>VXAC01004729.1:799353-840710 GCA_013399225.1 Rhipidura dahli | reverse complement strand
AAAAAAAAAAAGGGGAGAAAGAGCAATATATATTTGTGATCTTTCTAATAAAAAATAATGAATCCCTCTCTAGATGTTTCATTTTTATTGTTCCTGACCCTCCAGACTTCTGACCCAGGGTTAAGCAGGAATGTTTACACCAGCTAAGATCTGGGTGAAGAAATTTTACCTAAGCCGCTGGCTGAAACTCCATGTGGACTTTATTCATCACTGATGGGGAATAGTTCTGTGCACTAGAAATGAAAAGGCAAGAAGCCTTCATTTCCACCTTTTCAGGTTTTAAAAACCTCTCTTCCTTTGGGTACATTGGCTTCTGGAAAAGCAAACACTGGCAGATTCATGCTGTGGGGAAAAGAAAATGTGGTTTTCACCTTTTCCTTGCCAAAGTGCTTGAGTTTAGAAATGATTAAGGCCACAAAGGCAAAAAACCTCTACATTCACAAGAGAAGCAATCCTGCCTCTGCTGTGGGAAAGTAACAGAAATGAATTAAAACCACCTCAAAGGGCTAGAAAAATCTATATTCCTGGCTGCTTTACTGTAGCAAACAGCACATTTCCTGCCTAACACATCTGAAATGCTGTATGAAGTGTGGTGAGGAAGGAAGCCTTGGACAGGGATGCCTGGACCCTCAGCAGGCACCACTTCTTAGCAGAAGAGAGGAAACTGGTGGTAAGGATAATGCCAGCAGCACTCTTGGCTGTGGCTTTCATCTTGACTTCTGTGCAGGGACAGAGGGCAGGGCCTGAATTTCTTTTCAGTCCGTGGATGGCACAGGAGAGACAACACAGAGAGGTGAAGGTTCCTCTGGTTTCCATTCTGGGAACCCAGAGTTCTGTAGGAGATGAAGTTCCTTGGAGGAGCAGGTCCTCCCCAGTCTGCCCTCCACCTGAGACCATCCCACTACCTGTGGGGAATGTGGGAGCCATGAGTCCCTCAGGGCAGCCCACAGAAGACAATCTCCCTCTTCCCAACTTTCCAGCCCCTGGCCCCACTCCTTCTGCAGGTCTGGCTTCTTCTGGGGCCATCCCACATCACCCCAAGGCCACAATGCTTTTCCTCCTCCTGCTTTCACCCTCCACTGGCTGCCCTTCCCAGCTCTACTTCCAGACACTTCTCATTAGCATTCCCTAAAATCTTGAGCAACATCGTGCCTTTTAGAAGGAAAAGGAAAACTTCTATTTTATTTGGGACACTGCTATTATTTTAATAAAGGAGTCTACTCATAAAATCACAGAATGGTTTGGGTTGGAAGGGACTTTTAAAGGTCATCCAAGTCCAAACCCCCTGTGATGGAAGAAACACCTCCAACTAGACCAGGTTGCTCAAAGCCTCATCCTTAACATTTCTGGGGATGGGGCATCCATAACTTCCCTGGACAACCTGTTCCAGCACCTCACCATCTTTACATTTCTTCCTAATATCTAATCTTAACCTACCCTCTTTCAGTTTAAAGCTATTGCCTCTTGTCTTGTCATTACATGCTCTTGTCAAAAGTTCCTCTCCAGCTCTCTTGCAGCCCCCTTTAGGTACTGGAAGGTGCTCTAAGGTCTCCCCAGGGCCTTTTCTTCTCCAGGCTGAACAACCCCAGCTCTCCCAGCCTGTCTCCATAGGAGAGGTGCTTCAGCCCTCAGAATAACTTCATGGCCCTCCTCATGTAATCAATCTTGCTGTGCAGGTGCACATAGGGTAGATGACTGCACCCTCTGCTGGGTGCCTCACAGAGAGGGGAAGAGTGCTCTCATCTCTTCCTGCAGCCAATATTTTGTCCAGGACTTCACTTATCTGATTGTCCTGAGGGTGCTGGGAATATAAGAACAATTTGTTACTGACATTTCTGGTATGGTTGTGCTCACAGGCCATACCACATGCCAGGGCTACACACATATGCTTAGCCAACACTGAGAGCCCCAAAGACAAGACAGGATGAAGCAGGACACAAGACCTCTTGTTCTAACATCTCTAAAAAGTCTGCCTTTCTCCTCCACTGACTCACCTTCCCCTGCCCAGGCACTTGCAGCTTGTCCTGTGGGAAGGGAAGCCTTAGAGGAAAGCCTTGGGGGACCAACAAGAATTTATGCAGATTTTGATCAGCTTAAGTGCTCCTAATTTGGGAGAATGTTGCCAAAAAGTGGGAGGAAGGAAAGTTCACTCCTTGCATTTTGTTGATTGAAAAGAGAAAACGTGTTTTGCATCTCAGTTCTCAGACAAATTTGATTTCCCCTCTCTTGTAAGGCCCTAGAATTTTCAATAATTTCCTGTCAGTAACCTCAAAGTATAACAGTATTTGTAAAGACCCGTTTTCTTCTTATCTTTTCCTTCCCTTCTTTGAGAGGAAAATCTTGTGGCATTTGCGATGCAGAAATTATTTGTCAGAAAGGGTTAATTCTTTAGCAGTCATCCAGCACTTGTTCAGTATAGGATATTTGTATCCATGCAGTCAGTGAACTCTTCACGAAAGCCTCCCTTCAGTTTAGCCTTCAGTCATAACTCCAGGTACTTCTCTTCTCTTTCTACCATAAGACAACTTGGTCACATTAAATCAGAATAGTACACACAATATAAATGCAGTGGGCACCGATTCATGATAAGCATGATAACCAGGGGGGCCCAGTGGCACCCTGATTTCTCCTGGAAGTCATTTGCATTCATGAAGGGTTCAAGTCATGGCAATAAAAGAGGATTTTCTGGTATTAGATCAAGTGTCAGCACTCTGTATCAGAAGAGCTTTAACCCCCCCAGGTTGGCGAGTGAACTGGAGTTATCTTCAACATAATATTGTAATGCTGTAGTGGAGAGTAAAAATTACTGAATTAATCTGAGGCTGATGGCAAGCTTAAATTTAATTGCTGTTGAGAGTCAGGCAGTAAAAGCACTGCTTCTTTTTGTTTCCCAGAATTAGATGAAGGAAACAAAACATTTGAAGATGATGCTGCCATTGTTATTCACCTACTGTGACTTCTGCACTGCTTTCCTCTGCATGAAGAACGTTTTCTTAAACTAAGTTACAAATTAGTAGTGGGCCAGAGGAAATACGGACAGACAGAGACGTACCATGATGAGACCAGAGATAACAGTCACAGGATGCAGCAAGGGACTTTCCATCCACACGTGGGGGAAATGGGAAAACACAAGTCTCAATGAGTGGGTCACATGCTGGAAACAGGGCCCAGGCAGGGTGCAGCCTCTGCAGCCCTGAAGATTTGCTACACTTCACTAAAAAATGTCCCAGGCAACCTTGGGATCCCTGTGTAACTTTGAAGCTGACTCTGGTTTGAACAGCAGATTGGATTACATGACATCCACAGTAACCTAAATTTTTCTTGGATTCAGTGGAATTTTGGATACATATTTCTTTTAAAGGCATTAAGTTTCTGTACTGATCCCACCCACCTCCTATGAAAAATCAAGAATTTAAAATTAAAATTTGCCCTTTTCCAAACAGCCTTAATTATGGGACATAACCTCTCTCTACCTACAGATGCCCATATTACATCCAGCTTTTATCCAGTTCTTCTGGGCTATAATATCCATCTCTTCCAACAATTCCAACAATAACCATCTGTTTTTGATGTGCCTTTCTCAAGTTTTGGTGCCCCTGGGCACTACTATAGTAATGACAGTGCATTTCTCCAGGCATGCCCCAAGGGGAGGACTGAGTTTATCGCTGAAGAGCACAAGAAGTTTTCACCAAACGTCCTGGTTCTTCTCTCTCCCCCTCAGGCCCTGTGCTCCTTGCACTACTGTGCAGTGCACATGGGACAAAGGACCCCTAGATACCCAGTGCCATGGAGCAAAAATGCTCAAATGCCTGAGGATCCGTGGGGGCTGACCCCGTACCTCTGCATGTGCTGGCTCTCGCGTGCAAGAGGACAGCCCTGCTTCAGCATCCCTCTCTGGGACACAATCAGCAAAAACAATTTTAATGACCAACTGGCTCAGGGTTCCCTGGAGACCACCTTTCCCCTCCTTCCCTCTGGCTCAGTGGTCCCTGAGGGAGCAGGCTGTGGCTAAGCTCGTGCCAGCATTTTAGCCCAGACTGTTCATGTGTGTGGTGTTTCAGGGCAGGGCTGGAGGGAGGCTGCATTCATTCTGGTCTAGGAGAAATGGTCCAGAAAAAACAAAGGGAAATTATTACAATTGACAGCGGGACTTTGAAATCAGCACAAAAAGTCGGGTTGCTGAGTAAGGGAGATCAAGGTAAGAGCATCATGTGAAGTGTTGATTCAGCCTCTCCTGTAACAAAGAGAAACAGCCTGTCAGTGCCAGCCAGGACTGCTTAAATCACCTGTACCTCAATGCAGCCAAAACACAGAAAACATCCAACAGGCTGAAAAGCACCATTAAAGGTGTTTATGTATGCTCCCATTTGGCTTGAGGAAACCAGTTCATGCCGGTGTTTAAACTGAGAGCAATGTGGGTGCAAGGCCACTTCCCCCCAGCCATGACACAGTTGTTAATTGACACAATAATGACACGCTGTCAAAGTCATCACAAAAGCTTTTTTGCCCAAGAGATCTGTTGGGTGGTACCTGCCTCGGAACTGTACCTGTATTTTCCAAATGTCTTGCAAAAGCTTCGGTTCCCCTTCCAGAAGGTGGGAAAAGGAGCTACAAGGGGGATGTTTGCCTTGGGTGTCAGCCTGGGCACACCTGCCCTGCAGTGCTCTGCCGGCCACTGCCCCAAACCCGCCCAGTTTTCACGGGAACCAGCTCGGAAAAACAACCTTGTCCCACGTTTTCCAGAAGATGGAGCTCGAGAGTCTCCCATGTGAAATAGTAAAAGGCGGTCAGTGTCTGGGGAATGTGGGAAGATAAACATTGTTCCTGGGGAGCTACCTGAACAATAATTTTGTAGCAAAAGGCTTAAAATACCTTCTTGTGAGAAAGGGAAGTACTCTCCCTCCCCCTGCTCCCCAAAAGTGTGTCTAGAAATTTTACAGAAACAGTGAATTTTAGTCTTCAGTAAAAGGTAAGTGAAAAAGAATGGTTTATTTGTGAGAGAAACAGAGTAAGGTGCAAACCAAGAACATACCAACTGCTAAAGTAGGAACTAGACATTTTCTGCAGTATTTTTGTGCCCTACACCACCACCCCCCACAACCTTTAATATACTTACTGGTCAGAAACTGCATTCCATGGGAAAAACACAAGAAGCCAAGGAGGAGATTCTTATTTTCTTGAGACTGAGCCCACCACTAAAAATCGATTCCCAGAATACCTTTAAACATTTTCCAATTGCTGCAAGAGGAATGACAGACAAGGCAGATTGAACCACCTCATGCACATACAAGAGGTCAGCAGGAATTTGCAGAGATTAACAACTAAAACCATCTGCACTCTGGAAAAAAATCAAACCCATACCATATAGTGTGTGGGAAATCCATGTAGTAACACCAAAATCCCTGGGGGTCCTATTAGTCAGACTGCAAGATAGCCATGAGAAAACAGTCCAAATGAAACTTATTAGCAGCTTGCTCTCTTCAGGTTCACCACAGAGCAGTCTAGTATAGCTTTTGAAAGAAAAATATGATTTAATCCTCTGTAAAGCTCTTTGGACATTGATAAGAACTTCCTTCAAACCCAGATGAGTTTTTATATCTGGTCTCAACTGCCTCCATTTAGTCCCATACCTAAGTATTCACACTCCCAATCTAACTGAGATGATGTTGATGTGAAGTAGTAAATATTTATTGTTATGATACTGTTATGGTATCCAGGTATATCATATAAAGATAAATACTGTATATCATATAAAGATAAATTTCTATAACTTGACTTTTAAATAGATCTGAGTAAAGCTGAACTAATAAAAGTTGGAGTGAATTCTGTTCCTATAGAATATCTGAAGGCCAGATACTAAGAAATTTGAAATCTCACAATGTCCATTTTGGAACTTTGAAAATACTATCTATATATCTATAAATCCATAATGCCAAATAGGCTGCTGTTACTGCCTGGGGTTAGAAAATTCCCAGACTTATTAAGTCCTGTTTCCTTCCCACTGCAAGACTGAGAGAACACAGAAGTCTCTGACAGGTCAACTCTCAGGGATTTCTTTCCTCCAATTCCTTCCTCCTTTGGGTTTTCCCATTATAAAAGACCCAGTGCACCTGCCTGCTTTCCTCCTTGGAGGAAATGTGAGTGCACATTGCCAGGTCATGTCCAGCCTTTCACCCACCAATATCCCCAGGGCCAGCCAAGAGCATGACTCAGGCATAGCACAATCCCACTGTAGGATGGGCCTCTCTTTTCAGCAATATTACCTCTATAAATCTGATTGGAAATTCCTCCCAGGCAAGCTTTGTGAGAATATCTTTGGACTCTTAATACAATATCTTTACACAGAAGGAGCTAATGGAATGAGTGACACAGACATCAGATATTTCATTTCAAGGAGGAGTGCAGACACTCTTCTACAGAAAGGAAGTGAATTGGCAGTGAATTGTCCTCTGGAAGCACTCTTTGCTCAAGGCTGCACACAGGGAAAGTCCCAAGTACTGACTGAGACAGCCAACCTTTAGACATTCAGTGATGGTGAGCAGAGGCCCCTCTTTGCTGGTCAGAGGTGTCCTTTTCAATGTTCAAGTACAATTTTTATGATGCACGTTGATTACTGGACCTTTTATAAGCATCTATTTGATGCAATGTCAGCTAAAGAGATCAGTTTATTTACTTTTGTAACAAATGCCTCTTACTTGACTTTGCTACCAACCTTTTTATTTCAAAATTAGTGTCGAAATGCAAGATTTTCCAGGAACTTCTTAGATTTGCTGCTGGAGGCCAATTACTGTGAGTGTGCAGAGATTAGTGCAGAAGAAGACTGTTCCTGAGATACTGAATAAGCAGTGCACTTTCAGGAACACCGAGTAAAGATGATTAACAAGGCTGAAAGCAAAGAAAAGTCTGAGGATGATTTTGTCTGCTGAAAAGGGAGTGTGGAAGGGGAAAAAAAGTAAAACAAAAATATAATTAAATGAGGTTTAGTGAATTCCTCTTTTGCAACTTAATGATAAAATGGACAGGACATAAATCAATTATCAAAGAAAAAATGAAGCGTCAGATGACACTGAATCAGACACTGACAGTTTGGAAAGCAAATTAGGTGAAGAAAACTTTGCTTTTGTCTGGCTGGAAAAAGGATTTTGTCAAATATTTATTACAGCACAGGCTCCTGTGCTATATATTCCTTATAGCATAGCATCCTGCCCTATCATGTGTGTAACTGAACCTCCCCCCACTCCGTAAACCTGCAGGGATAAATGTACCCCTGAGACTTGAAAACAAAGGTAAAACCAGATTCTGCCAGAGACTTAACCATCTTCACCTAGTGCTAGTGGAGAGGCTTGGCTTGAACATACTTTTCCTTGTAATCCACAGGTTTTGGTTGAAGTCCAGCCACTGAAGTGTTGGTTACATGCCAGAAAAACTGGCAGATTAGACCCGTGGGGGCACCTGTGTTTAACTGGGTAAAGATAAAACATGATTCACTGCTCTGTGGTAGCTTGTACCTTGCAGGAACTTGCAGCTGACCACGCCTTTCACACAGCTAAGGACACTCACTCCCATTCTTTAAACATATTTCTTTCGTTTCATTTTTTTCCTCCTTTTTTTGCTTTTCTTTTTTACAGTAAAACTTACGTGGTTTGGTTAATGGCACCCAGATTGATAATCTCTGACACAGATGTACAGATAGATGGATTCTTAACACCAGGCATAACAAGCCTTGAGGTGGACACATGCAGTAACTCTGCCTGCACAGTGGAGACCACAAACGCTTCACTCACATGCTGTGCTTGGGGACATGGGGGTCAGAGGAGCAATATCTTGGACTAACTGCCTCTGAAACTACTTCAGATTTCCTGTTAGTGTGTTCAACATGACAGATAGCTTCTCTCCTTTTCAAAATGATGACCTATTTTCTACTGTCACTGCAGAATGCATTATCATAAACCGCAGTTTTCGAATTTATTGCTCTGGACCCTAGAATCATTATTTATAAGAATTATAAGGTTGTCTACATGTTTT
Source organism: Rhipidura dahli (assembly GCA_013399225.1). NCBI lineage: Eukaryota > Metazoa > Chordata > Aves > Passeriformes > Rhipiduridae > Rhipidura > Rhipidura dahli. Next base: position 832,685 of record VXAC01004729.1, on the reverse strand, counting down.
ATTTTCAGCATTAAACATGACTGAAGTTTAGAATGAGCTATTTTCTATTCTTACCTTATTTTGTAGGCCAGAAGTGCTGTGTGTGGGTGTCAAAATACAAAAGGTTTCACAGTTTTCAAAATTACAGCATTTTCCAAACTATTTCCAATGGTAGGGTTTGAAATAAAGTGGAATACCACTTCACATGCATTTATTTTCTTTCTTAAGATATAAAATTAAAATATTATCTCCTTGCAGGGTGACGTAACTGTAGACTAGATCTTTGGGTTGGAAAAGACCTGAATACTACAGCAAACTAATAATTCTCTACTGTACAAAAAATATTTTCAAAACAGTCTTTGAAAGAAGGGTGGCATTTAAGCTATGCATCTTCCTATTCTTGAAGTATCCAAACAGCCTCACCTCTGTCTTTTTTGCAAGGTCAAGGTCTTTTTCTCTCTTTCAGATATGTTTGCCTGTCATTTGGATACATGTTCTTCCCTTGCAGGGAAAGAGATCTCCCACTGAATGACCTCTAGACTAGAGAAAAACTTGGCTTCAAATTTGTGTTTATTTGCTGGCAACTAATACTAAAAGAAAGCCTGGAGGATGAGTCTTGTTCTTTTCTTGGGAGAAAGTGGAGAAGGAAATATCTGACTCCAATAACTAACTTTGTCCCAGTGGTGTTCTCAGAACAAAAGAAAATCCTCTCCTCTACTTCAGTGTGTGCATTTTGAAGCAACGAGTCAAAGCTGGCTGGGAGGCTTCCTCTGCAGCCAAAGACAGTTTTACACCGATGGGATGTGGCATCCTTTGGAAGTGCCTGAGTGTCCACACACATGCTGACTAGAGAAGGAGCCTGCTAACTACAAGTAGGTGGTAAGACAATGTCTTTCTCTGCCCTCAGGGTAAGAGGGGCTTGTCCGTAAAGGAACAACAATAAACGGGGGTTTCTCCCCCAAACGCTGTCTCTGTGAGTGAATAAATGAAGGAAGTGTTTCAAGGTCAGTTCTCTGGAGACAAAATGGGAACAAGGTCAAACCAAGTCCTTCATGATCACTGACAGGTACTTTGGTCTTGGTTGCTGATCAATATCATGACCAGGTCAGAGAAAGGCAACATGTCACCAGTAATAGTGGGTTATTGCTCACTTCACTTTCACTGAGCACTCCCACAACTCTGCTTTTGGTATGTTTCATCAGAAATCTGGGGCTACAGAAACATTCCAGATTTACTCTGGATTTGTGAACCATGCCACCCTTAAGTGTTCAGATTTTGACGCAGAGGCCATGGAAACTTTGCACGTGACATTGAACAAAAAATTTCTTCCCTGAGGAACTGTAACATTTAAAAAAGTGTTCCCAAAACTATGGTTTTATGGATCCTGTACACTGCAACATGTTAATTGTATCTTCATCCTCATTCATATTCCTGTCCTGCCATGGAAAAGAACACTCCTAATTGTTCTTGTGTGTGCCACACTTTGACAGCATGTTTTACTGACAGCAGACTTCTTGAGCTAAAGTTAACAGTTGAAGAGTGGCAAAATATCTGGAGCCCACAGACATCCTGCATTTATAAAATTTTAGAAGCATTTCACATTTGTCTCCATTGTACAAATGCTTGAGTAAACGCAATATATCTGTGCTAAGAAGAGTTCATATACTCCAGAACACAATCTGACATTTACTCTCATTTATTTTGAAATGCAAATGAATCTAGTTTATTCAGGATTCTTTTGCAGCTTACGGTCTTATTAGTGATCATGCTGATAACTTGAATTTCTGAAATGTTGTTGCTAAGCAATGCAACTTCAGGCATGTAATGAGGCTTTCCAGTGGCTACTTGAAGATGAAGAAAATTATCTCAGCCTCACAGGTTGTTTGATCATCAACCACATTATAATGGTTGGATGATAAATAAGTTTTCAGCTTGCCCTCATTCTCCTGCAAATAATTTATTTTTGTATGGTAACTGAAGATCATACAGTATCAAGAAGAAAGTTGTATATTTTGGGATGCAACGGCAGAACCAAAGAACTTGTGTAGTTCCTTTGTGTAACTTTCTATAAAAAGAAAATTCCTTCCTGCAGCTCATTACTTCAGGGAACAGTGCAGGAAAATTAGGATTCAAATTCCCAGCAGGACCCCTCCCCACACAAGGTGATGCTGCCCCTTAACCCCTCGCAGTGCAGATCTGTTGGTGGGACCTGGCTGAGGAGACCCTCCAGCAGTGACAGAACAGGCAGCTGTGCTGGGCTGCATGGTGGGGCAAGTCTTCTTGCACAGGCTTTTTTCTTGGGAAGCAGAATCCATACATGGGACTGGGACAGGTTAAATTCCTCTGACTTGGCCCAGCCTGGAGCTCCCCAGGGTTTCCAGGCAGAGCTTCTGTTCCAGACACTCCCTAATGCAGCAGCACCACCTGGAATCTGGCTATTCTTGAATCAGCTTTCCATTATTTTCCTCCTTCACTGCAAAGCAAGTCACTTCAGCTTACTGCCAAGAATCTGACATTCCCCTTTTTCTGTGGGATGATCCTGGAGTTCTTCCTTTTCATTTCTTCTCCACCTCAACACCTGCAGCTGAAGTACATGGGATCCATGTCCTGAACAGCTAACCTACTCTTCTGCATGCTGCCCAAGGGAAAATAGGTCCACCCTGACCTTCGTCTCCCAGTGCCTCCACCCTCCACCCTCTGTAGAGGCAACATCTATAAGGAAGTGCAACTAAACCAGCACCTGAAGTATTCAGAAGTAATAATAAGGCTAAAGAAAAGGCCAGGGGAAAACAGATCACAACTGGTTTGAAAAGTCTGCAATAGACAAAGCCTGGGGCTAAAAACTGGAGAAAAAAGGAAATAAAATAAAATATTGACCTCCTACTCAGCCAGTGCCTTACCTTCTCCCCTGCACTTCACACTGTAGAAGACCAAGTGAGAAAGGTTGTGTAAGACTGTGCCACAAAAGTCATGCAAGTGGAATTCAAGTTGTACAAATAACTGTCACACTGTCTCTTCAGCGCCTCATTTTTGCAGATTTTTGCAAGTATTTTTGAAGTAGGTGGGTGTTTTGTATATGTCTGTGGTATTGGTGTACAGGGCTTTCCTTGAGGAATCTTGCTAGAATAAAGATGGCTCCTACTACTGAAAGTCCCTTTTGCAAAATTACAGAGCAGTCTTGCACTGAAAAATTAAAACTGTAATATAAGATGCTGCAGTTCTTGCCCTGAAGGATTTATTCTTCTATACTTTTTCCCCCTGAACAAGTCAATGTTCAGAGTGAGGTGGTAGTTCTAGAGTAGTCACCCACCCAGCCAAGACACCTTTTTCTGTGGGTGAAGGAGTGGTATTTTTCTGTCCTCATGAAGACAAACTTTAGGCTGTTTAACAATTAGTCCTGGAAAAGAGAACATTTTAACGGTGGTGGGTTTGAGCATCTTTGATTTCATTTCTGGCCAAAAAGCCACTAAATCCATACTTACAGTGTGTAGACACGAACCTAATCTAAACATCCATTTAATTTCCTTACCTGTGGGCAAGCAAGCCTTAAAACTCCTGCAGCCAAACGTTTGTGTTATATTCAGTGCACTGTTCTTGTCACTGCTAAATGTTTGTGCTCCAGGAGAGATTTCTGTTCATTTTGCTCCTGCATGTTCTATGGATGCCACTGACTGTCAGTAGGTGCATCATTGGCTGCATCTTATTATAGTCACATATAAGGAAGGCAAAGCATGTGGGGAAAGGTGGGATGATGGAAGGATTCTGTACTTTTAAGGAAGGAGGAGAAATTGGAAATTTAAAAAACCAGATACCTAAGGCTTAATTCAGAGCTGTCGTGCAGCAGCACAAGATACTCCCATTCACATAAACCTGCCATGAAAGCAGAGATCCCTCCTTTCCCATGCTGAGAAAGCCAGGTGAGGGCACAGGCTGTGTGCTCCTGTGGAGATTGTCCCCCAAGGTGGGCAGTACAGCTCCTATTTCAGCCCCGCAGCACCAGCGCCAGGCAAGGAGCTCAGCGACTTTGATCCTCATCATGATTTTTGTCTTATCTCTGCTGTTTGCTGGTGCAGGAGCAGTCAGGTTTTATTGGTTTGCATAGCTCCCTTCCTCGGTGGCACACATGCTCTGTGACTATCTGGGAAAGGGATTTATTCTCTGTGTCTCTGATATAATGTTTTTCAGTTAAGTCATTAATCTTCTAGACTGACATTTAACCCTATATGGGCCTGGGATTTCAGCAGCTGGAATCCTCTGCATGAAAAGCCTGGCTAATTATTATCCTCCATTTCCAGTCAGTTAGGAAGAATATCTTTGCTAACACAGAAATAACACTGTCAAAAAAAAAAAAAAAGATACAACAATGAACATGCAATGAGAATAATCTGATAATGTAATCAAAGATTCTCTCTAGCGTGGCAGTTAAAATTAAACATTGTGAACAGTGCATAATGTTCTCATCTCTTAACAAGTTCATAGATACTTTAACCCTTAGCAGCCTGGATAATTCCAGCATGTTAAGCTTGTTGGACATGGTCAAGCCACACACACGAATGTGTGTACGCACACACACATAGGAAAAAAGCAACACATTTAAAAAACCAAAAATCTCCTTTCTGTGCTGCTTTATGTTTTTACATTTCTTTACATTTCTACATTGCTTTCTATCCTGTTTTGCTGTTGGTTTTTACTTCCACTACCAGCACCTCTGTGTTGCTCTGCTCAGGCAGCCCAGCCCGTGCTTAGGGAGCTCTGGCAGGTGGCACTGAAGGAGATGGGCCAGGAAAGGAAATTGCGTGGAAGGAGGATGCTAGTCCCCAGGCTGGAGGCTACCCCGGGGACAACTACAGGGTTAATGGGGAGTAGAATATGCAGAGAAATGTAGGAGAGGAGCCTGAGGAAAGAAAAGGATCCATAGCAGCCCAAGGACTGAGCTTAGTGATCTGTGTCCTGATCCTCCCGGGCCACACAAATGCTTCCTCTGCGCCATATGGGAGGGAGCCACTTAAGTGGTTCAGGCAGGTCTTGCTGGGGGCTCCTCATTCATGGGGAAGCTGATCAAAGGAGTCGGGCAAAGGGCTTCTAAACTTGGGGTGAACAAGGGGATTTGTATTGCCTCTGCCACCTTCAAGGTCACTGATTTCATTACGAGGTCAAGCTCATGACAATGATCAGTCCTCACTCTGTGAATGACAAAGGCTGGATGGGAGAAAGTTTAGCTTCTGGTCCTCTTGTGAATGGACAGAAATGCTTTTTAGCCATTGTAATTCAAGAATCCTCAGTCAAGAAGGAGACGGTGCCTCTAGAAACAAGATTAACAGCTAGGGAGCCTCACAAGAGGGCTTGAGGATTGATTCATGCACTGGGACTGCTCGATAGCATAGAAGTGCTGCATATCAACTTACCCAGGGAACTGCCAATGCTGCCGGAGATTAGAGCACGAGCCCCTGGTCCTCAGATATACAATCTTCAAGTGTTACATGCTGGACCTTGTAATAGAGTGATTGCAGATGAAGATGTATGGAGGGCCAGTGACCCAGGTGAGGAAGGTAAAGCCCCCAGCACATAAACACAGAAGACCTTCAGCTAAGGAATAGTTTTATATGTGTTTGTATGTGTGTATTTATTTTTGCATAAGTAATTGATAGCTCATTAACAACCCGTTAGAGTGAAAACTCCTGGGATAAAGAGCATGCCTTCTGTTTGTATTTGCAAACCTAATACAAATAGAAGAAGGAAAACAACATTGGAGTCTGAGATTGTTGACTGCTGTGTAGTAGGATCTTTTCCTGGCTTCCAACTGCTATGATCAGCTGACCTCAGGGAGACAGGGAGTTTCCATCCTGACTGTAGGAGCTCCAGCTCCTAGGTCTGTAACTTCTTTGCAGCAGGATTTTTTAATGGTTTGCAGTATAATGTGCTTCTTGCACCCCAAGGGTTCTGATCTTTACAATGGCATAAAGTGGTCAAATGGTTTTCTTCTGGCTGAAAACCTAAGGGCTGGTAGAAAGAAAAAAAAATTCCCAGCCAGAGAAATTAAATATTTCAAGTACAGACATGAAGGGGAACCACCAGCCCTGTTGTACAAGGCTTGGAGAGGGTTAGGGACTAAGGAAACAGCAGCCTGGACACAGAGCACCTAATGATAATGTTGTCAGCAGGAGGATGCTCAAGGCTGACAGGAAAAAAAATGCTGATCAGAGAGCAACCTGTCTTTGGCAGGTGGCTCTGTCCACTGGCCAGTGCTGTGCAGTGTATAAAATACTTTACCAACATTCTTTTGGGCCCTTTGGATAAAGGGCTGACCGAGGTCACTGCCTTCCAAGAGAATGGCTACTCCCTTTTGCCAAGGGCTTGGCACAGTCACCAAGGAAATGGAAGATTAGTTCCAAGATTTAAGTTGCACCATGCCTTTACATGCACCATCCATTTCATCCAGGAACTGCAACATAAGCTTTGAAACAACAAAGGGTGAAGGAACCAAACTCAGCTTCCCCCTCTCCACCCTCCCAGTGTCCAAATGATGGACTGTCACTATCCCCACTCTTCTCCTCTTGACCCAGCTCTAGGCATCTTGTCCACAAATGAGTGCAGAATAAGTGAGTGCCTTCACAAATGTAGCTCTCAAAAGATACTAGGATAAATAGGACATGTTTTCCAAAAAGAATTAATTCTATGCAGTTGTACATCAGACCAGCCGAGGTACCTCATTTGAAAAACTTTGATAAATGAACAAGAAAATAATGCTGATCCAGGGTCAAAAGCAGTTTCTTTGCTCTTTTGTTTATTTCACAGCAGATCAGGGAATTAGGGGAAGACTGACAGAAGAGAAAACTAAAGTGTGTACCTTGAAATACGTCAGACAGAAGTTTTGTTTTTAATATGTTTCGCAATAAAAAAGATCACCATGTATTCCACTTTTCTAGCATGTAAATCATTTTCAGATTTTAGCATAAATAAATTTTGCATAAACAGAATCTTTTATTTGGCACTGAATATGTAAGACAGACAAGACATTTAAAAAGTATGGGAAAATTATTCATTTCCTCTGACAATTTTCAAAATCAAAGGCATGTATTTTGGAATAATACATTCCAAAGGAAAATAATTTTTAAAAAGTCTTTCACAAATGTTACCAAATTAAATATAACCTTCAATGCTGTTTCTGAAGCACATATTTTCTTATCAGAGGCTCCCTGTGTTCAATTTATTCTGTTGTGTTCCTTCTACATCATAGCAATGACAATTAAATAGTCAATGACTGGAAAATACACATTTACACAGGAGAAATAGGTGCATCAACACTTTCTTCTGAGTCTTTAAATGCTCTTTATCATTGTATTTAGCAGACAAAAGTAACATCTCATTCATAACGCAGGAAACTTAACAAAAGGCAAGCAGATATCACTGCTACTTGATCCTGTAAAATATTCAAATGGAAACAATGAGTTGCAGGTGAAGCAAAAAATAATCTTCAACTTAAGAAGAAAGAGGGTGTTATATCTGACAACTGGACCAAACCCAGTAATACAAGAATTTTGCAAGGAGCTGTGCCAGGGCAGAATGGAGAAGTCAGTGTGGAGCCCAGGTTGCCTGCAGCCACTGAAGAGCAGCGTTGTCTGCAGAGGCTTCAGCTGAGGGGAGCACAAGAGGCATGTCAGAGCCTGAAGCCAAGCCACAGAGACCAGCCAGCCATGGGCTCCACACCAGGAGCTCAGCCTGCACCAGCCTGCAGCTGTGTTACAGGCCCAAGGGCCAGAAGTGGCCCTCCTCCCCCAAACACAGATATTTCTCTCTAAACTGCAAAAGATAAATACAGAATTATTAATGATATAGCCTGCAGACTCTGGAAAAGTGTGAGGGCATCTACCCTGGAAGGCTAACTAGCCCTGGAGACTTCCAGTGAAACAGATATGGCTGCTTTGCATCTGTCTGCTGATTCCAAGAAGTTAAGCAACACAAATTTTGCATCTTACCCCTTTCCAGGCTTGCTTTTTTTTTTTTTTTTTTGAAGCTTTCCTTCTGTTATACTGAGCACTTTTCTCAGTTAAAAGTTTAATTACAGATTTTGTATTAAGCTTCATCTAAGATCATCACCAGCAAAAGCATCTGCTGAGTGCCTGGAATTAGTCAGAAATTCCCCTTTCATCATAAGTGATTCCACATCCATCCATTATTCAACCATCTTCTCAGATCAGTTTTAACCCCAGAGAGAAGCCAGATGAGACAGACCACCACTCTAATCAAGCCTGAAAATTCTGCTAGTCTTTCTAGCAGTGTTAATACTCTACAAATCACACAGGCTGGTTTTTTTTTTATTATTTTTTTAAGGTATTTGGGCACCTAACTTACACTGCAATAAATTTAAAGGTCTTTGAATAAATTCTAATGCAAAAAGTCATATTAGGATAAGAATGCTTGTCCTCACTTAAAATGAAATAAAAGATCTAAAGTCCGCTAATGAGCGGTGATATTCTTGAGTGCCAATTTAAATGGAAAAAATTGCTTTCATTATGCAGATTTTGATGCTGGCCGTGTCATGACACTGCTTTCTCCAGAGGATTAATTTAAGTCCAGTAAAGCAGAAAAGAATCCCCTTGAAACTGATGGAGTGAACAAGAAGTGAAATTGATTTATGCAAAGTAAGAAAGTCCTGAAAGTGTTGTAGATTATGCAAATGATTAAAAAAAAAAAAGAAACAGGAATAAAGTAATTTGAAATTTGGAGGGGAAAAAATCAGATTACATTATACAAGAAACAGTGACTCTTCAGTTGAAAGTGTTTTTATTTGATTTTGTAAATGGAATAAGTTAATAATAACTTTAAAAGAAATTAAGAATGCAATGCATATTAAAATGAGTCCCAGTCTTGCCTGGGACTAGACCTTTTCCAGCTCCTGTGATGGAAATATTGAATAAGAACACCCATGTGCAGTTATTTTTAAACAGCATCACTGCCTGCTGGCAGCTCGAATTGCAGTGCTTTGGAGAGCACAGAGAGAGGAATCTGATTAGTATCTAGTACAAGGTGCAAGTTCAGGCTCATTAGCCAGTGGTGATGAAAGCATTAACGCCCTTCAAGGAGTGCATTTGCTCTGAACACATTCGCTCATTAGGAGGATGAAGGTCTCTTTCCTCACAATGCATCTGAGCTGTGAAGGAGCTTAGGGAGCCTCTTTATCAGGAGCTCTGTCTTCTCATGCTGAAAAGCAAAGGGGGTCCCATGGCACCATCAGCAGGGATGGGACTGAATTCTCTTGGCAGTGCTTCTCATAGGGCAGCTGCTCACACCCAAGGTATCAGTCAGGTTTTCCCCAAGGTACAGAAAGAGGAACTGGAACCCAGTCTCTTGAGATGAACTCAGTAAAAATGCTCCCTGTAGAAAGAGAAGACTCATTGCTATGGGCCAAAGAGTGGTTTAGATGACCAGTTTGCAGAGAATTGTCCACATTGCCCTTGGGCAGATGAGCTTCAGCCCTTCTGCCTGGCACAGAGTCCTTGCCACTTTAATCCAGCCCCCCTGGTGCAGTGGATGTTATTTTCCCATAGATGAAGCCAGCATTAAAAGCCAATAGGAATGACAGTCTCCTATTGCATCCTGAATGGCAGCCTTCTACTTCATCCAGTCACAGAGGTAGAAGAAATGAAGAAATTAATTTGAAAGCAGACCCTTCAAGCACTATTGGCAACAATCAGGAGTTTATTGAGAAAATGGCCTGGTCTGCAGCGACAGAAATGCCACCAGTAATTGCACACATTTGAAAGAAACTTTTGCCCCAAGACACTTGCCATGTTTGACATAGAATCAAGGCTGGACAGCAAAACAGAGAATTATTTGCTCATAGGACATGTCCTTTTTCCTGTCCTCATTCTCCATCAAATAAGGGGATTTGCTTCCAGACCCACTTAGGCCAACTACTCTTTTCCTCCTTGTCTTCCAGAAAAAAATTCCAAACTTCTCAGCATAAGTGTGGCTGTAGAGAAGGCTCTTTCTTAATTCTTAGTCTCACCAAATTTAGCTGAACTATTGTGTTAGCTTTCTGGCACATGGCAGAGTAGTTATACACATGGAAGACATGCAAAACAAAGGAATTGTTCCATGTTCGTTCAAAGCTGCTTAAAATTTCTTCCCACTCTGCAGCTTGTTATTGTTCAGAGAAATGTGACACACTGACACCCCTTGCATGAATACTTGTGCACAGCTTTGTTAGCCGGGTACAAGTATTTCTGCAAAAACACTAACTTGTAAAGAGGGTCAAAATACAGGTATGTTCACTCAGTGAAAGTTTAGAGAAAAACAGAGATTGCAGTCCATGCTCCAAGAAGGAATTTTTTTTTATTAACCCTCTGTTTCACAAGAGTTCAATGTCTTTGATTACAAAATCTGCTCTTGAATGATGAACTGCCAAGCTATTGTGTTCTTGTTGGGAAGGATGCTGTCTTCATCAGCTTTGTCAGCATTTTGTGTTGTAAGTTCCATTATACATGGCAAAAAAAAAAAACCACACTGTGCAGGGAAAGATTCATATATATGCAACATAAAATCCCTCTACTGTGCCACATTAAAAAAGGGAATTCTGATATCCAAGAAAATGATCCTATCTGTATCTTTCATCCTTCTGATCTCCTATTAACTATGTATAGAATATGTTAAGGCATTTTATTATTTTGGGGAATATTAGTTTTATATAAAGTTGCCTATTATTTCATCATCACCAGCTGCATCTCTAGAAAGATAGTGACTTCGTGGGAATTGTCACAACAAGCGGTTACTCCAGTAAGAGATTTCTAATGAAAGGGAATTATACTGATTATTAATGAGTTCCAAATGAATTCAAGTCCCATGGTAATGGTAAGCTTAAAATAACACACAGGCAAAAAATACTGCAATGGAAAACGGTTGATCTGATCAGAGCTGTATTGAAATGTAGCTTCAAAAAAGTCATCAGACAGAACTGAGCCAATTTTACTTGAGAAAGCAATTATTTCACTTATGTCATACTCACTGCTCAAAACAGTTCAAAAAAGAACCTTATGCTTCATCAGTCCATGGATTTTTTTTTTTACCTTTTCAAAAGACAAATGCAAAATAATAAAAAAGAAAAAAAGAGGGTTGCACATTCAGAAGATGAGAAAAAAAAAGAGCCAGAGAGGAATAAGAGACATTGATCATTCCCAAAATGTGTTAAAACTAAAGAAAGGAGGTGCAATAGGGAGGAGGTTGGTTATTCCCCAAAGCACCCCAGTGAAGCCTGAAGATAAATGCAATGTATTGTCAGCACAATGCCTTGTTATAAAGAAACTGGTGCCTTTGTTTACCATCTTGTATTATAGACACTCAGAGAAGCCAAAGACAAAGGAAATAAAACCATTAAATGTGGCCACACAGTGTTTGGAACAGAAGAAATGCCAGTTTTCTATCCTGGGAGGCAACTTCTGACACTGTAAGATTTGCACGGCCGGCAGCCTCAGGCACTACTGCCACTGTGCATCCTCTGGTATGGAGGTGAGCCAGCAAAACTACAGAAACAATTTTGGCCAAAGTAAAGCTGAAATTCCTGGTACCCAGGATTTCTTCTTCAGTGTGGAATGAATTTCTGCTGTGCCTGTTCCTATGCTGGGCTGTGCACGGTGGGCTGCCTTCAGCAGTGAGCCCTCCCCGAGGCAGGGTGCACCATCCACTCGCTGCAAGTGCCCGGAGCCCTCCAGCCCCCAGCCCCCAGAGCTGACAAAGAAGATCTAACAAATCACAAGTGAAGTTACATGGAGGGAAGGAAAAGGAAGTTTGCCACAGTGTAAACAGAACAAAAGTGCCTCCATAACATCTTTCTACCTGTGGCCATGCTCCATTAGGCTTCACTGAGACAGACAAGGAGCGAGATGCTGATCTGCCCATGGGCCTCTGGATTTTGCTTTTTCTTTGTGAGGTTCTTTCAGAGAAAGTGGAATGTGCTGTTTCTCTGATAGTGGATGCTATGGTACCCTCTAGGGAAAAAGGCTGTTTGAAGAGAAAACAGCCTAAACCAAGGGTGATGAACTTGGTAGGGCAAGAGTCCTTTTCTGGCTTAGCTGGGCTCCATGTGAGTTGAACCAAGTAAAGGCCCACCAGGGACAAGGAAGGTAACTGTGGGGTTTGTCATCAGGAATAAATTCATTTTTGAGTAGATCTCTTGAAAATTCCCTTTCTCCTCTTCTTTCTTTCCACTCCTGAGTTACTCATCCAGGAAGCAGCCACATGAGGCAGGCAAACCTTTGTGCACAGAGTCACTTGGCAGATTATAGCAAAAACTTTTAGCTGGTAAATTATGTTGTTAAAGGCAGCAGTAATCTGTCCATGATGTAAGTATTCCCAGCTCAGAGTGCTATGTCAGTAAACTTAATCTGTAATTAACAGACTGCACATCCTTTGTTTCTGATGGCATTCACAATCTGGATTGTAATGAATTACGAAGCATAGGTATGTCCCTTCCTTTTACAGAAAAGGATATTTCCAGTTTGTCATTCCTACTCGGTCTCTTTGAAGTTGTGGGATTCCAAAATCAAGCAGATAAGTGTCTGGCAAGAAAGCCCCACCCTCCTGTGATTCCTTAATGTGTGCTAACATTATATTTCATTTCATTACAGTAGCTCATCCTCTCAGCATTACATGAAATGCTGAGGAAGAATACTTGTGACTGCTCAAGAGCACTGCAAATCCAGACGTCCCATGGGGGATCAGATAGTTTTAAATGTTAGGAATTTGGGAAATGCTGAGCATCTCGGCTTTCTAGAGCACACACTATAGATGTCAGAACAGGTAGCTAACCAATAACAATGGATAAATATAATAAACTCACCAGAGAGCAATGGAGTACTAAAACATTTTAATTTGAAACCAACAGCAGCATCTTTTCTCACTCCCTGGCAGATAAACAAGATATCTGGGTTGCATTTCTTTGTTGTGTTGACCTGCTTCTCTGGGATTCTGTGTAGTACTTAACAGGCTGGCATGGCCCACACTACTGCAGGAATGGTGTGACCTTTCCCTTCTTCAGAGAGTATATTGGTTTGAAAACAAACCAGTGGGAGATCACAAGTCAGGATTAAAATTAATAGGAAAAACTAGAAATAACTGAAATAATATAAGGAGAAAGCACTGACAAAGTCAGATACAACCTGATACCCTATTAGGGTGGTGACAGCAGTCCAAATGAAGAGGTACAGTTGAAGCGATGATCCGATGGAAGGTGCAGTCTGCAGCTGAAGGTCCGTGGTGGCTCTTGTCCTCTGGTCACCCAGCAGACAGGGCTGAGGCCAGGTAGTTCCAAGGGCAGCTTATATCCAGGTGGGAATGCCTGGCTCCCCCCTCCTGGGTGGAGCATCTCACAATAGGATGAGATAAGCCCATGAGTCATGTGGAGGTTTCTTGATGGCCCATCATCTGTTATCAGGGGTGGGTCATTAGCAGCTAATAACAGCTAATGGCCCACAGCTGGTGGTAATAGAACACTTAAATACATCTATTGTAACCTAGGATAGAGGGACACTGGGCTGAGGTTGGGATCTGTTCTTGGCTGTGCATGGTTGCTGGCACTGCCTTTCACATGCTCATCCCTAATGCATCCATCTCCCTTTGCACTTCATGGCACTACTGAAGTAATTTGCTGACACACAAAGTAAGCTGAGAGACACAAGCCTGCAAGTCTCTTGGTCTTCACCAGTCCTTTTTGGCACGGGGACTGTGTGTGGCTGTCACTGACATTCTTGCAATGGAATGACAGAGGAACTCATACATTTCAGGCACACAAAACCTTTGCACAAGGCTGAGAGCCATGGCACAAAACCTGCCACACAGCTTGGACCAGCACCTGGGGACTGGTGTGACACTCTACAGCAATTGAGACAGCCTTGCATGGCTATGGTTAAGTCACAAGAATCTCAACTCAGAGTGAAACTTGGAAAATACAAGATTTTGCAAATATAAAACGTAAGTCCTAATATTTCAGTCATACTTGCTCTCTCTTTGTTTTCCCACATTCCAATGCATAGTCTCTATTTATTCCTCTGGATATCCCCTGATTAAATATCAGTGGGAAAAAGTGCAGGCAATTGAAGACAAATTGAATATCTGCTTTGTGCTTGATGATCACTTTTTGAAGAAAAAATTATATAAGGAGGAAGAAGAACTAGACTAAGAATCTGATATTCCTGATGTCCATTTCTCAGTTAGAAGATATTTTGCAGTTACCTGTTCTTTTATATGTCTGTGTGTGTTTGTATGTTTTTAAACCCCACTTCTTTTAATAGCTTTCAGAAAGTTAACTTCTTTTTGCCCCTTGTCTGTCTTTTACTGCTGAATATGAAATACTAGTAGTAGTATTCTTAGAAGTGATTTATTGTCTGATGTCAGCATTTTATTTTTTCTTTGGGAAAATAAGCTTTTTCATAACTATTTCAGAAGCTTAAATTAACCAGGAGAAGGACCAGTGATTTTGAGAAATAAAAGAAAGAGTCAGAAGGAAATTACAGTGATGAAAGGGAGAGAATAAGAAATAGAAAGGAGGCTGAAAGAAAGGAGAGAAAGTTAGGGGTGCAGTTTAGGCGATATTTATAAAAACCTGTGTTCTGTCACAGCCTTGCTTGTACCAAATGCTATTTTGACAAGTAATAAAATGTAAGAAAGGTATGGAGGTTCAGCTGGCTTCAGCTCTCCTGTTCATAAGGTATGAAACTCTTTTTTTAAAGAAAAGATAGAAATGTCAGTGTTTCTATATTTGGGAAAAATGAGAAACAACAAGGTGACTTGTCACAAGATCTGTCATCACTGTAACTATCTTTGTATTCTGCAAGCTGTTTTTGAGCTTTGTGTCCATTTTGTGACCAGCTCACAGAGATGCATGTCTGCTCCACGGGTGGGCATTGCTGTTTATTTTTAGGCATCCACAGAAAAGATGGGATCATCTGGAAACAGTTCAGAGGACAGGGTGTGAATGGGCAGAGAAAACAGGAACATCTCATTGGGCCTGGCTGACCCAGACTTGTTGGCTGTGCTGTGCAGAGGGAAACCCCAGGCTGAGGGGAGCAGCATCTCCTCAGGGGTGAGCAATTGCAAGGCCATGCCTGCAGCACTGTGACCCCCAGTAGGAGAGAGAGATTGACCAACTGGAGAGGATTGTCTGGGATGCTCAGGGGAAGGAAGCCCATACCAAGTGAGGGAGGGCTTGAGAGCATGTTAGCTTTTTATTTTCTAAGAACAAGGCACGATCACAAGACAGATAACCAGTAAGCTATACAACTAAAATTACAGATAGTTAAATGAAGGTGCTTTAAAGACTTTTACACAGCTCTAAAACTCTTAGATGTCTCTAAAAGGAAAACTTTAGAGTTTGAGCTCCATTTCTTCCCTTTTGCTCCTGTGCAGAGCCACCACAACGCCCATGACTCGGGCTGCAGACGTTTCCTGTCTGCTCAGCACCGAGTCAGTCGTGCTCCTTACTGCTTGCACATAGAAATACTGCCATATGAAGGTGGCTCATTGCCACCACTCTTCCACCCTTGTATTGTCAGAGCTGGTTTCCTCAGTGAGGGACAGCTCTTCCCAAAGGGGCATGAGCTGGGACCTGAGGGTGACTCCAGCACACGCCATGCCCTCGCCAGCAGGTGCTGCCCACAGGGTCTGGCCACGGTGGGCAGACACAATGGCTCTGACAAAGTCCACCAATGGCCCCTGGCATGGGAAGTGAAGAGAAAGGGCCAAGGACCATCTGGGAGCTCCTGTCAGGAGCTGAAGGAGAGGAGGTAGGAGACAGGACAGGAGACAAGGCTACGATGTACAAGCAGGGGATGCCAACACAGAGCCAGTGCTGCTGTGGTGTCAATGGGGCAGGGACTGAGCCTAGGCTGGGCTGAAATGCAGCTCCTGGCCCCAGAAGGATCCAGCAAAGGCTGGGCAGGTGCAGTAAGGCCCCCCTGTAGCTACCTCCTTGTGAAGCAGGAGACAGTATGAAAGCTGTCCAGTAGTTGCTCAGAGTGTGACATTGCTTCAGGCACAACTGGCAGGGAAAAAAAAGAAAAATAGGTCTCTTCTCTCTCTGCAAGTTTTCTTGTGGATGAAATATGCAAGAATCTATTTTTGGAGGCGATCAAATAATGAGTGTGAGGAACTCGCTCTGTTGTGCTCACTGCATGGGAAACAAGGAGAGTAAAAAACACCCTAACCTCACCAGGTAGTTAACCAAGAACATCCTTAGGCACTCACCACTTTGTTCTTATTTCACCCCAACAAAACTCAAATATCAAATGGGTTTTGAGGACACATTCCTAATGATTGGGACTTATTTTGGGGGGAAAAGAAAAAATGCTAGTGTTTCCCAAAATCTGGTTCACTGTGTGTGGCTGAGGTGTTGGGCAGCTTCAGAGATGTCCACCACGGACCAGACCACAGGAAAACAGGTACTGTGATTGCAGCCTGACCTACCAGCTCCCCTGTGGGCACTCAGCAGCTACAGAGCCACCCCACAGCCCGTGCACCCCTGTAGCCAGCAGCTGGCTCCGAGTGCTGGGAGTCAGGGCACAGCCTGGCCTCAGGCACAGAAGGACAGGTGCTTTGCAGAGAATCACAAAACCCCTACCCTTCCCCAGGACAGAGGCCTTCTCCAAGCTGTGTCCACAGCCTCAGGCACAGTTTAGGGGGCAGCAGGGGCTGCCTGGCACTGGGACTCAGCCCAGCCTTGCCTAAGCAGCAGGAAGTGGGTGGCATGGCCAAGCCTGCTCCCCTCCTGCCTCTCTGCTGTGCTGCATGCCAGACAGAAATTATCCCTTTGTCAATTTAAATAAACAGAAACACAGAAATGACAGGTTGTTTATTGTAGGCTCTAAGCAAGAATCCCTGTTTTCAGGATCACGTGGAATTCTGTGGTAACAAACTGAGGCAAACTGGGAAAATGCCTGCACGACCCTTTGATTAATGCTATGTTGCTCCTCCTGCCCCCTCCCCACATTTCCTACTGCTGCTTGCCTGAATTTGTGAATTAATTGAAAGCAGGCAATAACGGGATTTTTACAGATCTGAGCAAAGAAAAGTAAAATAATGACCTGGTTAAGCCAGGCTCAGGTACTCAGCTTCAAAGGAGTGAGGATAACAAGGTCTTGTCTCTACCCAGACAGGCTGGGAGACTCCTCCAGTAGCCAAGCCTGCTATCACAGGAGCCCCTAACACCTCTAAGATTCCGAAGAAGGGCAGGGAATTACGTGAGCCAGGAAAAGCTGACAGGCTAAAGATATGTTTGGGAAAAAAAAAAAATTAAACACAGGAAACAGGCTGCACGCCTGATAGCCAGCTTCCAGTTCTTCATTTTGGGGAAAAATGCCATGTCTGCCTATGCTCCATCAAAGAAAATTAAGTATGAGTACAAATATAATGTGTAAGGCACCTCTCTTAAATCTATTCTACTAAGAGCTGTACAACTTTTTGGCAAAATAAATAATAATTTTATTTGAGTTTAGCTGCTGTTGCAGGCTACCAGAAGACTAGTGCTGGCCAAATTATGGGGTGAGAATTGCAGAATTTCATGCAGGAGGTATCTCCTGGCATCCTGGGGAGAGAGAAAGGGAGAGGGGATCTTAGAGAGGCCCACAGCAGGGATGGTGGCGCAGCTAACCCAAAAGCACTGGTGCACAGGATTTAAGGCATCCTGGGGTGACATTGTACATGTTCTGTCTAGGTCCTTCCTGGACACTGCAAGACCCATCCTTATAATCCTACATTACTGTCCAAATGATAATTTTTTTTTTCCTTATAAACCAGCCTGTAATTCCTCATAAATCCATCTCGCTGTCTCACAGAGATTGCATTGACTTTTCATTTTTCACTCCCTGTGGCATTCTATGGTTAGAGAAAACACTGTGGTGAGCTGGTCACGCTTCAATAGCTCTCTCACAAATGGACTTGTCAATAATTAAATTAATATATTTTCAGACAATGAAGAAAATATTTTCAGCAGAGCTGTGAGCTAGCAGTGCTCTGCTTTCAGAATATTTTGAGACCACAAAGGCCACTGTAGAATCTGAACCTAGCACATTAAAAAAAAGAAACAAAAGCAACCGAGTTTCCGCAGTCTTCATTAATTTAATTTAGCTTGAATAATTCATGTAGTATAGCCTCTCTGTAGTATATTTTATCTGGAGATGCAAAGGTTCTGCAGAAAGCTGGGCAGTGTAATTATCTTTTTACAGGTGAGGAAGCAGAGATAATCTCCTTACTCAAACCTCAGCCAGCAGGCAGGATTTTCCTGAGGCAGGCACAAAGCCCTTTTCTGCCAGGTGTCGTTGTGCAAGAAGGCAAACCTGGCCTCATGTGCTACAAAAGTAACTCCAGCAATTTGGCTTCTAACCCTGAATGTGACACACGTAGAAGCCACACTTCTGCAAATGAGGTCACTTAATTGACCTCAACAGTCGAGTGTTTAATTTAGTGCCACTCTGTGTCAGCCAAATGAGTAGAACTCTGAAAACCACAAGTGATGGGAGCTCTCTTGGCAGTCCAGTGGTACCCAGCCTTTTGGCAGTCCTCTCCCCAGCTGTGTTTTCATGACACAAAGCCTCCACACCGCACAACAATCAGCAGGGCTAAGGGGCTGCTGCCCCACTGCCACCACTTGCCCAGCTCTCCTCATACACCAGACCTACATGCAAACCTAGCAAAGAACTGGCCCAGCCTAAAAATGACCAACTAAAAACACTCTTTTTAGGAGCAGGTTTGTTGATTCCTTCATCACTTTCACAGTGTTGTGAGAACAACAGTGCCTCAGGCAGAAATGGGGTGGTGAGCAAGAGGAAAGGGAGGCCACCAATACTTCTGACTGGCTTTGTCACCAAGGACCTTATCTTACAAAGCCACAAAATAATGGTCCAACTTTTAGTAGCCTCTTCCTCATTTCAAAACAATTTTTTTCAATGCATTTGAGCTTACTGGTCCAAGATATCCAGATTTGGGGTTTCATTTACCAGTCTAAACTTGTAGAGCCCAGCTGAACAACACTCCAGATGTATTTTCTTAGCTACTGCCAAGAGTCCTAATATCTATTAGGCCTGTGCCATAACTATCCAGACTGGTATAAGAGATGAAGCTCTAAATATGCTTGAAGATTGTTCCTTGAAAATGGAAAACACGCAGAGTGAACATTTCATTTTTTTGCCAATCAAGGCAAAAGCTTGGTGAACCTTTAAAATGCATTCCACACAAAACTCAGGCTGGCAGCAGTTACATGTGACTTTGCTATGATAGACAAAACCATTTTATCCTAAACTGCACATTGCCAAGAAGGGCAAGAGAAGCAAACAGGAGACAAGAGAAACGTTCCCTAGAAGAGGATGGAAAAATGCAGCACAGTACTATTGCAATAGTAGTGGCCAGTAATGAAGGAGAGTAACAGAATGTACTGATTTGTAGGATACAAGATAGCAGGCAGTCCTGAGGAAGAGCTGTGATTAAGGTTGTGTTACTAGGAGAAGGAAATGTTAATCGTGGTAGGAGGGACTTGAGTGCAACGCTGTTGGTTTCAGTTTTTCCTAGTCTTGTCTTTTTCCTTTTGTGCCTGTTTTACCAAGCATTTCACATTGTTATTGTTCAAATTCCCAACTTATTCCTTTAGCTGTTGCTCATAGTGTCAGTGTAGCAATTAGCTAGACAAGACAGGAGCTATTTGCTGTGATTTGCTCCTTATATGTCAGACAGACTCTGGAGGAAACAAAAAAAGTCAGAAACAAGACAGGAAGAAGTGAACCAAATAAAATCAGCAATCAGAAAAACAGAAGTAGTTGTATGAGAACGTTTGTGGGCTAAGGTGAAATCTTACATGTTCTCAGAGAGAAAACCCTGATTTTGAAATTATTTTAGGACTTCTAATTATTGAGTTCAGAATAGGTTTGGGTTTTTTCTTTTTTTCTGGGAAATAAGAGCCTGTTGAAATTAATTAAGTCTCATCCTGAATGAAAAACTGCATGTAAACCATCTTCAATAGTTAGTTTTTAAAAAAAAAAAACATCAGTCATCAAGGCACTTAAATTCCCCTCATGATTTTGGGGCAAGGAAGGAAGGGAAGACAAACAACAGAAAGCCACATGTATGTAACATATTCCATCAGGTTCAAACAAATTATCTGTGCTTTCAAAGTGGATTGTGCACTAGAGAAGAAAGAGATGTTATTTTGGGAGCTGGGGAGTAATAAAGCAAATAGGTTTGTATCGTTATGTGGTCTGTACATAAAATTCCCAACCCGTCTAAATTTCAAGTTGGTAACATCACCCCAGTGACTGAGATGAGCCTGAGTGGCCACAGTGCAGGCAGAGGAACTGCCAGCAAAAATGACATGACAATAAGTCAACTTCACTGTAATGGAGGGGCTTGAAAATGATGTTTGCTTGGAGGTCATCTGTCGACTGGAAAGGAAGGATGATGAAGAGTTCTCATGTAAAGTCATTCTTTGTCTTACTGCAGCAGACAAGCTCTAAAAAACTGGGTTTGCTAAAAATGACCCCAGCCATGAACAAAAGGCTCTCCATGGAAAGGGCAGGGCTCCATAGCCTCCCATGCCTGTGAGCATTTCAACCATTAATGTCTGGTGTTGTGTCCCAAAATATCCCATGACACAGTAATTGTACATAAAAAAGTCTTGTGGAGAGGCAGTAAAGTCTAGGCTGACCTAGAGAGTTTAGGAGACTCAAACCACAACTCAGGAAATTCTCACTAATAATCTGTGCTGAACTAGACCTCCAGGTGCCCAAACTGATATAAAGTCTAAAGTAAAACTCTCAGCTGTGTTATTCCACCTTCACCAGGGGTGAGACACCCTAGAAACAAGTGGTTTAAAGGGCAAAGCAATTTAAAGCAGTAAGTTTTACTTTGTAAAGTGGCCAGCTATTAATATGCAATGATCATTATTAATATGCTCTCTCTGTCAGCAGGCAAGGCTTTTTGCTCTGCTAAGAGATGATTGTCCACCAGAGGCAAGGGTTACAGGGATACTGATAATGCACAGGGTTAACAATTCAGGCCTTGTTTACAACACAACACTGCACTCTAAGGGGAATTTCTTCATTCTGATTAATTTTCTTCTTTTAAGAGTACATCCAGATACCTTCATATGGCTCCTTCTCTGTGACACTACCAGTCACTCATCATCTTGAACCTGAAAGTCACCAGCCACCCCTTTTTTATTATTTTAATCCAGTCAATGGATTGAAGTTGGCACACTGTAAAGCCTTGTCTCTACCAGAAAAGTGAGTCAGTTTAATTAAACTAATTTAAACTTAGGTAAATTACTATGATAGATGTACTGAAGCTGGTTTAGCCCATGTTCCTATTGATTTATCTTGCATCAGTTCTGCTCCTGCCATGAACACCAATCATGATTCTTTTTTAACCAGTGCACTCACACTGGCAAGTCACAAGGCAAAGGAAAAAAGTCAAAGCTTAGGTTTTATTCCTTTGCAGGAGTCGAATGGATGCCATGCTGTGTGTTGCAAAATGCAGTGAAATGGTGGAGGAAAGGAAAGAAGACGGCACAGAGGCATAGAAATGGGCAAAACACACAGTTGGACAGGATTTGGGGAGTAGAAAAATTTCAGGACTGCAGTGATGGTTGCAAATCTGTATTTTTCATCCCATATAGCTGTCATTTTTCATCATTAATTTTTGCTGTATTTAGGTAATACCCTATGCTGAAATAAAACTTTTCACCTGCTTCAAAATCATCCCCAAACACCACAAGAGACTCCTGAAGAGCTCTCTGTGCCAGAAACATCAGCAGTGCTGACCTTCAGGCACATGGTAGGGATTGTAAAAAAAAAATATGGTTTGGCTTCCAGAGTATGCTCAGGGGGTCTCCAAGCTTTATGCTGGAAGCCTACAAAATTGTCAGGCTGACATTTTCTGGGTATGTTTTGTTGCTATACTGTAGCTATTAAACCCTCCAGACCTTTCAGAAAGCTACTGCAGCTGCTTTCACTGCTTACTGTGACATAACCTTACAGCTTGTAAGGGGCCTACCAAGATTTCTGTTGTGCTCTGTGCACAGATTACTGCTGTATTACCACTGGACACAGCTCCAGAGCTCATGCCCAGCTACTCCGAGTAAACACTTCCTCTGGGTACTGCTGCCTTGAAATAGTCTACAAAGCAAGAAGACAATGTCTCACTCTGTCTGAAATCCAGGCCCTTGGGAAAGACAGGCACACAGCTTTTGTTTGACTTGCACAATTCTTTTATTTTAAGCAAAACGACTGGAGTACGACTCCTGTCAGTGACTCTTGTACATGGGGATATATGTGACCCCCAGGGACTCCTAATCCAACAGCTGGTCCAGCAGGTGGAAATACCATCATCAATTATGCTATCATTCATAGAATCATAGAATGACTTGGGTTGGAAGAGACCTTGAGGATGATCGAGTTCCAGCACTAACTGGCATGGCCAGGGACACCTTCATCTAGACCAGGTTGCTCAGGGCCCCATCCAACCTGGTCCTGAACACATCCAGGGATGAGGCACCCACAACTTTTCTGGGCAACCTGTTCCAGTGCCTCACCACCCTCACAGCAAAACCCCTTGTGACATCTAATCTCAATCTCTCTTTTAGTTTGAATCCATTCTCCCTTTTCCTGTCACTACATGCTCTCCTAAAAAGTCCCCTCCATTCTTCTTGCAGCTCCCTTCAGGTACTGGAAGGCTGCAGTTAGGTCACCCCAAGCCATCTTTTTTCCAAGGTAAACAAACCCAATTCTCTCAGCCTTTCCTTGTATGAGAGATGCTCCATCCCCTTAAACATCCTGGTGTCTCTCCTCTGGAAATGTTCCAACAGATCAATGTCCTTCCTGTGCTGGGGACCCCAGAGCAAGCAGCTTGCAGCACTGGAGGTGGGGTCTCACCAGAGCAGAGTAGAGAAGCAGAGCCACCTCCATCACCCTTCTGGCCACACTGTCTTTGATTCAGCCCAGACACAGTTGGCTTTCTGGGCTGCAAGTGCACATTGCCCAGTCACGTCCAGCCTCTCATCCACCAAACACTTTTAATTGCTTTCAGAACAGCTTTTGTACACTCTTCTGTACACTCTCAATTCAGTGTGAATGCAGAAATTGCTGTCTTGTCATGACAAGTGGCTTGGACACATGGCAGATTTTTATGATACAGGAGATCCTTGTCTGGAGTAAATAAATATCCCATATGCAGCTATTGCACTGACCATTTGTGGTACTTTGAAGGACAGAAGAATCACCTTTCTTTAATCTGACACTCACTGAATGGCAGATGCTGTACTGCAGGGGACCTTTGGTTTCTTTGCTCCTGGACCCCAGTACCGAGGCTGCATCTTGCATCAACCCATCTGCTCTTGCTTGTAATTTCAAAAGAACTCAGACTCAAATCCAGAGGGATTCAAGCACAAGGTGGGCTATGGTTTTTTGTATCCTAGATTTCCACTCTTTACTGGAAGTCTTAGATGTAAAATTTGGAATGTCTTTGTACATTTCACAGACTTTGAAAGGACACTTCCCCTTCAGTAACATTAGCTTTGCTGCCCATTTTTCTTTCTGGTAAATTCTTTGGAAAAGTTAAGGGGGAGGGGGTTGAATCTCAAACTGCAGATGCAGTCTGTGCTTGTCTAAGGAAAGGGAAAACTCAGCAAGCAGAAAGGCTGGCACTATCTGTCAGGCTTTTCATAGGGCAGTGGGAAGTAGTTTACAGGATTAGTTACCAGGCAATAAATTTTAATGGATGCAGGTCAGTCTTCAAGTGATGCTGAGAAATATTTTGCATGTCTACTACCCTTCTAGTAATTTGTCTTCAGTTCTCCTGTGCTGGATTACTGAGTCAGAGAAAGCTGGAAAGCAGTCCCAGTCATCTCAACTGGATTTAAACTCTGTTACTCGGGCTGTGCTTCCTTGGGAAGGATTTCACAGTATGTACAGGAGCACATTATGGTGGGATTTACTTGCTTTTACTTCAAGACGGGCATTATATCTATCTGCTAAGTAGTTCTTATCACTGAAGATAGCTCTTGCTTCTGTTGGCATGGCAGTTAAATACTTTCCAGAATATGATAGGCATGTTTATTAATCCCAGTGTAGGAAGAAGCAAATCCTGGCTGCTTGTACACCAGGACAAGCACATTATTCATCCTGTTTCCCTGCTCTCCATCCTAAGTGCAGAGCAGGGTGAGGCTTGAGCTCTGCAGTTGGGTACAAATGTGTGTAGAAATCAGGAGACCTGTGTTTGCCAGAGCAGTTTATGCACCTGCAGCAGAAGTCTCAAACCAAATAAAAATTCCACCCAAGCCTTGCATCAGTTGTTTAGCATGGAATCTAGTTGAACATGGTCTGAGAACAAATTAAAAGGACCAAGTCAAGAGAAGTTAACATCCCAGTCAGCAAAAAGAGCTGAATTTGGTCCAGTGCTTTTGCCCATTGACTCTGGCTTCCATATCTCTTTTCAAAATTCAGTGTTCATTCAGATAATCCTTTATTAACCATTAGCATGTTCTCAGACTGTACGTGGGCCATGACTTCTCTAATCACTAAATCTAACCTCTGGAATCAATCAGGATTAGCCATGGAAATAATTCCACTTTCCAGGTATTCTTCTTTATCTTAAACACTGCTGATGGTGCTGACATAATGACATCATTAGGTGATACCTTCCTAAGCACAAGTCATCCTGTTAATCATGTCTCCTGGTGCTATTTCAGCAATTCAGAACTAATATAATAAATAATGATTTAATAAAGCTTTCAACCTGACAAAAACTTCCATTAATCACCCAAAGAGTTCACCTATTTGCAAAGTGGGATTTCCTTGCCTCCAAAAGCTATGTATTTCATCTTTAATTCCTTCAGCACACTAGCTTTTGGACTTGGTGTAACAACAATCCCTCCTCTCATTCACTTGCAGAATTGCACTTGTGCCTGACCAACAAGGCCTGCAAAACAGCGACACTTGAAAAAAAGCTAACATGGAAAGGCACTTTACACTTTGAAAGGAGAACTTGTTAATACGTGGAGATCAATCTTTACTTTTAAAAGACATTTCACAAAAATGTACCAGATATAAAGAATCAGCAGGAACCAATAATAAATATCCCAAGAGAGTATTGCTTCCAAAGGAAGTATTCTGATTTTTATCTGGTTTTATTAGTTGTTACCCCTGTTGATGGATACACTAAAACAGCCAGTCAGTCACATATATATTGAATCTCACTGAGGCAATAATTCCAAGACATGCTCCTCTCTCCAGTCCATCAAGCAATATGGCAAGAGAGCTGAATCTCTGCTATTCCTACCAATGAATTTGAGTAATTAAGATTTTGCACTTGTCAAGCACTTTGTTGTTGCTTTATTTACATACATTTTATTTTCATTCTTGAAGAATGCCATCTGGGACTAAGTCACTAAGAACTTCATCCTTTTGTGTTTATCCGTAACTTTATCCTAATAAAATAAGAAGTAGTGAAAAGGTTACTCTTCCCAACTATTTCCCCTTTTGGATTTTTCTGACCTCACAGTTACACATACTGCTGAAACATAACTTGGCACAAATAAAATCGTAATTCATAGGAATGTAGGATAACTTTCTTTGGAAGAGAGCACAGAAAGACTCTGGTCCAACCTCCTGTGAGACCAGGTACCTTGGGATTTTGCTAGCTGGATCTTGAAAACCTCCAAGGATGGAAACTTTCTATCCTGGGCAGTCTGTGCCATTACTTGATGGCTTTGATAAAGCACCTGGCTTGTTGTAGCCTCTACCCTAAAGATGCTCTGATTTGGTGGCTTTAGAGCACTGTCATGCTAGAAAAAGAGCATGTTTGCTCTTGTATTTCCCACACTCTAGAGCAGCCTCAAGGTGTAACCAGGATTCTGAGAGTCCTGGGAAGTCTTAGGGAGTTAGAAGGGATAGAAGGGAGGAAAGGCAGTGCAAAGGTCAGTCGTGCTCCTCCCCTGTAGAATTAACTAAAGTGCTGCTGTGTTGACGGTCACAGATGTTTGGATCAGCTCTGAGAAGGTGGGACTGTGCAGGGCAGCTGAGGCAGGTGGGACTAGATGTACACGAGGCAGAGAGAGGAGACATGAGAAGTTTGAATAGATGGTGAAGGGCAGGCAGTGCCAGCAAAGGCGCAGCTGTGCTCACAGCAGTACCATTTCAGATACCCGGACGGGGCAGGTGAAATGAAAAGGGAAAAGCTAAACTGCACCACTGTCATGACCACTGTCTGAAACACAACCCTTCTGCTCCTCTCTTCTGCAGCCTTTCCTCAGCTGGGCCTGCCTCCCCATGGCCCTGGGGGAGGAGGGAGGACCACACTGCACTTGCCCTCGGTCAGGGCTAGGGCTTCATTCCCTGGGATCTTGCTTGCATCTCCAGTGGGTTTAATTTAGGTTTAAGCCCTATCATTTTGTTTCCCTATGGGAGATGTGACAGCAATAACTAGAAACCCAGAGGCCTCTGGTGTTATTAACTAGGACAAAAGTCTGTCAATGAGATCTATTACAATACCACTAAGGCATACAATATGCATGGTTGGTTTTCTCTAGAGGTTAACACATTTACTGTTTGGGAAGCCCCTTTAATTTCTCCACAGTCCATCTAATGGCTTTTTGCCCTTACAAATGAACTCTCATTTTTTTCCTGAGGTGATTTGCTTAAAATGTTGAAATCCTTTCTCCAAATGGAATTCTTGTCCAGCAAAACTGCTGTGTCACTTTGCTCTGGAATCTGGCAGTCCTGGCCTGTATCAGAAATAGTGTGGTCAGCAGGACCAGTGGTTGTCACTGGTGAGGCCACACCTTGAGTGCTGTGTTCAGTTCTGGGCCCCTCACTAAAAGACAGCGACACTGAGGTGCTGGAGCATGACCAGAGAAGGGCAATGGAGCTGGTGAAGGGTCTGGAGAGCAAGTCTTGCAAACAACAACCAAGGGAACTGGGGTTGTTTAGCCAGGAAAATAGGAGGCTCAGGAGGGACCTTACTGCTGTCTATAGCTGCCTGAAAGGAGGCTGTAGCAAGGCGGGGACCGATCTCTTCTCACACATAATAAGCACCAGGCTGACAGGACAATCACCAGGGGTGATTTAGATTGGATATTAAAAAATATTTTATCACTGAAAGGGCTGGTCAGCACTGAAAGAGACTGCCCAGGGAACTGGTTGAGTCACCAGCCCTGGCATTTAAAAGACAGGTACATGTGGTGCTTGAGGCCACGGTTTAGTGGTGGCCTTGGCAGAGCTGAGTCAGTGGTTGAACTTGGTGATCTTCAAGGTCCTTTCCAACTGAAATGATTCTGTCATTCTACATCTCTCACCTTTCACCTTGAGTGTTTGTTTGGACACTGCTTACCCAGAGAGGGCGTGGCCAGGAGGACCTCGAGATCCCCTTATACGATCTCCTGTACACCACAGGCCTCTACATTCCACACAGCTATTGCTATACAGAGATAGTGTGCTGAAACCAGGGCACTGAAATGCCTCTCAGCCCAAGGGCAACTTCACTCTTGGAAACCCAGGCCTCTCCTTGACAGATTGTTAATGATCTGGTTTGCAAATGGACTAATAAACCACCTCTGCTGTGAGGTGTGTCATTTCCAAAAATGTTTCTCAAGCTGTGTGTCAAAGCATGCCTCCAACCTGCTCCCTGAGTCCACCAGGCAGAGAAGATCCTGCAGGATTGGAGAGTTTTCTATTAATTACAGACAAGTAAGGAAACAAAGCAATATTAGATGATCATATTTCTCCTAAATGGACTTTTCAAGACTTGCTCCCTCAAAATCAAAAGGAATTTGTTTGATTTTTCTCATTTGTGTATCACATTTTCTGTTTGCTGAACAGTATCAGGTTGAAAAGAGTTATTGTTTTTCCATAGAAGAACAGGATTATTTTAAAAACTTGTTATTTCTGGACAATAAGTAGAGACACTTAAATCAGGGCATGCTGTGGGCTAACATTTAATAATGCAATGAGGAAGGACAGGAATCACAAAATAAAACAAATAGAAGTAATTTTAATGTGGTTTATACAAAAGAACAAGCAGATTGAAAATGCTATTGAGCTGCATAGAAACAGCAACACACGATTTATTATAAGTTCATTTCTCT
This sequence comes from Rhipidura dahli, assembly GCA_013399225.1. Taxonomy (NCBI): domain Eukaryota; kingdom Metazoa; phylum Chordata; class Aves; order Passeriformes; family Rhipiduridae; genus Rhipidura; species Rhipidura dahli. Next base: position 804,595 of record VXAC01004729.1, on the reverse strand, counting down.
TTTGCTACCAGGTTAGGGACTTCTTCCTGCTTGCTTTTTCAGTGCTGAATATCAGCAAGGGAAATAACAGTCTGCCTCCCTGCAGCTTCCTGAGCTGATGAGCTGCTGCTTTTGAGATTCAGTTCTCTTTCCATTCTGAGGTTTTGAGTCTGTGAGTGACCTATGCTACAAGCAAAGCAGGAAAGTTAATACTGTTCCTAATTAATCTCTGCAGGATTCATTTATGTTTATGCAAATTTGGAAGAGGACAAGTAGGTAAACATCTACAACTGTCAAAAAGCTGCCGGTGATTGCGCAGCCACGACAACGCACTGAAATGATTGCTGCAGCAGTGAAGCAAGGAAACCTCAAAGAAGAGGCAATCACATGTGAGGCAGGAGCTCTCCCCATTCTCCTCCAGAGAAACTGAGCTATTCCAGATGTTCTGCTTCTGAACTGCTTGTGAACCTTGTACTATTGTAAGCTCAGGCATTCGCAGATTATTTACTGTACTTTTTATTGTGCCTTTGCTGCTCACCCAAGGTGATGGTAATGAACAAATGCTATTTAATTTTACCTTTTCTGTATTGTATAATCTATCTTTTTTATATGGATGCAGTTGCTTAGTCTCAGGCTCCAAAGGCATTGCAATGCAATTCTCCCTGTCTCTGTGTGTGTGTGTGAATATTCCCCTACAAGAATGAAAATTATTAGTTGGTTGTTATATTCTCTCCTGCAACTAATGAAAAATATAAAGTATTTTTATGATGGATGTGGATAATAGGCACTGCACCTACAGTGCACACCCACACCCTTTCTCACTCTCTTTGTGGTGCAGGCGGGGTGTCTCACATTGCATGCAAGGCAAGGAAGCAAGAACCAGTGGGGAGTGCAGCTCTGTCTGTGCCTCCATGCTCCTCTCCTCTTGTTCCATGAGGTGCAGAGTTCCCACCTGGGAACTGTGTGTGGGCTGTGTACTGATATTCCCCACAGCTGGGTTGCCTTTGCATAGATGTTCATCCACTGAGGTGTATGAACAGTCATGCTGCACTCACCACTCATGACTGATGACTCTCACCTCGTAAGAAGCTGTCTTGTGAGGCTGTGATTATCTGTAACACTGGCAACAATGCAGCCAAAATGGGACATGGAGGCTGAGGAATAACATGAATGCGACATGAAGGTTGTGCTGCTATGCTCTACCTTTTCTTTTCTTTGTCACAGTCAACCTTCCACACTGGAAACTTGTAACTTCTTGTGAATCTCACTCACGTGTGTTGGGAGGTGGTTGGAGTAGTTGGAGTCTCCTAATAAACTCTGCCCAAGAAGAGGCTTGGAAGGATTTTCAGCAAAGGGCTTCTGTGCACACCAACACTTTGCCTCCATGGCTGTCGCCTGTCCCCCAAAAGCACCATTAACAGGCTGTCACTATTTCCCAATGCAGCTCTGCCTGTAGAGATACCTGGGTTTCTTTCAAATCAGCTAGAGAGAAGCACTACAGCTTCAGGCTGGTGCTTAACCCAAACTCACCACAAATATGGATAACCCCTCCCTGGAGCACCATGCAGGAACAAGTGGGATGAATAGCAGCTCTGAGCTAATGTTGATCCATCTGGTATTGCAGAAGAGTATATTAATGAAAGATCTCATTCCCTCCAGCTGCAACTGTTTCATTCCAGAAATAAAGAAAAGAAAGAGTAATATTTGATTTCTTAGTCATAATCAAGCAATGTTTTTGTAAAATAAAAAGGTTCAAGATAAAATGTTATAACAAATATTAAAATTTATTATATCAACATAAAATTTATATGTTCAATATAAATCAAACAGCAAACATAGTATTTCAGAGGGATGAAAAAGAGATTATGATTCTTCCTCTTGCCATCCTTGGTGGTTGATGGAGAAATGACAGGGCATGTCCTGTCTTGGCCAGAGTTGCTTCAGTACCTCAGTTTTCCCACCCCTGAAAAAATGTCATGGAAGAGTCTGGTTTGTCTGACTGAATACCCACAGCAATACAAACAGCCCTCAGAGTACAACACCCAGAGCTGTTCCACAGGACTGCAACCATTGAATTTGAGGTTCTTTTCTTGGAGCTGGGAACCAAGGGATGCAAGAAAAAGCATTTTCAGCATTTCCAGGAGACTCAGATGGAAAAGGAAAGACTGAGTTTAAACTCTCTAAAATTTGGCTAATCTGAGGTGAGAGCCCAAGTCCTCACATCCAGGGAAACTGTTCAACCTACTTGGAGGTGTAGGTGCAAATTTCTTGTTTGTTAGCACTGTTGCCCTGCTTACAAGTGTTACTGGTACTGTGTTGTCCCTCTGTTTACTGATTAGCCTCTGGTCCTGCCATAGGTCCTTCCAGGTCTCAAGCAAGATCAGAGCACAGCTGCAAAATCCGAGCCCCAGGAAAGGACTTCTCCATCTAGCTTAAGAATTGTGCTTCAGGCATGAGGATTTAGGCTTAGGCCAGGCCCCTGGGCAGTGTGTTAGGCAGTTGCTGAGGTTGCTGTTACAACAGCCCTGTATGTCTTTACTGACAGAAACTCAAAAGTTAAAAGGACTTGGTTCTCTGTGAACCCCTGTGGCCATGGAGAGGTTTTTTTCCTTTTATTCATGGAGACTGCTGGAGAGCAAAAAGTCTGAGACAGTTCAGTGCCTTTGAGAGTATGGGTTTAAACTCACATGACAATATTGGAAAGCCTACACTTAGATTCAATGCTAGAAGGTAAATTGCTTCTTCAGAGTAAACGACAAAACGGAGTAATGAGACTAACCTCTAGCATGTTCACCTGGGAGGTGAAACGCTTAACAGAAAATAAATGTTCACAATTATACAGATTCTATGCTTATATTCTGGTAAAACTACTCCAGCTGGGTGTTACATTAATGAAAATGCCAGACGTGCCATAGTTGAATGTCAACACGGGAAGTAACAGTTACAAGGGAGTTGAGCATGCTTAGCACTCTGTTTGAAATCAGGCCAGGAGTGCTAAGACTGTGAGGGATACTGAGCCACAGGAACAGCATCTTGAGCAATTATTAAAATGTTAAAAAATGCTGCTCTCAGTCAATCCCTACTGATGGTATGATGCAGTCCACTGCTGATACTACTGAACAGAATGCACCCTGTATAATTGCTCCTCCCAGTAATTTTGTCTAATCATGGAAAAAACTCTGCATGGCTAAGCTGGAATATTAAAAGCATGACGCCATGAGATGGTGTAATGCTACCAGTGTGGTGTGGTAGTGAGACAAAGTGAAAAGTAATTGGAAACAATTTCATTGGACACAGCAAAAGTTTGGCATCGTATTTATGATGGACCTGCATATGCAAAAAATCCATTTGTTACAATGGCAGCACAGCTGTCTGCACAGACCTACAGTTTTTCTCTGCATTGCTGAAAAGGGGGCTGCCAAATAAGGGGGCTGCTCTGAGGACAGGACCTCCCTACAGCCCCCCCGTTTATCAACAGATCCCAAATTGGACTTCAGGTATGCATTCATTTGGTTTAATCAGCGGGAATAAAGTTACACAAATGTTATTCTGATCCGCTCAGCTGTCGGATTAGTCTGAAATGGCCACTGAGCACCCAGAAGCAAACACAACTCTGACCTAAACCCTCTCCCACCGTCACAGTGAGCACTTCCAGAATGCTCATCCAGCCGCAGTTTGAAGAGACATCCTGTTTTACAAAGGGCACGGAAACGTTAACAAACAGGTGCTAGAGGTACGCGGGACACAGATGAGTGCGCGAGTCAGGGGATGCTACAGCTGGACCCAGGCGGTGCCGGCTCTCAGCACGGACGGCTGCGCTGGGCTGCCAGCCCCTCAGCTAACCTTGTACCGCCCGGCTGCAGGCACTGCAGCTTCCGAGCCTCTGTCCCTTCCACTTCCAAGAGCTGCCAGAAAGAATGAACCTCATCTTCTCTCCACTTACGGAAACATGTGGTTGCCATGGGGGGAATAGGAGAGAGGAGAATCTTTTAGTAGCATAATCCGATTCAACTGAGGTTCGGCTCGCGCTGAAAACAGCTGGCTTTTTGCCCAGAACAGAGAAGGAACTTTACAGGATTTCGAGTGAGCGAGCCCCATCTTCAAAAGCATTCCTCTGGTAAAGCAACATGCTCCACCGGATCTCATCTGAAGACCTGTTAGACGGAGGCTGCTGAGGTACTCAGAGGAAACCGACATATTAAACATTGATATTGGCAAAAGGAAGAGTTCCTACAAACAGATATTACCAACATGAAATCTAGAAATTTAAAAAAAAAAAAAAAAAGGCAAATGTAATTTCGAGTATCACATCTATCTAATTTCCCTGGGGGACACCGCATGGCTTTACAACCATATTTCCCTGCTTATCATGAATGTTCATCTCATCTTCACAGTTTTGTGTAAGGTTCACACAAACAGAAATATACGGAAAGAATTCTTGACAAAAATAAGTAGAGGGGAACAATAGAATGAAGAAGGTGAAATATCAAATGTGTATAACTTACAGGACTTAGCAAAATTATCATGTAATATGTTTCAGAGAGACATGATCGATTAAAAAGACACCTTCGTTGAGCCTAATTCAAATTTTGACGTGAAATATCTTTAGAATAAGAAATGTTGAACCCACGTTCATTCAGTTTCTCTTTGGGGAGTCTCCCAGTATTTGAAAGAGAAACACAACACTGTAACAAGCCTCGCTCAGGCATGAACTTCAAGTGCACTGTCTCTATGAAAAATGTATGGAGCTCTGAACTTTAGAGCGATTGCCATGCGTTCCTCAGTCCCTTACGTGCCTCTGGCAGTGTGAGAGCCAGGGCGTTGTTCAGAGGCGATTTTTTCTTTACACTTTTCCCAGGTCGCTGAAAACGACACCGGCCATGCCGTGTTTCAGAGGACAAGTGTTTCAGTTCCCGGGTGTTCACACAGCACCGGCCAACTGGGAAGTGCCGTGCCGGCCAGCTGGGAAGTGCCGTGCCGTCCAGCTGTGAGCATCCCCAGCACAAAAAGACAACTTAACACCCCAAAAATACCACCCCAATAAGACAACTAAACACCCCCATGAAAACCGATGAGCATTTAACGGGGCGAATATCGGGGCTCCGCTGGCGTGGCTCCCCCCTCGCCCCCAGCGCGGAGCTCAGCTGGACGCCGGTACAGCTCGCGGGGCGGCCGGGACCCCGGGGCAGCGGGCGGGGTGGGGTCCGCGGGGTCCCGGCGCGATGGCCCCGCCGGGCGCGGGGGTCTCGGGGCGCTGCCGCCG
>VXAC01004729.1:669269-798830 GCA_013399225.1 Rhipidura dahli | reverse complement strand
GGCTTCGCTCGGCTCGGCGGGCTGGGCTGGGCTGGCAGCGCATTTCCCCACGGAAGCCCCGGGCGGGCAGGGAGCGACGGCGCGGAGCCTCCCCTGGCCCATTGTTGCCTCCGAGGCGGCGGCGTGAGCGCCAGCCCGCGCCCTCCCCTCCGGTGCCGGTGCCGATCGCACCTGCCGTGTCCACAGGCACAACCTCCGCAGCGGAGTCTCCGCGCCTCCCGCCGGCTCCAGCTTTCCTGGCCCGTCACGGACAGGCTCGGGGCGGCGGGAGGAGGGAGCGGACATCCCCGCTGCCGCAGCCCGGCCGGTGGTGGAGGCGCCGCCGGGGAAGTTGGAGAGAGGGCGGCGGGGAGGGGGCGGCTCCTGGGGCTCCTGGCCGGGGTCCGCCAGCAGCGGCCGGGCGCGGCCTGATGCTCCGGGGTGCCGGGTGGCGTCGCGTGGGATCTTTGCCCGCTTCCGAGCAGCTCTCGTGCCCCGGGAGCAGCACACCGGGGCTGCTGGCAAGAGGCGAGCCGCGTGGTTTCGTGTGTGGCTCAGAGCGGTCAGTGCAAAGATGGGAAAACTGCAGGGTACTCGGAGTAAATTATTCCGCCGAAGGCACAAGAAAACGCTAGAACCATCTTAGTTAATCCTTTACGCTCCCCTCTCTGCCTGTTGTTTCTTTTGCACTGCATTTGATTAGGGCAGAGGGCTTTACAACAAAACAGAGCCCATCCAGTGCCTAACTGGTTGCTCTTCTCCAGAAGGAGCTCCTGCCTGAAAAGCCAGCTGGAGCCATCACTTCTGCCTAATGACTCTTACGTGCTAAACAGAGCGTTTGCAGCAATGGAATGGTGCGTCCCGGCTTTAGTTTCATATTCATGTAACACGGACGCGCTACTGAACCCAGCTCTTCTAAGTGGATGTATTAGGTTTGAAAATGAAGGTCGTTGACCCTTACAAGCTTTAAATATTAGAGAATTAAAACCGCTACAAGTGTTACATTGTTAAAAATACGTAAAGCTATTTGCTCTCAGAACATCCCTATTACACAGAGGTAATTAACTATTACCATTCTAGGAGGATTCCCCAAAGCTTCAGTAGCGGAGGAAATATTTATCTTTTGTTATTTGAGCATGACAAGGGTTGAAAAGAAGTTGAAACAAGTAAGAGCTGCTTCAACTCAATTACACATTTTCTTGTACACATGCATTTTGCAACTCTCAGTATAGCATGATTGACTCAATTCCTCAACCCGACAGTCTGATTGATCTTTTGTGTCCTGTGCTTGCAAGATCCCACTCTCCTTCTGCTTGGTCATCCTGAGGTATGTGTCAGTCCTGAAACAAGACACAAAAAGATGTTTTCCCAGGGGCACCAGGAGAAATATGAAGATGTGGTGAAGAGAACAGATACAAAAGCAATAGGCTCTCCTGTGCAAGGGTGGTAGTAATGACCTCTGGGGAGTCATCAAATTGACCACAGTCTTCATGGCTAGGAGGTGTTGGATTAATTTGTAGTATAAGTAGTTATCATGCTTATACATGTATATGATCTGAGCCATAAAGAGTCAGTACTTATTGTTCTTTATATATGATTGCATGATTGGAATGAGAATACCTAGGTTGTGGTGGGTTTTGGGTTTTTTTTGTTGATTTTGTTCAAATCTGTTCATAAACTTGAATCTAGATCTCCCATAGCCCAGAAGAGCACCCCAAGGAACAGGAATCAGTCACTTTTTCATGATTGTGTTTTTATCGCCTCCTCAAACATGAAATAAGAGTAAAATCTTTTCAAATTTTTGTGATTTATGGAAAAGACTTGTTACTGAGATGTTTTAATTATTAGCCAATCCCACATTGTATATCAGTGGAAATTTTGCACAAGATAGATTTCCTTAAGTTTCCTTCAACTTTACATGGGATGCAACATCGCAGCTTTCATCAGTATTTCTGTAGATACAGTGAAATGAATGCTAACACAATGTTTGTATTTTCATCTTCTATGGGAACAATTGCATGCAAATACATGGGGGAAAGAAACAAAGAAAGAAAGAAAGAAAGAAGTATGCCATATCCCTAAAGAAGAAGGAGACCAGGACAACCCAAACATTGTCTTTTCCAATTGTTTTTCTCCTGGAAGAGAGTGACACTTTCTCTGTGCTATCTATACTTCATGGGCACCATTTGCTTGAGACCCATGACTGAAAGGTTCCTGACCAACTCATTGTGCTTCTGTTTTCTGCTGGACAAAGTAGAAGATCTTCAGGCAGACATCAAAATAAAAAGGTTGTCAGCAGCTGGGACTGCCAGAAACCTGCTTATGGCTGGTGGAATCATAGAATGGTTTGGGTTGGAAGTGACCTTTAAAGGTCACCTAATCCAACCAACCCCTGCTGCCTTTAGCAGGAACATCTTCAGCTGATCAGCTTGTTCAGAGTCACATTCAGCCCGACCTCGAATGTTTCCTGGGTTGAGGCATCTATCACATTTCTGGGCAGCCTTTTCCAGAGTTTCACCAACCTCAGCATAAAAATTTTCTTCCGTATATCTAATCTTTTAATTGAAAACCCTCATCCTATCATAAGAGACCCTGCTAAGAAGTCTGTGCCTAAGGAGAGGACAGACTCTGGTGTGGTCAAGGAGGAAAAAAGACAGCAGGAAAAAGGAGACAGACACTGGCAGAAACTGATCATTGTTTCTTTCTCACTTTCTTAGTAGCAGTTTGGTTACCCGGACTCTTACTGATTCCTCAATTGCCTTCCATGGCAATTCAGGAATTAAAATTAAACAATTAAAACAAATTAAAATTGTTTTACAAGCTATGTAAAACAATATTTTAGCTTCACTTTCCAACCTCTCCTCTCTGTTCACTCAGTAGATCCCAAGGTAATAGAGAAACACTGTAACAAACCCTGCAGGATATTTCAGAGAGAACGCACTGAAAGCAGAACTGATTGCCTGTAAGAATCTATTTCAGTGATCACAGCAAACACTGCACTCTGAAAAAGTGAACTCTGAAAACAAGAAAGCAAATTAAAACACAAAAGTGAAGATTTATGAAGGACTGGAGATGCTCAGCAAAATGATGGGATTTACTGGAATAGTTTGTATATAAATTCTGGGCTGCCAGTGATGGTGAACAGGACCTACTGCAACAGGATCAAACTTGCTGTTTTCCTCGAAGTAGTTGTGGTGCTTAGGAACATGGTTTAATGGTGGACCTGTCAGTGCTGTGTTAATGGTTGGACAAAAGGATCTTGGAAGGTCTTTTCCAGCCTTAATGATTTGATGGTTCTTAGCTGGGAGAGGATGGCACTGAGTTGCTGTTGCATTAAGGGGAAATGTTGTGGTGATTACATACTGCAGATATGCTCCTGCACCTGTGACTCACACCCATGGTCCATAAATCCCATCTGTAGGGCCCTGTCTGGTACCTTCCTTGTGGCATTTGCTGCACAGGTGTCCCTGACTGACCCTGCCCGGCTATGTTGTGGGGGACAGCAAGAATAACAATGGCTACTTGATTGCTTTCTTCCCCAAACTTCTGTGAAGCCAAAATTTGACTCCACCAACTCTATCTCCTTGTAGAGGACCACTTAATAAGCAGTGACTCACCTGTTCCTCATTGACTCCCACCTCTAGTGGGAAGATAGAAAATAAATCATGTGGTTGGAGTTCTGTGGTTCTCCTTGCCTCTGCCCCAGCACCTGCGTATTTCAGAGATACTTGATGGGTCTCAGCTCGCTCCGTCTGGCTGTATTCTGGTACAAGAGCTGGCTTGTCTCCCTTTCTTGCACTCCCTGGGTGATCTGAAGAGCAGAGACTCACCTGGCAGATGCTACCTGTGGCACCTGCAACCTTTTGAACTAATTTACAGGTTGTTCTTATGTTGGGAAGTCTGTCACCTCTTGAGAGGAACTGGACAGACAATAAACATTGCTGAAACACTGGGGAAGCAGGTTGCCAAGTAATCTCTTTGGGGGATTCTTGCAAATTGTCTCTAAATGAGAGCCAATGAGTGAGATACCTGCTTATACACAGACAATTATCTCTGTAGTCATGGGTAGCAGGACAGGGAGGGAAAATGAAGTTTCTGAAAGCAAAATGAGTTGATATCTTTAGATACTATGATGAAGTTATTTTAACTAAGTAAATGAGCTTATTCCTGGAAACAAAAAATACCATGGCCGTGTCAATGAACTCAGGTCTCCAGAGAAATGTCTAAGGCACTGCTGTTGTATTGCTTTCCTTGACAAGGACTTTTTTAGAAAGCTGGATGGCACATGCATTTTTCTGGGTTTACCCACTTCTATCTCTTAGGGCTTCCTTAAGAAATACCAGCTATAAAGTCTAGCTGTGCCTTATCTTGCTGTTTCGAGGTTGTCTTCATGGGCTTCTTCTTGCTGGCAGTTGCTGAACAGCACTTTGTATTTTTCAGAAGTTTCCTAAAAATCCTATCAGAATATTAGAGACATACTCTACTGGAATCAGAAAATGGAATAAGAGTTATTTCAGCCATTCAGTTCCATCTCATCTCTTAAATAGCTTTGTAGTTATGTTCTCTGAACTAGTGAATTGCAAAAGCTGTCTGTGGAGCAGTGTGACTTTCTCTGCTTCTTTGCTCACTTATTTACTTTTATCAAATAAATTTCAGCCTTGTGCATCAAGCCGGTGCAAGGTGTAATTCCCCTCTTGGGAGAAGGAAGAAAAAAATGTTTCCAATAAGTATAATTCATTAAACTAGGCAGTGATTTATTGAACAAAATTATCTGAAGAAAAGCAATTTAGATTCTTTTTGAAAGAAAGCTTGTCTGTTTGGGTGCAGTCTGAGTAAAACTTTTGATTTTTTAGTATGCTACTGGCCCAATTCATCCCTGATACTGGAGTTGAGAAAGAGTTTGGCCCACTAGCTGACTTTGAACTGTGTCAAAGCTACTGACTCTTCAGAGATGGGAGCTGTTTAAATGGTACTGCAAGTATTGAAATCTATAACCCAGTGTGGTTTTTTTTTCTAATAATGTGTACCTGCATAATAAATAAGACATAGGGATTTTATGTACTAAAAAGAACTTGGAGCTGAATAATAATAAAATTGAGACAATGTGTTTCATTGCCCCAAAGCAAAAATGTCTTTCAGTTGACTGATCAGAGAGGCAAACAAACCAAATAATTTATGGCATTTTTCCTTAATGAAAAGCAAGTCAAGGATCAAACATATCATTTTTGAATCCAAAAAAAGGAGAGTGAGTATTCATGACCTTCAGTTGCTTCGCTTTCTTCTTCAAAACAAAAGAATTTGCTTCCTTTGGGATTTTTATTCTTAAAAAGTACAAATAGCTCCTCAAAGTCCACTCAGAATAACAGTGACTGTAGAAAAATGAGCCCAAGCTCAATTCAGATAGCCACAATTCTCCTTTTAGGTAAAAATATTTATACCATTCTGATGTAAGTCAAAGAAAATGAGATCAGAGCTCAGATAAAGCAACTAGGTTGGCTTTCTTGTGCCTGTTGGTATTATTCTTTCTGGTCGAGGAAGTGGGAAGGTCAAATCTGCCTGTAGGAAAGCATCCTGGCAGAGGATAAAGAAATGAAGTGATGAAAAATTGCCCACTCTTTTCTTCTCTCATTAGTTCACCTGTAATCACCATTTTGTAAGCAAATGACTTCTGCAGATTAGCTGTGTTCCCAATAATTTGGGTGCATAAGGGGAATACCTGTAAAATGGGAGAAAAATATACCCTTCCTCTTCTCCAAACAACTTATTTCAGTGAACGCACACTTACTTATTGGCATGCCATAGTACATTCAAAATGCTTTGATTTGAGAGCAAAGATCAGCTAAAGTACAAAAAGCTTCCATGTTGCTGATGTAGCATGCACTGGAAATCTGGCCAAGTTTGGTTTCAAAGTGTCTGAGTGTCATTTCCTAACAGGTTTAGAAGCCGGGATTGGAAAGCTTTGTCCCTCGTGCCTTGTTTTTGCTCCTGAGAATTTGCACTTTAGGAAATACAAGCCTTGCTGGTCCTGCTCTGAAGTAGGAATTGTTTGAAGTGATGTGATAATGATAAGTGCACTGTAATCCAAACGCAACAGCCCCTGTACTGATTGGGAAATGACTTTCCCTGGGAGGGGCAATTCGGCAAGGCAGGATATGTGGTCGTCTTCTGTCTACCTGTGACATTCCAAATGCCGGTACTTACTGGGTGCCTGTCTGTAAGTGGGAATTTTTGACACTGGCTGTGCTGTGGGCTTTGGGAAGGGGTTACCGCCTCTTGAACTAGGGGGGTTTCAAAGGAGCAGCACCGTAAATGGCTCCATAGAGAAAGCGGGGAGGAATGGACAGAGTGGCTCTTATGGGATGGACAGAGCAGCTTTAATGTGCTAATAAGGGGAAGGCCAGATGCCAGCAGCGATCAGAAGGGCTCTTTGTGGCTCTGTCTCTTTGGGGATGGCTGGAGTCTCTGTCCTTATCGGGGTAGTTTCTGCAGGCAGAGGGAAACACTGGAGCTATTAGAGAGGTGTTCCCTTCCTTTAAGTCAGCAGATAGCCTTACACATTAGCACTTGAATACTGATTAGGGCTAATTGCTAGGAAAGCTTAGGAAAAAGAAGTTGCTGAGGAAGCTTGACATTAAAAACTACAAAAAATCAGCCCCCAAGCCCAACAACAACAGAAATCTCATGCTCAAAGGCTTGTGAACTGAGCTCAACCTCAGCTGAAATCACCTGTTGCAAGAACAGCTGTATGGGGACTCATAAATTGCTATGACTGTAAAGTGTGTAAGTATTGGTGGTTCTGAGATTCATGTTGTGAACTGCCTACTCTACCTGTCTGTGCTTATTTATGTCTGTCATCGATCTAGCTGAGACTTTGCCTGAAAACACTTCAGGTTTTGAAGTTCGTCTTTCAGCTTTCTCTGACTTGGGTTTCTCTCGTGACTTAAGAAAGCTTTTCTTCAATACATATTCACTCTCAGTCATTTTTCTCAGAGACACCAGACAATTGGGGTAGCAGGTTTGGCCCCCATGCATCAGCTTCTCCTCAGTGCAGGAGGAAGTGTCCCCAGAGCCTGGCCGTGCTCGGCGAGCGCACCTCTACAGCAACACTGTGCCGTACGTGGGCAGGGAGTGTGCTGGCTTTGTGGGATGCACCACGGCACATGGGAATAACCAAAGCATTTCCTAGAGGAGGTGGGTGACCCTTGAGCTCACCAGGAAGGTCTGTCTACAAATGGCACCATGCAGGCTCCACAGTAAAAAACAGGCACACCTATTTACCCAGTACAGTAACTTCAGTCCATAATTTCACATTCCCTGTGGTGTGGTGGTCACCTTTGCTTCCTTACATTGCCCGTTCCCCGTGTAATGTGAGAGGGCACACTCCAGATAGGTCTGACCTGTGGCAACCTGCAGGAACTTAGGAGCAGGATAGTTAATCTTCTCTTTGGCTATAGCTTTTTTTTTCTTATCAGAAAATGTAGATGAGTCAAAACCTTGTCAAGAAGGATTGGTCCTTCTCAAGACTGCCTGTTCAGTTAGGTTTCTTATGTCCAGACTAGATTTTTGGGATGGAGAGCAAGTAAGACTTCATGGTAATCTGGTGATGGGAGTACTTATGTAGGAGACCATGCTTAACTCTGCTTTGCTGCATCCCTGAAGGCTGCTGTTGTGAACACATGTGCTGTGAGGTTTCCTTGGGATGAAGAACCTCAAAAGGTCATGGTTTTGTCCTAATCCAAAACATGAGAATTTTTGAAAATTAAAAGTTTAGAACTAGAAGATGTTTTTTTGTTTTTGTTTTTGGTTTTTTTTTTGTCTTCCCAGCTCATCTTCCAAGGCATTTCAGGCTTCAGGGTGTTCATTTACAAAAGCACACTATGTTTGCAACAGATTGCTTCATTTCTAATACAGATAAATTAAGTAATTTATGTCTAATAGCAAGACCATAACCCTAGTGTTAATTTCCACCTGTAAGCCAGTATTAGCTGATAATAGAATGAAACCAAAATGTGAAACATTTATAGTGATGGCCATTAGTTCACACAGTCCTCTTTGGTGTTCATTTGTCAAAGAAGCTTTTGTGTGTGTGTCCAGAAGCTTCACTGTATGTAATTCAGCTGCACTGATTTTAAAAGGGTGCTATCTTCCATGTCACATTTATTCTCATTAGTTTTCTTACCTGGCAAGTTTTTTTTTTGATGGGAGTTGGCTTTTTCTGCTTTCCATTTAGTGGAAATGGAATATGAGTCAAGAGGCATGTAAATGTTTTCCCCTTTTTAGTGAAATAAAGAAAAAAACCATTGGTATTGTCTGAGGGAGATACCAGAATCTGTTCCTGCTCTGATACCTCTTAATCAACTCTTTGAAGCAGAAGAGAGCTCCACAGCTCCACTCCTGGATCTCTCCAGCCCCATAGCTAAAATTCTGATCCTTAATGTAGCCTTGGGATGGCTATCTCAGAGCTTTTCAGGGGAAAGGGGAGTTTGAGGGAGCTGGGATAGGCTGAATGACAGTGGTGGCTGCAAGGTAAAAGCAGGGGGAGTTCTCCCTTCTTTTTTTTGAAGAGAGGAGGTAGATGTCTAACTCTTCAAGAGGAGGCCTGAAGTGAGTCACTGAAAGGTAGGGGCCAAGTGCTTCCAGGAGGGGTAAGACGTCAGCTGTACCCTGTCCAATGCTTTCTGGTTTTTACCAAGATTTTGGTCAACTGATTTTTGTCTACTCAGGTGCCTCTGGGACTTTCCCAGGGTGCAGTATTATTCTGCGTGGATCTTTTTTGCTCGATGTCAGTAAGACAAATGCTAGAAAATACTTACTAAAATTAAATTGATTGCCTTGTGATTACTTTAAGCCCTGGTGTTTTATGGAGTTTAAATAGCTCTGTATTTCCAGTGGCTTCTGCCACCTGATTTGGGCATTTGCCTTCTGAAATCTTTTCTTACTAGGAGCTGAGCACTGTAATGAAACTAAGGGTTTCTTTCCTGTTGCTCCTTTCCTTTTCTCTCTCTGCTGCTGCTGCTACAGACATGAAATGCTTTTGATTATGGTTTTTTAAACTCCCTGCTGCCAGTATATTGAGGTCTGTAGGGATTGTCCTGGGTAGATTGAAAGTGAGAAAGGACAGCAAATAGCAAGTAGGCTGGGAAGAGTAGAGCAGGGAGCTGGAAAATATTTTAATGGTATGGGATTTGATACTTGAAGGAAATAAAACTTTAATGTTGTAGATATAATTTTCATCAGGCTGGGTATGAGGATTAAGTACCTTCAGGCAGAAAAGGTTTCTAAGCTTAATCCAATATAGTGGGGCAAAAGCCATCATCCAAATATATGTAGTGATCAACTGAAGTGCCTCCTTTTCCTGCATAACCTGCCAGACATGCCCAGGTAACTTCCAGTCAGATTTTGGATACCTGACCTCTGCTGTCAGGTGCCTGATTTGCTGAGTGGGATGCTTTGCAGAAAAAGGACTTTCACCATTTGAAGAAGTGCTGTCCAGCTTGTCCCAGAGCAGACAACACCTCTGGGTAGTCCTGGAGACCTTGTTCCATTGCTGCCTCCTCACATTTTTCTGCCAAAGCTGCTTTGCTTTGATTTAGTGCTCACCAGCATTTTTTTGACAGTATACTTCAGGGGTTTCTTTTTGGGTCCAGTTTATAGTGGGGAAATCACATTTTCAAAGACAGTCAGTAGATTCCAGAGCACTTGGAGAATTTAACCTAGAAGCACAGGGGTGAGTTGGTGTCACGGTTATCATACATGTATGAAGGCACCTCTTACTGGCACTGAAAAGGAAAATTCCAGGTTTTCTCTCATTTAAATGTAAAGGTGACAGCAGACCAGCTGTTCAGTAGCAGAAATGCACTCAAGGACTGAGGCAGAGTGATCAAGGTAAGGTGCAGTGCCATGCAATGGTGGTTGAAGGATTGCCAGAAATGGAAGAGTTACACTGGATTTATATTAACCAAGCAAAATCTCTGGGATTCAGAGTTGCTCCTGCTCTAGAGTGGTTACTTGAGTTTAAGATGCCAAGTAATACCCTAGTAATTCACTTGAAAATTTCTGTGTCTGTGACTGTGTGTAAGCATGTGAGATATTTTAGTTACCTAAAATCAACTTCCCATCATAAATAAATGAATTCTAGCACATTCCAACTTGTAGAATAATTTCTGTTAAATTTGATGTCCAAAATTGTTCGCACATATTGATTTAGTATGCATTACTGTGTTAATGGAACTTATTATTACTCAGCTACATAAATTTATTAGATTTATCCGTACATTACAACCTATAGCAGTATTGAGACATGGGCCCACAGAATTAATACCAATTTCTTTTCTCATTTATGAATGTTCTGACTAATATCCAAAACAGTGTTACACTCAAGAGTATTTAGCTACCATTAATTGTGAAGCATTACACTCTGACAATTTTAAATTTGTCTTTTTTCTTTGTCCTTTAATGATTATTTTTTTCCATTTATGTGGGCACTTGTTTGAACAAAATGCCATGCATCAAGCATTAAATGAGTCATGATCATACTCCAGTCATTGGGACTAGCAGCAACTTAGGTGTGCAAAATTAGGGCTCTGAGGCCAGACCTAATCTTTGAGATGCATTTTGGCGGCTGTTCCATGTGGCAGGCCCAGAGCAGGAGAGGGAACAAAGGTACAAATGTAACTTACCCTAAGTTGCCTGCCAAATGTAGTGTATTGGCATGTTTTCCTTGGAGCAGCGGCCACTTGTCTTTCAGAAGCGGCAGCGTTTGGCTGAGGAGCAGTTGCAGAGACCAGCTGAAATGGGTAACTGATGTGGAGCTCATCCCCTTGCTTCCAGAGCTTGAGCTGCTGAAAGCTCATGGTGGGAAGTGAGGGAGGTGGGCTCCAGACGAAATATGGGGTAAGAAGGGTATTTGATCACCCCTGCCTCTGCTGCAGTTCAGGACTGGTAGACAGCACCAATGGTGGGGAGAGACAAGTCTTCAGACAGTCCTAACACCAGCACTTCTGCTCCCATCATTCTTCCCCTGTACTCGGCACTGGTGAGGCTGCACCTCGAGTGCTGTGTCCAGTTCTGGCCCCTCAGTTCAAGAAGGACGTGGAGACACTTGAGTGTGTCCAGAGGAGGGCAACAAGGCTGGTGAGGGGCTTGGAACACAAGCCCTGTGAGGAACAACTGAGGGAGCTGGGGTTGTTCAGCTTGGAGAAAAGGAGACTCAGAGGTGACCTTATCACTCTCTACAACTTCCTGAAAGGTGGTTGTAGTCAGGTGGGAGTTGGTCTCCTTTTCCAGGCAACAACTGACAGAACAAAAGGACACAGTCTTAAGCTGTGCCAAGGAAAATACAGGTTGGATATTAGGAGAAAGTTTTTTACAGAAAGAGTGATAAAATATTGGAATGGTCTACCCAGGGAAGTGGTGGAGTCACCATCCCTGGATGTGTTTCAAAAAAGATTGGATGTGGCACTCAGTGCCATGGCTTAGTTGAGGTGCTGTTAGGGCATGAGTTGGACTCTGTGATCTTGAAGGTCTCTTCCAACCTGGTGATTCTGTATGATTCTGTGATTCTGTGATCACAGCTTCAGTGGTGCTTGGGGATAATGTCCTTCCTTGCTCTGGATGGACCAGAAATGTTCTGTAACTCTCAGCAAGAGAACTCTAGAGACTGGATGGTCTCAGCCCAGCCTTTAAATGCAATTCTAAGCAGCTCACCAAACATTTATGTGGAGAATTCTCCAGCAGCTGCATACACAGAGAGATAATGCCTCATCCAGTGGTCTGTAAGGTGAAACTCTGTAAAACTCACTCTTCTCCAGACAGTCTTCCCTTCTTGTTTTCCAGTAAAGGTTGCTGTATTCACTGAGTATACTGCTTATCTGACCAGTTTTGGGCTTGTATTTAACTGTTGCTGCTGTAGCTGCTACTCATGCACCACTGCAGTTACTGGGTATTAAAAGCTCAAGCCTGATAAATGAAGTACAGCATGCACAAAACGATCAGCCAGGTGATAAAGGCAAACTGAGGGGAGAAAAATCACCCCCAAAAATAAGTATGATACAGAAGTAGGCATCAGAGTTAAAAAATGGTGAGCTGCCCCATGAACACTGTCTGCCTGATCCAGCTGTGGGGTTCGGGACCAAAGCCGGAGCGGGGTGATTTGTGTCATCCCCACTGTGCATGACTAAAAGCTACAGGACAGCTGGTGGGCAAAATGCAGCTTGACCAACTTGTGCAGTGCAGGACAAGGAGGGATGGGATTCTGCCTTTTCAGGAGACACTGTATTGCAGCAGCAGATGAGGGAAAATGCTCTGATTTAAAGGACTTGGAGAGAAGTACATACAGTAGCTCCTGATTTACAGTTCAGAATTGGGCACCAATTGGTTTTTTTGGCCTTGGGCAAATCTCTCAACCTCGCTGGGTCTGGTTCAGCACCTGTGAAATGGGGACAATTAAACTTAACTACCTGGAAGAGTTGTTGATTAGTTAATGCTTGTAAAATGCTACATAGTGCTATAAAACAGAGCATAGTACTCAGAAGCATCTGGTTTGCAGTTACTGTAGTGCTTCTCTGAAACTTTATGGGCAAACTGAGCCAAGAAACAAAATGATTAATGTGTGTAGTACATTGTAGGCATTGGGAGATGAGGGACAGGCATTTTCAAATTCAACTAACTTTCCTGAGGATACCTCCTGTCAAAATACAAGAGGAGGTTTCCCAACATCACCTGAAGTGGCCTGGCACTTAAAGCAGTGTCAGGTGAATTCGGGGCTACAGAATGAGGCTCTGGCAGGTGGCAGAAGAGCTCCTTGCTCCACTCCTATCTTGTTCTTATTCTTGACCCTGTCCCCATCTTCTTCCCTCTTTGTTGTGCTGGTGGAACTGTTTGCACAGTGACATGGAAAAACAGGTTGGTGGTTTGATTCAGATGGGGAAAAAAAATGGGAAAAAGTTTCTGCCATTACTGGTTTGTATTTCCAGATGGATCTTCTCTGCAGTGTAGTTTATCATGTGGCTACACACACATGGACAGAGGCTGGTACATGGGTGGGAACAAGTGGAGTCTGGGGCAGCTGAAACTCTCCTGACACTGGAGATGATCCCACAAACCATGTTACCAAGACACAAAAATGTTGCCATCACAGAGCTTCGAAGGTGTGTTAGTGAGCTAACCCTTTTTCCTGACTCCAGAGACAAGTTACACTGATTTCACTAGAGACGTGTATGGCAGCAGAGAGCAATAATTTGGTGAAAAGCTGGTCCTGGCTGAAGCTCATCACATTGTGTGTGAAACTCTGCTAACAAAAGGGAAGGAGCTGAGAATGTGATAGAGACAGGCTTGCAATAATTTCTGAGATTTGCGTCTTGACTATTATTTGAGATACTTACAATGTGAATATGTGCACTATATGAATAATGCACATGCATACACATGTTGATTTGGTTTAATAGGAGACTTTAAAGAAAACAAACAGAAGCAGTGATGGAGGGAAGAAACCATTTCCAAATCCATCACTCCTTTGTTGACTCCTAGAAATTGTTACCTCATACGAAGATTCAACTTCTCAGTCATTTCACAGAACTAGGTAAGATAAATACAAGCTAAGGCTGAGGAATGAGTTTGTTCTTAACAGAGTATCATGAACTGACAAAAGGAGGTCGCACTTCTGTGTCTTCCCTGCTCCTGGCCAAATTTCTCCTTCTGCTTTTGCTAAGCCAGGTCTGGTTTCTACCACAGACAGATCACTAAAATCACAGATCATTAACCTGGCTGAAAAAGGCTGCTGTTGTAGCTGTTTTTTTAGCAAATATTTAATCAAATGACTAGGCTGGACTGATGATGAAAGAAAGGAAGGAGGATGTGAGCAGGGAGCATAGAGGAGCAAGAGCAGAGGAGGTGAGGAAAACAGGGATGGGAGGTAAAACAAACTGGAAGGAAGGATAGGAAAGTGTATCTTTCTATGGTCTTGAGATGAACCTTTTATTTGGCTCATCTGTGCTGTAATACCATGTCTGAGCTAACTGCTTATTGCCAAAGTCCTCAGCTTCCTCCTGCCCATGCTGTCCTGCCTTCTCCTTTGTGACAATCCCTAGTGCTCATGTGCCTGGGAAGATGAACATGTGAGACCTGTTGGGCATTGACAGCTGATAAACAATCAGCGGCAGCCAATTCCTGACTCAGGTAGGGGGAAAGTAGTGTCAGTATACACAGAAAGGAAGAAGAAGGCTGCCAGACACCAGGTAGCATGACTCTCTGCATGGAGCTTGTGGAAAAGTGTGTGCTGTTAGACCTGTAAGTACTTGCTGTTGGAGGTGATGGTGGAGGTGTGATGCAGCCCTAAATTGACAGTAGTCTTCTTTGTTACAGGTTAAAATTGTTTCTTTTTAGGCAGGCCTGAATTCAGTGAGGATAGGCATTTGTAGAAAACCTTAGTATAAGCATGCTCTGTGTTTCCCTGTTGCTGCAAAATGGAAGGGGAACCTTATCCGTGAAACAGGTTTTTTTTCACAGTAACTGAAAGAGGAGGCACATGTTCACCAGGTCTAAAATTGTTATATCTGATGAGCAGCAGTGCTCCTGTGGGCTTTGTGGCTCACTTCTGCCTCTCTGCCAAGGTGAGCAGTAACTTCTTTACTGTGGCTGACTAGGAAAACAGCCAAATCAGTGGTGGCCAAAATTGGTGGCTACTGAACTGGTTTGTCTCGGTTTCTGTGATGGCGTGTGATATATTATAACATTCTCCTTTAGTACAGTGTGAATAGCTGTTTTTATTTGGCTGATGTATTCTTAGTTTATTGCCGTTTCTTTCTTCCTGGAGCCAGCAGCCATGCACAGGCTTTCCCAAAACTGATCTGCAAGCCCATAGCTTCAGTTACCAAGATAATTCCTTAAGAGCAAAATATCCACCAATCTGGCCACCTTGGGAGTGGTCACGAGATTGTACTGACATAGACAGTTTTCTGGCAACATTTCTCTGTCAGTCCTGCTTCCCAAATTGATCCTGTATCCTCCTAGCTGTTATATTTTCACATGCAGTACTGTTGTATAGAGGTGCTGCACAGTTCCAGTGTGTCAGTTTGCAACAACTTCTCTCCTAAAGCAGGCTCTGTCGTATTTAGAGCACCAAAAGCACAGGTAAGGAGGAAAAGAGAGCCATCATGTTCAGATAAGAATGTGTCTATTAGCAGGAGTACAGGCTCTGTTGATTTTTAAAGAAAATAGTATAACAACACCTCACCCCTCCCACCCCCAGAAAAAAAAAAAAACACAACAAAAAACCAGCAAAGCAAAACTACACAAAGAAATACGACCAAACCCAGCAGCCTTGCTACAGTGCATTATACAGCAATTTCTGTTTTGATACCAAAATGAATGAGCAGGGAGCTAGGGAAGAACCTTTCAGGTAAATTCTGCCAGTGTTTGAATCCCACTTGTTGGGAGTGGAGAAACGCAACACACCAAAAACCTCTGTCTTACTTTGCCTGTCTGTGTTCAGGTATGCTTCTGTGGCATAGAAATAAATTATCATGGAGGGAAGGAGCTGCTTCTTGCTGTTTTCATGTTTCCTGATGACCATGGCTCTGCTCTGATCTGCGGCAGGTAGAGATGGCCAATGAACTAGCCTGCAGGTGTGCTGTGGTATAACCACATCGGCTGTTTTTAAAAACTCAGTGATGGTGATGTGCTGAAAGAGGTGGGAAATCAGTTTTATATGAAAGACTTAAGGTGTGAGTAAAGAAAATACATCATCAATGCAGGAAAATGTGGTATGTCAGTTCTTAGGATGAGTTCCTAGCTGGACCCAAAATACGTGATAATCCCCCCATTTTGTTTCCTTTGCCTGTCTGACTTTATCCTTTCCTCCTTCTCCCCCAGCGTGCAGCCTCCCTCGACAGCCACAGCAGCACCATGGTTTCAATACTTCCTGTAAAGGAAGGGGGAGTAAGGGGAGAGTCCCCATGCCTGGTTAAGAGGCTCTATTATAGGGGATTAACTGTGCCCAAACAATGAAGCCCCTCGAGAAGCCCGTCACCCTTTTGAGATGCATGTGTGGGTAAGAGGGCACACTGCTGTCCCTGTATCCCAGCCCAAGTGCGTGAGGTTCGATGCCCTGGTTGCTATGACAATTAATCGCGTCTTTTAAGGGCTGGTGTCGACTACAGATCCCTGTAAATTGCCTGAAAGACTAGTTAAAGCTGCTCCTTAGGCACTTGTATTTGCTTTTAGCCCCAAAAATGGGATTGAGAGGTTTTTTTCTTTCTGCTCGTAAAAAAAGCCAGAGTAACTTGGTATATGCTTTTAGACTGGCTTTCAGTTTCCTGAGCATGAGACATGGAATTTTTCTGAAGAGCAACTGCAAAATAGACAGGGATGTGGTCCCTTCAAGCTCTGTGCCATGTAGTCTTCCTGTGACCAGCAGCTTGTGCATGCCTGGGAAATGTAAGAAGTATGGTCTTCAAGAGGTGTGCATGGATTGTTTTGTGTTTGTTTTTATTGGAAGGTTTGCACTAGGCCATTAATGTGTATGTCTTTGGCTTCTCATTGTACTTTAAAAAAGAACAACAGGGAATTACTGTGGTGTACCAACCTACAGCAAGGCTGCACTCTGTATTTGCCTGTTTGCCTAGGTAATGGCAGAGAAAGAGATGCTTCCCGTGCCATTAGCCCAGAAACCTGAACAGCAGTGCATGCAAATATTCTTAAAAGTGTAGGTTAAAGCCCTGTTCATTGGAAAGGCAGTCCTAACTCCCTCAGTACATTATTAGAATAGTTGGAAAAATGTGTCCAAAAGTTTCAGAAGGTTTTCTTCTTCCTTGAAGGCACTAAAGTCTCTGCTACCTTTAATATTGCTTCTCGGGGGAATAAAAAACACCAAAACCAAACCCAAACCTGAAGGGAAACAAGTTTAAAGGGATAAGTTATCAAATGCACAATATTCTCTCTCAACCTTAAACTAAAGGAGAGGTACAATTCAGCACAGTCTCTCTTTTTTTAATGAATGTCACCTTGATACAAACACATTCGTATACACAACACATGTCTGAGGAAACCTACAATTACTTTTACTGGGGATAGTGGGCAAGATGTTGACATTGTTTGGTGTGTCACAGCAGAGTCAAATGTGCCAACATCTATTAAGTAATGCTGACTATCAGAAATACTGATAGCTGTGTACACTCAGTGCATGCTGTATATCCTGGTTTTGGGTGACTAATTTAGTCCCAGTGGTCACAGAGACATGAACGTACCTTATACAGGAGCATAGGTGTACAATATTGGCTTATTTTACATTTGTAATTTCATTACTTGAGGAGCATCAGATACTACTGTTGGTAATTAAGCTGTGGCTGAAGAAATAGTCATGTTTCATCTTGTGTATGGCAAATTACTGTGATCTTTCAGAACTGCTCAAGCTGGAGCAATCAAAAGCTGCAGTAATCAAAATAAACCCAACCCCCAGTCTATGGCTCTGCAGCCATTACTTCTTTCCCTTATGAAAGAGTTTTAAACTGGAAGTGTGCAGGATTGCTGCTCAAGGCTTGCAGGCTCAGGTCGTGTTTATTCATTTTGTATCCTCCAGGATCAGCTTTCCTGTGTGGAAGAACAAGAACCAGTTAAACAGCAGTACACTCCCTCCCTCCCTTCCTTCCTTTTCATGGTGGCTGTGGAAAACCCATTCTCAAGTCTACATTCTTCCTGGTCAGCACAGGACTGTGAAAGGCCCCAAGACAAGTGTTCCAGGTAGTACCTGTTCATCTTACAGCCCTGGAGGTACTATTCTGAGAAGAAAATAACATCCTCTGGCCTTGCCTTGCCACTGACAGTCAGAGCCCCCACTTGGCATCCAGAGTGAGAGCAGGTTCCAGTTTCTGCCACACTTGTAGTGGCTCTGCATCAAGGATGATTGTGATCCAGGCAAAGACCTGAACTTCTGTATGCCCACACCCATGCTGCTGCCAGTACTATCAAACTGTAGCCTCTTGCTCCATTTTTCCCATGAAAGCCTGTTCAAGCCAGTATCTTTTAATTTTTTTTTTCCCACTACAAAGTGTTTGTTTGGGATTCTTCCCCCTTAATGCAATGTAATGCTACCATGGGGCTCTTGCCTCGGGCAGCCCTGCGTGTGTGAGCAGTGCTGAACACATCAGGGATTACACGGGCCCTGGTGCTGTGCAGTGCATCCTGTTCAGCCATCACTGTGTATCCTTACAGGAGTCCTGAAACTACTTTTCTTCCTCCTGCATCCATTGCAGTGCCACGACTCCCCTTTGTGGAAAAGGTGGGCCAGGTTGTCAGGGCTTTCCTTAGGTGCCATTCCCCCAGGTCCCAGTGGGATTGTAGTGGGAGGCTGATGGAGACTGGGATGAGATAGGCTACGGCAATGGCAGAAAGCTGGGATGGCTCTCCAGCTGCACAGTCTTGAAGCCCAGCAGAATGATACCTAACAGCTTCTGTACCTCTGCTGCCAATGCAAGAAGAAACTCACTCTTGTTTGATCCCCCCCTGAGTTCTCATTCTCACCACTTTAGGGCCATCTGGCAGGAGCCACCGTGGTGTATGGTGGGAGCTGCTGCTGCCCCTCGTGTCACTGGTGCTGCTGCCCCTCGTGTCACTGCTGCCAGCCGTGGCCCTGCTCCGCCCCGGTGGGGTGGCTTTTGCACAGAGCCCTGCAGCATCATGCCTGTTCCATCTGCCCTGGGAAACAATTTTATTTTATTTTTGTCTTTTTAATTCTTTGACTTTTGTGAAGCACTACTTGGTTGTCCCTTTCCCCCTGCTTCCCCTGCTGTTCCCTTCACCCCTTCAGCTGCAGCTTCCCCTTCTTTCTTCTCCCCAGCCTGGCTGTCTCTTTTTCTTGCCCTTCCCACAGAGGAAGATATTCTTAGGCAAGGGTCAGATGCTCATGTCTCTTGGGGAAAGTACTTCAGGATTCTGAGACTGAAATAGCACAGTGGCTTTTGGTGCCTGCTGGGAGGAGTCACTAGCCTGTATTCTCTCCCCCAGCTTTGGGCTCTCCTGGAGTTGTTCAGCCCTACTTAAATGTACGGGCTTGAAGAAGCTCTGAAAAGCAAAAGTGAGCTAGGTCTGTTTTCCCATGGCTTTTATCTGTTTAGAATGTCTCATAAAGGCAACATGTCTAATTAAAAATAAATGCAAACTTACATTAAAATTTGATTTTTGAGATTGAAATTGTTTGATATGTCAACCATTAGATTGCAAATGTTGTTTTTTTGGCAGCAGCCTCACTTGCCATCACACGCAGGGCTTTGCATTCCTGTTCTGGCTTCTCCTGCTCAGGGCTATGGATTTTCCAGCTGCAGAGAAAAACAGGTGAGGCACAGCACCCCCTCTCGTGGAAGAGCAGTTTTAACATAACAAGGATATACATCAAACCGGCTATTTGTAGCTGGAAAGATGAACACTGTAGTGGGTTAATTACAATGCAGTGGTATGAACAAAGAAAAAAAGCTTCTTTAGTTTTAACCCATGTTCTGACATGCAGCCCCTGCCTTTTGAGGAATGCATTTCCCAGGTTTGCTTCTGGCTTTCCCCCTTGGATGCAAACACTAGCCCTACATCAGGAGACTTGGACTATTTAATGAAAAAAACAGGAAAGATATTTATAGATACTTGTAATTTGTATTGTAAATACTGGCTGGCAAGGAGAGCAAGAGGCTAGAAAGGCCATGGCACAGATACAGGAGAGTCTCTTCCATCTCTCACTGCAAACACAGAAAAACATAAAAGGGCAATGCAATTGGGATGCTGTTGAATTATGTATAATACTGGCATCAAGTTCTCTATCAGTTTAATTTTGGTAATGCTTTCTTTCTTGCCAGCAGAATAGCCTCTGTAAATAAGCTGCCTCCTTGTTTGTTTGCATGGCCTGATTATATACAATTATCCCTTGACTTCTATGACTTTTTAAATTAATAGTGAGCTCAGCTGGGCACGTGTTCTAGGATTTCATCTGAAATATTCATTGCTTTAACTGACCGCATAAATGCACATGGTTCAACCCCCAAACCAGGAGAAGCCATTCTGCTGACAGCTTCACTGCCCTCCCTCGGTTTCCTTACCACTGGAAACACTTGCCACAATAAGAATGACCTCCATGGTTTTAAACAGAATGTACCCTCTTAACAGAGGTAAAATTGAGAGTATCCTATAAACACAGTACTTCTAGAGCTTTTACATTTAAAAGGTGACCTGGTAACAGTAAAACAAACCTGGACCTTGCATCCAGATGTGTCTGCAAGAGTATCTTTTTTTTTTTTTTTGCCTACTTTCCTACTTTGAAGTACACCCACATCCTTCTTAACTTGTGGAAACCTCTGTTCCATGCCTCAGTTCCATGTCTCTGAAGTGTTTTTATCTTTACTTCTTAAGAGATGGAACACAATTTTCTCCCCTGTCAGAGGGAAATAGCCATCTACAAATGCAGTGGTCTGGCTGTGGTATGATAGACTAATATGTGTATTCATGAGCCCAGATAAACTAGATTGGGATTCAGATCTCAGGGTACAGAAATTTTCTGCAGACTGTTATTTGAACAAAGAGACACCAGTTGGCAAACTAATGTTAACTGCAATTTATCAACCTGAAATTTTAGTTTTAAATATTTGAAAAAGGTTGTCTTCAGCATATAGAAAACAAATATCAGTGTGGAATATGTTAGAAAAACATGTTTTGTAGTGAAACTTCTCGTGTTTGGCCCTACAGAGCTTGGAAAAATCAACACTTGCATCTAATGTGGTGTCTGAAGGAGGTAAAAAATCAGAATATAATTCTCAAGTGGTTTGGTTTCTATGTGGGGTGGTGTGGCATACTCATGAAAACTAGCTTCAACACAAAATTTGCCTGTTTATTATATGCTATAGTAATAAGCTTAACACAAGATTTATTCATTTCATAAATAAAATGTTACTTCTCTGTATTTTGAGTTTAATTTTGGTGGCTGATCTAGAATAAAAATTATCCCCAAAATACATTGAAAGATATTTGTACCCTCCACTATGTCAAAGATTTTTTTGTCAAAGCTTTTCTATGTCAAAGCTCCTTAGTTTTTGATTACCTTTTCTCCTTGCTCCCTTCACTAGAAATTTTTGTGATTTAATCTTTTTCTGTGAAATCCTAGCTCTGTGTTGTCTTGCAGTGTGCTCCTAGGAAAAAAAAAAGGTTATATTTATTTTTGGGTAGGGACACTGAAGGATGTGGAAGAACATGTACTAACTAATCTTATGTGCTCACTTATGTGTTCTCATTTTTAAGGGACAAAATCTGAAAGTCTTACCCCTTTCTGTGCTGTAGCTTTTGGGTTATCTCAAAAAAGACATAATTAGAACTAATAGGATAGATACAAAACCTAGGTAGTAGAAAATAGGATTCAATGGAGGCATCTATTTGTATGTGAACTGATCTTTCAGAAGAAGAGATCTCATCCAAACTAAACATAGAAAGCCTTCCCAAACCCATTTGGAGGAAATAATTCTCTGCTGATGGGAGGAAGAGAGAGGTACAGATGATATAAAACATCATTTGTAGCTCTGATACCGATTTTTTTTTTAGCTCTTTGTCAAAACTGATATTTTGGAGTTATTAAAGAGAGGGATGAAGGATTTGTATAAGAAGCATCAGGTCTGCATGTGACTCTAGTGTGCCATTTTCTGCTTCCCTCGGCACAGGTGGATAATTTGTCACAGGCGTCCTGTCCTCCCTGTGCCCGGGCAGGTACAAGACCCTGAGCAGTGGGCTCTGGTTGTCCTGCCGTTCCCCTGGAGCCGCGATGAGGACCGGTGTGCCGCGGGTGCCACGCATCCCTGCCGGGTTTCGGTGTCGGGGAGCGCAGCGGGGCTGCCCTTGGCGGCCGCTGCCGGCCGGGACAGCGCGCACGGGAGCGGCCGCTGCTCGGCTGCGCTGCTGGGCTGCTTTCCGCGGGCTCCGGGTGCCTGCTTTGTGGCACCTCAGCTGCGATAAAAGCCTCAATGAGCGTCCCTCCGCTGGGCAACGCGGGGAACGGCGCCTGGAATCCGCCGCTCGGTTCTTTGATAAATCCCGAGCCTTGAAAGAACGGCGGTACCTTTGTGCGGGTGCATCCAGGCCCCTGCAGCCGCCCAGTGCCGCCGCCCCAGCGCTCTGCCGCTTCATCGGAGCTGCTGGGAAGTTGCCTCTTAGGTCTCGCTCCGGGGTTTTAAATCTCTTGTGTTGAAGTGATGCATCCTCACAAAACACTGCGTGAACTCAGGGGCCCTTGAGGACTCTTCCATAGAGCTGTGAGCATTGGGAAGCAGATACGTAGCAGAGACCTGCTGCATGAGGAAACATGTGAAACAGCATTTGTAGCTGCTTTGAAAGATTAAAAAAACCGCAACAGCCCACCAGACAAAAAGTAGTGTGTTGTTTGTTTGGGTTTTTTTTCACCCTCGAACACAAATGTGAAACAATGGCAATGTTCTAGTGGGCAAACAATAAATGAACTGAGTGTGAGGTAGGTGTTTGCCTACCAGCCTGAGAGCAAATATTGCATCTAGAACAAATGGGTGAAATTCGACTTAATTAGCAGAGAAGCACTGTCCTCAGGTCTTATTCTCCCCCCTCTAATTATTATTTCTTATGGAAACCCCAGTTGTGCCCCAAGGCTGTGAATGAGTGGAGTTTTTCATCCAAAGCAGATAATCCAACTGCTTGGCTATGAATGGAGAGTTGCATGTCTTTCAAATTACCACACAGACTCTCAACATGTGATGATTTTCTGAGATTTACAAGTGGAATTCTTAAATTAGTTTGTGTTTTAAAAGGAATTTAAATTTTGCTCCTTTGAAACATCTTTGGCTGCTTCTTTTTCATGTGCTAAGCAGAAAAATAATGCAGAGCTGGCACGGTTTTTTTTTCCTTCCCTTTTTGTTTTTTCTTTTTTCCCCCACTATTGTAGGGCCTGAATCCATGATTCTTTTGGCCTTCAGCCTTACAGTAGTGATGGATAGAGGAGGCTTGAGAAGTTTTCCATGTCGACATATTTTTGTTGTTGTAGATATAGAACTGCTGCTTAGAGTATACATCTTCATTCTGGAAGAGAGGAGGAAAACTTTAGTTCCCCAAAGGTTAAACAAAACAAAAAAGGGTGGAGAAGGAGTAAGTGTAAAGGAAGGTCCATTTTTTTGGCTATCTCAAGATGCCAGCTGTGGTGCAGCCATCATTTTTACCATCCTTTCTTCTTGGTGCAAATGTGTTTTTCATCTAAGCAAGCTCAGCTACCTGAAGGAGGCTTGTCACAATCTGGAACTTGAGTTATTCCCATAAGCTGGGAAGTGCTGAAAGCTGAATAATTTTCATTGATGAATTGCCAATGCAAGGAGTTTTTTTGTTTTAAATTTACGTACTCTGTGCTCTGAGTTTAGGTATACTTTTAATAAATACATGTGCCTTCCCCTCTTCTTTGTGGAAAAGTGAAAAGTGACCTGAGAATTCGTGTTTTTATTGCTTAACTTAGATGGGATGCATTCCACTCCTAAATTAATATTAATAGGTTGCTCTTGTCTTTTGGGGGGAATAAAAAATCCTTGACAAATTCTACTTGATGAGGTTCAATCTACTTCCTCCCCAACACCTACACAAGGAAAACCTGCGTTATGCAGGAGAGCCTAAAGTTAAATGAAAGTGCCCACACCCACCCACCCACCCATATCTGGGAACAATTGAGTGGTGCCTAGAACAAAGTTTTGTCATAATAGCTGGAGTATGGTTCCTTCTGAGCTATTTGAATTGGGGAAAAACACCTCGTTGGCTTTAGCAGGAGTATGAAAGGGTGAAATTATGCTGGCAAGAGCATAGGAAATGAGAAAGAAGATTGGTGTTTTTATAAAACCTTTTAATTGATTTTAATGTGTTGCTTTTAATGGCAGCATTTAAAAGCCTTTTAGTAAATAATCTGCTCAGTACAGATATTTATTTGGAGAAGAGACATCTCCATGAGAGATTTTTAAATGACAGTGCTTCATGCTGTAGGTAAATCAACGAAATGGTGTTTTAAATACCCATTGATTTCCTTCTTTCAGCCCCTGTACTTCTGCTATATTTCATGCTGCCTTGCTGTGTGATAATATTGGGCTGCTGTACAGCTGATACAATCTTACTGTTCTGAACAGCAAAAATAAACCCATGTTTTGCCTCATACTTGGAGACAGATGAGGATCTTTCCAGTGCTGGTAAGTGAGTTATTGAGGGAAGCTGTCAGACCTAATCCTTGTTGCTAATAGGCAAGGTGTTCCTTCAGATTTAATTTCTGTCAGTTTTGGGTAAGTTTAGGTGAGTGTGTTAAGGAGAAGCAGCAGTGAGTACTAGACTTATGTCACTTAAAATTTCTCGTAGTTTTAAGGGGGGTCTCCCATCAACAGAGCCCTTCAGAGCTTTCAGTGAGACCTTAATGCTTGAGTTGGTGTGGAGGCTGAGTAACACCATCCACTTTTTTTTGGTTAAGATTTGTGCTAATTTGGCCAACAGTCACACATCTGAAAAACCACAAATCACAATGAGATGTCCTACAGTACAGCTTGTGTCTGACAACATGCCAGACTTAAGTGTCCATCTAGTAACACACAAATCCATCTTCTGCTTGGAAGTGTGGTACCACAAATAACATCATGAGAGTACAAAAAGGAAAATACATTTAGATTGCCCACAGAGAAATAAAAGGCAGGGAGGGAGATTTTTAGCAACACATATGATAAAATTTTCCATAATGTGAAAGTACCATCCTCTGGCCTGCTAATGTAAAGTCTAATATCCTGCAAATAAGCAGGAAAGTTGCATAAAGAAGATGGGTGCTCTACAAAACGGCTAGATAAAATTAATTCAGCTGCTAGAAAAATAAGGCACATATCTTTACCTCAATGACTTTGCAGTAATTACCCTCAGCTACTGCCTGCTAAATCTTTGTTAGATCTTAATTGACATTCTCAATTATAAAACTATAAATTTGGGAGAGGAAAGATCTCCCTTGTCTTTAGCTGCAATAATGTAGCTAATTCTAGTAACGGTTTGTTATCTCACCAAATACGTTTAGCAAAAGATTTTTCTAATAGTTTAATGTCCCTACAAGAAGAAAAGAATGTGCACAATCTCTGAAGAATATAAAACATACAATCAATAATTTAATCAAATTAATCCCATCAGTCAGTAGAGAGGGGATGTGGTCTCCTGCTCTCTGGCACTGTAGTGGCTGCAAATGTTGATAGCTGAAAAAACAACTGTGCAAAACCTGAGCTGTGGGGTCGGTAATGATGCTCCTTTTAGATCTTGAGAAATTTTGAGTTCTCTGGACTCTTATTATGTCCCATTACAAGTTTTCCAGGTTTACAAATGGGATTTTCTTTAATCTTTGTCTTAAAATAAAACTAAACACCAACTAGCCACAGAAACAACAATGCCAAAAAAAAACCCAAATGTGAAATTTCATGAGGAAGTTTAAAGCCTCGTTTAAAATTTCCACAGAGGTCCTGTAAAATGTAGTTGTTACCCTTCAGAATATTTAGAGCAGCAGTTTCTATCTTTAACAAAATTGAATACTATTTAGTCTCCAGAGGAGCATGCTGCTACCAGCAGCTTTGAAACCTTTCCTTGGAGCTTTGCTAATGTGGGGTGCTTGTTGCATGTTTTGAGAAAAGAGGCATAACAGATCAGACTATTTTCTACGTTGTCGAAATGTTCGAAGTAAAAAGTTGTGATTTCCCCCCCTCACTCCTCCCCCAAGGAGGGGAACTGTAACTTAACCCACTTGTTGGCTCTTCTCCACTGAATACAGATCATATGGTGTGAATCTTACTGAAAGGGAAGTTGTCATTTATTATAAACACATTTCTCTGAAGGGAATAACTGGTGAACTGTAGACACCTGGATGTACTGAGTGCGTGACTAAACGTGTCTCTGTGTGCCTGCATACAAATTTTGGGCTCTGTAAAGATCACACAGCAAGCCTAAATAATCCATTGTATCATTTTGGGGATCAGCATTCCCCAGAGGAGGTTTTACAAGATGAAACTTGGCTGCTGCTTCCATCTGCATGTGTTTTAGAGTGCCTTCTCCAGGCTGATCTCTCCAAGTGGCAACCAGATGTGGCTCTGAACTACTCCCCTGCTCTTTCTGTCCTTTGGTTTTGACTTCTGTGAATCAACACGTGGGTCAAAGTTTGGGAGTCATGTGCTACCAGGCTT
The DNA here is from genome assembly GCA_013399225.1 of Rhipidura dahli. Lineage (NCBI taxonomy): Eukaryota > Metazoa > Chordata > Aves > Passeriformes > Rhipiduridae > Rhipidura > Rhipidura dahli. The sequence continues at coordinate 772,647 of VXAC01004729.1, read as the reverse complement.
CAGTGCTGGTGTATGAGGTCCAGTTCCTGCAAGCAAAATCCCACCTCCAGTGCTGCTCAGGAGAGCTGTCAGTGCTGGTACCTGCAGTGGGAGCCAGGGGTTGATGCAGGGATGTCAGCAGGCCTGCACTGGTACTGATAGAACAAACCAGTGGGTGGGTACTTGTGAAAGTGCTGTGGGCAGCATTCCTAGTGAAAGCAGTAAAATAACTGAGTGGCCAGATCCTCTGATGTCAGACACAGATGGGCTACGGGCTATATTGGATTCTGAATCTGATTTGTGCTCTCAATTTAAAATAATGTTGCTACAGCTGCTTTCTTCTTCTTCTTTTTCTTTTTTTTTTTTTTTTTTTTTTAAATCTCGAAGGACTACAACGGAGAACAGAGATTCTTTTTACTGAAGTTGGCATCACCCTTATTTTCTGCTTTTCTACGTGATTTTATACAACAACCACAGCTGACTTTCACGTGAACTGGACAGAAGCAGGAAGAAATTCTGTCTCTGGCATTAGTAGCTGACTTCTTGGCATGGGAAAATAAGAGAGTGTGCAGACCACTAACACAGGCAGTATTTCTTGAGATGAGTTTGAACAGGAGCAGCATCTGATGAAGTGGGAAAATGAGCTTTTCTGTTCCAAAGGTTTCATACTTTCTGGGCAAGGCAGGAAGTGTTCTCTTCCAGAGAGAAAGGAAATAGGAGGGAGGCTTGTGAAGTGATATGCATGCTGACAGGAATAAAAAACAAATAATACTTCTAAGAAATATTACAGACCCCAAAGTATAGCTTTGTGGATTTTTTTTGGTAGAAGAGATTTACTTTCTTTGAAGCTATTAAAATGCAGTAGATGACCACATCAAAACATGTGATCTGAAAGAACAATTTTCTTCCCCTTGTTGTTTCTTCCCAAGTTTGATTTTTATGTTCAGTTATGTGTTTTGTACCGGAGAAGATAGAATTTGAGTTTTGTAAGCAAGGACCATGTGTGCAAGGAAGCACTTGCCATATTGCAGTAGTTGTCAGTAATAAATACAGTATTGCTAGGAACCTCTATCAGCTGGATGTTTCTCTGCCTCATCCAGTATCATTCCACTACTCGTTTGTCCAGTGAGTTCTTCAAAGCCATGATTTGCTGTGGCTGAAGTCATGCTGAATGTTTTTATTTGACATTAAAGCTGCTAGGCATTGAGGTTGCTTGGTCTGCAGCTAATGCAGGTCTTCAGGCTGTTATAAATCCTGGGGCATCAGGAAATCAGCCCACACCAATGGGAAACAGTGATTTATTCTCACTGATAGCTTTTCCAAATAGTTAGCAATTTCATAAAAATGTCTAGGTATACAGCAGCATTGGCTCCCTGTGTTTGCAGCTAATTATAAAATGCCCTGCAGTTCTCTTTTAAAGCAGAATGAATTTAAAGTATTCATGTCTTAGGTTTTTGTGCAAGGTAAGAGTTTGAAGTGCTCTCAGTTACAGGAGCGCCTGAAGAGACTTGAGAGGCAGCACAACCAGTGCTGTGGGGCAGGCAGCTGTGCAAGGGCTCAGGTCCCATCACCTGGATAGCAGCCCAGGGCAGAGTCTGAGGCAGTACCTTGTGTTTCTTGTGCTGGATGGCCCTTTGTCAGGGTGCTAATAAATAGGAGTGAGTCAGTCACTTAGGCTCTTTGCCAGAGAAAACCCCACCTGCTGAGAGAGAAGATTGTCTCTGGTCAGTGAGGGAACCTTCCCTGGGGTTCCTCCCTGCTCAGCAGTAGGGTGAGAGTTATATGGGGCATCATGTTCCATCTCTGATTTTCTTTCAAACGTTGTACCTTTTGCTTGTCTTCTGAACTCCTGGTCTTGACCTGCTTTCTGTGTGTGTTTTTTTTTTCTGCCTTTGTGCCTGGCTTTCTGCCTCTCCCTAGGTTCTCTGGTCCTTTCTGTCGTGCCTGTTAACCACCTTGTTATCTTTGTGCTTACCTTCATGCTTCTCTCCTTTCAATTAATGAGTTTCTCATATCTTGTTACTCTCATAGTTCTACATGGGTCTCTTTGCTTTACCAAAACCAAGCTGTTTTAAGAATAATAATACTTTTTAAATAAAAACCAAAGAACAATCAATCTCTAGTCCTATAACTTCGGTGTATTTAAAATGCACACAGAGGTATTCTGAGCTACACTTTCTGTTTTTGAAGGATGTAGCTTCTAATTCTGCAGATGAGAACAATAAGTGATTTTTTCATTTATCCTGGTGATAAATATAATCCCTGTCCATTTGGGAACATTTGGAGGTCACCAGCAGCAGCTACAGCTGTCTCCCAGCCAGTTTTCCTTTGTTGTATTAAGGACTGATTATATTTTTAATCATTGATATGAAGTGGGTTTACGCAAGATTTTATTGTTTGTAATTTGTGGATTTGATGGAAAGGTTTCTGAAGGAGAGTCTCTCCATACACGTGTAGAATTTCACTAAAATTCTCTCCAGAGTGCTTACACACACAACATTTACATCATTTTCTCTATAAATGTAGGAAGGAAAATGAAAACAAGTTAATATTGCTGAATGCAGCTTAAGGGTAAGAGGATGCATCTCAGTGTACTTACTGATGCTGGATTTTGGCCAGGACTCCAAGCCAATTGACTACTGAAGCCCAAAATTATATGGTTTCTTTAACGATCATAAGTAATCAGGAGATTTTGCATTTGCATTTTATCTCAGAGGCAAGTGTTAGAAATAGGTGTAACCAGCTGTCACATAATCCAGCTTAGAAGAATGCTTGCCTTTCCAGCTGCATGGATGCCTTGCTGGCTGGAGGGTTTTCCTGCACATTAAAAAAAAACCAAAACAAAACCAAAACACCACCTGTCAATAGCATATGAAAAGACTTCAGTTTCTTTAATCTCAGAACTGTCTTAAACTGTGTTTTAGGGAATATCTGGTAGAAATAATTGGATTTTTTCCCCCTAAATACACAGTGAAGTGTTGCATGAACCATAATACAAAGCTGATTTTACATTGATTTTACATCGATTGATAACCTCTGGCGTTATTTTTAACCTGGAAGTGGAAATGGTGTATTAAGTGTGTGTTTCCATAGTGTTTCCTTTGGCTTGACTTCACCCTTACTACCAAGGTGTTTCATCAATGCATGTTTCAAATGCACATCAACTTTCTGTCAGACTGTGCTGAGAAGGAGAAGCAATAGATTTTGCAGGGTTACAGGTTTATCCATCTTCCATCTTGCAGTTATGGGAATTTATGGCATATCCTATATTCTTTTTTCTTTTCTTGTCTTTTTTAGGCTTATTTGGATGAAAAAAAGCTGGAGAAATGCAGTGTGTGTATCTGTAATATAATAGAGATAAAAGTCAGTATTCGATGGAGAACCAATTTAACTTCTTTTCTCTGCAGTTGAGTTGCCTTTGTACCTTTGCATTGCCCTGGCTTTAAAAAGAGTAAAAACAGCCCTTAGGTCAAGCCTCAAGTCTTCAAATAAACTTTTTAAAGTCATCAATTTATTATTTTTGTTTTAATGTAGCAGAAGTACAATTTTTATTTTTCAGAAAGCAGGTAGTTTTCAGTCTAAATACTTGGCTTGTCTTTGCTTTTCTTTCATAAGTTCTTGCTGATGCAGAATGCTTATGCATTTGTAATTTTATTTTCATCTGCAGGATAAAATTCTTCCATAACATGCAATTACAAATTAACTGTGACATAAATTTGCTTTGTTATATGGTTATCTCTTTGCAAATTTTTAGACCTGGATATGACTAAACTAAAGTGATACAGAAAAGGTCTTGATTTGGTGGGAAACGGGATGTTTCCCAGCTTCTTCATGCAAACTCAGAAAGGGTATTACTAACTACTTCAAGAATAAGTACTACAACAGCCTATATGAATTTTGGTTTTGTTGCTATTTCATGTAACTGCTTGTTTTTAATAAGCTGTGGTACTAATGGCTAATTATGTAACTACTGAAAAGAAAAACAATGAAGGGATGAATTTGCTTTTCTATAGAAATGCAAAATCCTACATGTCTGGTTTTGATGAATGCATAGTACTCATAGTAAAATACTCATTACCCTTCATAGTAAGGGATTATCCATTTACTTTTAGAAATGGAGGTAAATCTCCTTTGTGTTGCCACCAGGCGTACCCAAGAATCCCAGACCTTAAGGCTGTCCTTTAGCTCCCCATCACACTGTTCCAGTGGATGCCCATACTATTTGAACTCTGCTCCACTCCTTCAACTCAAACTCTGTTTGCTCTAACTTGCAGATTGTGAAAAGGAAAAAAAAAAGGGAAGGGGGGTTTTTAGCAGGCAGAGCTTCCACAAGGCTGAAGGTGCATTGGAATGACTCTGAAGGTGTGTTAGTTGGGGCTGATGCCTCTGCCTGTGGTGGGGGCCTGGCACTTGTCCCCCTTGGCATGATGCTCGTTTTTGCCTTGGGGTGATGTGTTTCCCTTCCCTCCCCCCGCCATGTAGAGAGGATGTGATGTAGAAGTCTGGAAGAGGACATGGTTTTTCTGGATCTCATGGTTGCTGAACTTCCATCTGACTTGAAATCTCGTGGTGGAGAGAGTTTTCTCTTTGCAATGCTGATCCGTCGAGAGAATGGCAACAATTTTACTGACTTCATTAGCCCAGATGCAGATGAGTAAGTTCGCACTGTGCCAGTGAACCTTAGCAGCGTAGCAGGATGGTCAGTGAGGACATTTTGGGTTTGCATTTTGTAATTGGGAATCTAAATGATTAATCACAATCACTTACATGAGGAGGGAGCTTCACATGTTAGGGTTACCTGGTATCTCAGCTGCCAGAATGAATGACCTGTAAATGCTGAGTTTTCTTCCCCTTGCTACTAGAGTAGAGCTTCTGATAATACAGGAATGTCCTGCAAATTCCCTACCCTGTCAGTAAGCAGAAGGATTTGCTCAGGATCACACTGGATGCTGTGCTACAGGTTTGTGGTGGCTGCTGCCTTTTCAACCCAGTCCCAGGATCAGAAACTGGAAAACATGCAGCAAAGGAGGGAATTTCAGGATGGCAGAGGAGTACTTTGGCAGTTTGGACTGTCATAGGCTGCTTTGAAGGATAAGTCATGCAGGATTCAAAGTGATGAGCATTCAGGTACTTAGGGATTTAGTGTTTTAGCTTGTAATGTTAAAATACGGAGTCAGGGTGGACATCTGTTGGGCTTTCAAAACCTTGTGTTCAGGCAAAGCTGCTGCTTAAGAATCTGGCCAGAGTGACCATGAAAAAAAGAAAAAATGTCTTCAAAACATGGAAAGTTAGTTTAGGCAATCAATGATGAAGCATTTTTGAAGTTTCTGAAACCATGGAGATTAATTTCCTAACAGAAGAGAATTTCTGCCCTGTTTGTGACAATATCTGGTGTTGAAAGATAATGAGAGCTTTTTATCCTTTGATCAAATTTTAATAATACTGTGAGTAGCTACGTAAGCCTGTTATACTGTCAGGTCTCCAAAACCTCTCTGGGCAACCTATTCCAGTGTTTGACCTCTCTTGCAGTAAAGTTGTCTTAAGATGTTTCAGTAGGTGCCCACTGCCTCTTGTCCTGCCAGTGGGCACCAGGGAGAAGAGCTGGGCAGCAGCTGCTTGCCATTCACACAGCAGGTTTCAGCACACTGAATTAAATAGATGTTGCTGTTTTTCCTTTTAGTGGGGATTCAAATTCAGTCTTGTCACTTGTAACTCCCCTCCATCTTGTGTGTTGCCAGGGAATGCTTACTCCGTTTGGCAAGGTTTCCATATTGTCAAACAGGTTACAAGATTTCAAGGGCAGGTACAGAATTTTTGGACTCTGTGAAAAATCACTGGATTGGTACTCATTTCATCTGAACATCTGAAAAGTTTCTGGATTCCTTTGGAGAAAAATACAGTAATACTGACTTTCAGAATTACTATTTAAAGGAGTCCTGTCTTTCAGTGTTGTAGTTTTCTGTTGAAATGGTGGCTTTTTGAGTTGCTGTTTGGTGTTGAATATTGATGGTACACAAAGGTAAAATTTTTGTACTGATACAGGTTGACACATCCTGTGTAAGAAGTCCCTTGTTTTTTTTGTGAAGATCTCATTAACTTCAAGCCAACTACTACTGCACTTAATAAAAAAAAATATACATATTTCCAAGCAAAATCATGTATCATGTAGTGTATCAGGGTCATGACATAACGGCAGGTGGGCTCTATCCTGTGAGCTGCTGGCACTTTGGTCTTCCCTCAGCAGAGCACTTTATTTTGTGCCTGACTGTGATTAGTAAGTAGCACATACTGCCATGCTTCTCTAAAGAGGGGCTGGACACTCAGCACCCCGCTGTATTGAGCCCAAAGAATGTGCTGCATATTAGAGGGGAAAGAACTACACTGTACTCTAAAAATACTGCCTTTTTGCAGGTCATATTTCCTCTCTCTATTCCCTTTCAGGTCTCTCTGGTACCTGATATTATTCAGTGGTGGTGGATAGAGAGGTTTGCTGGACAAGTGCAGTGCTTTTGTAGAAAGAGTCATTCTGTGATTTCAGATTGCTCAAAGCTTTTTCTCTTTGCTGCACTTATTGGGGGGAAGGGAATCTAAATGTATGAGGGCAGAAATAATTTCCCTTTTCTTTAACAATTGCACCCATGATGTCAGCTGCTGCTAGTAATGTAGAGTGATAAATTGACATTGAACTTGAACAGAATTCATGGTGTGCTGGAGACAATAAGAACCTCTGAGGAAATAATTATTTTGCTGCCAGGAGCTCATGCATCTCAAATTGGTTGGTGTGGGGACTTTAGAGCAGCCTGCCTGCCTATTGACTGGAGCTGAGAGCTGGTGCTGCCAGCTCTGTGTTAGAGCAAGAACTTAGGCTTTGTGGTTTGCTCATAGCATGTCAGAAAAAAGAAAAGAGAGTGACAAAGGTCTGATGTCGACCACTTTTGCTTGCTTGCAGGGAGAGGCAGCGGGTGTTGAAAACCAAGTTCAGGAATATGTTTTTTTCCTGTGAATATAGGACTTTGGTACTCTCACAGCAGTACTTAACTGCAGACACTTGTGTATAGCACGATTCCTAATGAGTGAGAGGTCACTTGCACACTGCAGCCACTAGAATTCAATTTAATGTTCATGGGCTCAATCGATTTGGGGAGGGCAGAGTCCCTCTGATCAGGTGACAGTTGTTACCGATTGGGGTCACGGTAATTAAATTTCCCATGAAAGTAATTAGTTTGCATGGCACACAACACTTCACTGGGTTTTTTGTTTTGTTTTGGGTGGCAGTTTTAACCAAAAAGCACAACCACGCTGTTCTCCTCCTCCCCTCATTAAAGTCAGTTTAAATGTTGAGGATGCTCCATGATGGCCTATAATTGAGCTCTTGCTTTTTGTTAGAATAAAACATAAATGACAATCTGGCACTGAGTTCCTGTTGACTTTCACTGAGAGTCAGGCAACTTGGTGTCTTTTCTGTCTTGGGAAATTTTACTCTGTATTCAAAGGTCATGTTCTTCCAGAGAAACAATCTTTCAGCATGTATTTTAGTTTTCCTAAAAGTATTAGTACCTGCAAGGGACCAGGAAAGGTAAGTTCCCAAAGTTTGTAGCTTTCTTATATCTCAAAGAGACTTTTCATTTGAAGTTTGACAGCTTAATTCAGGATATGTTAATTTGTGCAGGTCATAAAATTTTGTAAGTACTTAATCCCTACCCAAATAACAAGTTAACAACATATGAGCTTGCATTTTCATAGGATAGTTTGGGTCAGAAGGGAGCTTTAAAGGGACCATCTGGTCCAACCCACCTGCAGTCAGCAGGAACATCATCAACTACATCACTTTATTCTGAGCTGCTCTTATGCATAACAGAGCATGGATCCTTGATGTCATCTTGGCTCCTGATTTGGGCTTGGCTGCAACTAACAAACCTCCAAAATGTGGGACAAGCAAAGTGAAATTTTCACCCGTGAAAATCAACATCATGCCTTCAATAAGAATAATATTAACTTTTAATAACAGTGTTACAGCTCTGTGTTTTTCCAGTGTACAATTTTTCAGCAATGGAATTGTCAGACATCCAGTGTAATGTGAAACAGCAGCTTGGACAATAAGCTTGACGTCCTCTAGTGAAACGTGGTTGAAAGCTATGTCTGAACCACCAAAGGGTTGTCTTCTCTGATATTTATTACTATGATACAGTTTTTCAGTGATGCATCTCTGGCTGTATTTGATTTATTCGGTCCCATCCATTACAGTGTTACACTGGTTAGGACTAGCTTTTTGGGGTCTTATTTAGGCATGTAGCAGTATAAAATCGAGTGTCATCAATATGTTCAGTGGTGATGCTTTTGCTGTGACAGTTGAGGGTAGTCTCTGGAGTGAAAAAAAAGCCTCCCAGTAACATCTGGGTGAGGAGAGTACTATATATTTAGTCTCTTACCTATCTGAGGAGTCCTTTGCTTTAGTGCTTTCAGAGAAGGATGCTGTGTTCAGTATCTTTCTTGCCTTTCTTCATGGCACTGAAATCTTTAAAATTGAGATGTTTCATAGTTTATTTAACAAGGTAAATGGTATAGCTAAACTAAATAGTAAAATGTTAAAAAAAAAATAAATTAAAAGGTTACATTGGTTAGGAACTCAACCTGGCTCAGGGGAAGTCAGAGCAACCAGAATAAATGAAACACATGCACACACCAAAATAGAAATGTACAAAAAAGCAATAAGCAGTAAATAAAAAACCTAGGAATTACAGAAAAATGATAAATACACAAGAATATTCTTGTACCTCACGTGCAGTGAGTTGCTTTGGTTGCCTGCTAGTGAGGCAATGTGAGCTGGCTTGTTTTGCCTGCTGTAATCTAGAATTCGATGTTGACACATGAAGGCATGAATGAAAGGGTTAAAAAGTCTAATACTTTCACCCAACAGATGTAGCCCATGGTACTCTTTTTAGGAGAGTTTTGGCCAGTCCTTGGGGGGGAAAAGGCTTTGATGCTACCTGTGCTGTAGGGCAGGACTTCTGTTGCTAGACAGTTTCAGCGTGTCCTATCCATTTTTTCAGATGGAAGTTACAGTTCATAAAGTAATCTCTTAGTATTGCTTGGAAGTCTGTGCAGTGTGTAGTGGCTTGATTTTTTTGTATGCAGCTCCATGCAAACACCCTGGGGGGAATTCAGAGCAGGAGAGATTTAGTCACCAGAGGATAATAAGCAGAGAGAAAATCAGAGCTTAAGTATTGTGTACATTACTTGGGTTGATGAAGTAGTTATAACCGCTTCTCTTTTCCTTTTGGCACTATCCCATGTAATGCCAAAGTCATAAAATGGGCCATAAAATGGAAAGGTGAAAGGGTTCCTTGTCCTATATAATTACTAGACCTTAGCTCCTGTTCACTTACTCCCATTGTAGGAATGCTTTGGCTCTGGTTCCCTGCACATGTTCTTTAATGAATTGCCGGCATTTATACTGAAGACAAAAAAGGAGAACACTATCCTTTAAAACTTTTCTTCTATTTTCACTTAATTAGTGCTATTTGCAGAAGTAAAAAAAGCCCCCAAAACCTAAGGAAATCCAAAGCTGCTAGTTTTTCCTTTTCTGATGTGGTAATCAATGTCTGGGATGCAAGGCACTAATTTCACTGATGCTGATAGGAAATTATTTGTTTACTAGTTGACTGTCTCTGGTTATCTGTTCCTCAGACTTTGAGATTAAATTTCTCTGGAGAGTCATCAGTGACAGGATTATAAAGAGTTTTTGCAGGCTCTGTTGTATTGACCCATAATTGTGTGCTGTGGCTGCTGGCTTTCTGAGGAAGCAGGATTGGGCTGGATTCTTCTTATTTTTGCAGGGTAGAGACAGCATGTGCTAATATTCAGTTCTTTTTTTTCTGTATCAATCAACAAGTGTCAGCAACACAGATAAATGAAAATGTGTCCCTAGTTAGTCTATGAGATCTGGATGTGAGATGGAAAACCTGACTGGTCTTGTGTTGCAATTAAATTCCAGTCAATCAGAGTTGGGTTGTTTTGGTTTTGGTGTTTTTTTTTTTTTTTTTTTTTTTTTTCAGCAAGAATCCAGGTGCTGTGATTATTATTCAGGCCACCCAGTTATCTGAGAGATGCCTCTTTTTGGCTTCTTGCAACATCCTTAAGCAGTCCCTCCCTACCTGCAGCAACCTGACCTCAGCCCTTTCCTGACTGGAGTCAGCCTCATCTTCTCCCCACATTTGCTCTTGTTTTGCTGGGGGCAGTGTTGATCAGCTGGAGGCTGCTCATGAGCAGCAGTTCTCAGTCTCTGCTTTAGGGTTTAATCTCTGTAGGCCTTTGTGTACAGCTTAGGTGCATTATGGAAGTGCAGCAGGCACTGGTGGTGAAACTACCCCTTCCACTTGAATCTCCATGTTTGTTTTGCAAAGATTTGTTCCTTTATGATGCAGAACATGTCACCACCATAATACCATCTGAGTGCTTTATCCATGGAAAAATGCAGGTGAAATTTAACACTCTGGTTGTTCCTAGTTCCCACCTAGGGATTTTGAAACCCACTCCATTCTTTTAATCAGTTATGGGCAGAAATTTCAGTTTGAGTAACCAGTAGTGATTGCTATTCATCTGGGAAAGATAGCCAGAGACAAACCAAGTGTTATGGAACTAAAGGTTTGATGTGGACCCTGGACGTCACAGCCTTCAGTGTCAAGATTCCAGGAGAAATAGCAACACAAGGTAAGAGTAAGAAAAAAGGTGGCCACTGAGCTAACCTGCATGGGGAAGGGCAGAATTAGCACTAGGCAGTTCAGAATGTTGAATGAGGGAAACTGAATGATTATAACAAAACAAAAAGTCAGTGTATTGTTTTGATCATAGAAGATAAATCACCTAGCCAGCTCTCCTTTACAAAACAGCTAATGTGGGTTATTTTTGCTCCTGGAGTTGTGGGCCTCCAATTTATGATTGAAGAGCATTAATCATACTTCTTTGCATAGACTTTTTCCCTGAACAGATTCCAGTCAATTAAATTTTGCCCCATTAGTGCTTTAAGTAATAACTGTGCTACATTTAAGCTTTGCTAGGGGAAGAATGTTATAATAGTTGAAGTTTTGTGTGGTTTTGGACAAGCTAGAGTGACCTGAAGGCTTTTTGGTATTTGACTGTGATTTACAGCATAGAAGAAGCAAGTGGCTGGTGCTGCCAATTTGGAAGATGCCAGAAGTGGATTTTGGTAGGGAGCCTGCTCATATAAGTTATGTGGGTTACAGAAGGGTAAGCTAGTGATCAGTTTTTGCCTATGTCTAGTGGCATAGGGAGTTCTTATCTTCTCTTAAGTATAATGCTGCTCAAATCTAAAGCAATGTTAAGCTACCAGGCAGCACAAGTGAATAATATCTCTGGGTCATTGTTCAGGAGATAATGACAATTTTACCTGTGTTTAAGCTGGAGCAGACCAGCAGGTGGTTATCCATATCTGCTGCTTCATTGCCATGGCAGTGGTTAACAGCTGCTCTTGGTGGCTCAGACAGCACATCACCTGTGGCATATAAAGTTCTGTACTTAAGGATGACAGTCAGGGCTGCAGTAGACAGATGGCTGTGTTATTAACTTGTCCACTGGTTAATGTACATTGTCTTAAGTGGTTTATAATGTAAAGGAGTAGGGTACCCAGTGCCTATTGAGATGCATGTAAATGATTGTCTGGATGCCTGATGCTATTCTCAGTGTCCTGTGATGTGCCTTTTGGATGACATGCTGGAAATGCATTTTTGGATTTTTTTTAATGGGAGGTTAATTAATGTGCACATAGGCTGTGTGCCACATGTAGGCAATTTATGTCTCAAACTTCAGTATAACCAACATTTTTTTCTCAGGCCAGTAGGTATCTTGAGACAGCATACTTTTCTTTACATTTATGTAATTATTTTGTTAAGCAAAGTTTGTCTAGTGTTATAAGTATTAGTGAGTTATATTTATTAGTGAGTTTTTCCTGGGCGGACAATTTGCTTTCCTGGAGGTAAAATAATTTTCTGTCCTATAGTTCTATTTCTACAGCTTTAGCCTCTTCCCTGCTGCTTCAGTCAAGCCTGGGATTGTATTTTTGCTCTATCTTTTTCTTGTTGCATAGATGTATTTTAGCAGAGACCTCTTAAATGGATTCAGGTATCACACGTGGACACGTATGCTCATGCACAGGGTTTCCTGTTAATGTATATTCCTGTAGACAGTGACACTTAATTAGTCACCACAACTTCCCAAAATCTGGTGAAATTAGGTTATGGCCATGTGCCATTTGAAAGTTGAGTGTCTTAAGTTTTCCATATTTTTGAGTCATTGTAGTCTAGGTAAAAATTCATCTGAGAATATACACCTATGTACAACACTGATTCTAATGAAACAGTATGATTGCATGTGTTGTTATTCTTATCTGTTTATGTGAATATAGAGGTTTTAAAATTTTATTTATATTTGTGAAGATATTGTATGCAGTTCCTTATTAATATATAGTGTGTTACTAGACCTCAAATGTTTCAAGTATATACCAAAGACTCCAGCTGCTCAAAGGAGCTGCTTGCTAGCTTGAAACTGGGATCTCCTGGCAAATGTATTGGAACATAAAAATCTTGAAAAGATGCTGACCACACGTAAGGAGTTAAGTGCTGAGGTCTGGCTCCTGCTCACTTTACCCCATTATTGCGTAGGATATGTCTTGCAGTGTTGAATTTTTTTTTAATAAGAGCATTGGCTAATTCAAAGCTCGTCAGATCCTGAGGATTTGAGAAATCTTGACCCAGAGGTTTTTTCTCCTACCCTGTTTCATGTAACCTGTAAAGGGAAGTTCTGGGATTTTTGTGTCTGTTGAAATTATCACTTCAAGTTCAAAAGATTTTTTAGCAATTCAGAATGTTGTAGACTGACATTTGTTAGGGCAGGCCCAAAAGAAGAGACGAAATCCTGGGATCTGAGGGCTGCAGCAGATAATAGGTGGAACAGGTTGAGTTCTGCCCTCTATCCAGTTTTATTAGCTCCCTTGCTAACTCCAGGGCAGCTGAAGACATAACATTTATGAAACATCACCTCCTTGGAATGGGTACCTGTGTAAGCCCCATAGCACTAACTTAGAAGTTCACCAATATGTTCAGAAAAATGGACAAAGGTCTGAAATGTATCATAATTGAACAAGCACTTTAAAGTGCCAACCGAGTTAAATTACAGAAATCTGCTCTAATTAATGCAGCTGTAATTAATACAGCTGCACTAGTGCCATAATTGGTATCTTTTTCAGCCATGGCTTGTGTTATGGAAACAAAATACTGTGTAGTAGAATTCTGTTCACTTTGGATGCTTTGATTTAGCAGTTGTTTGAGGGTTTTTTTTAAGCTGATGATGGGAAGCTCTAATAGGAAAGAATCCAAAAGCCCTTTAGACATCCTCTTAATTTTAAGCATTGTTAATGGGTCTGTTGCTTTCAGTAGAATTACTGGTTTGGTGCTTTCCTAGATTGAGCCTGGGTGAACTGGAGTATTTGGTAGATGGGCTGTGTACCTGTTGCATGCAATTGGGAGATAATTACCAGAGTGAACGAGTCCTGCAAACCTTGTACAACACCAGGGTGGCCAGGGAGTAGGTAGAGCTAATTTGCCATGTACAGTGTTCATGGATTTGGGGATAAATTTGCTGGCTCTCTGTGCTGTGCTGTAGTTGGAGGATGTCCACTTAGCACCTTTCCTTACTCTGTTCTGCAGTATCACTGTCCCTGTGTTTTGAGTCCCACCATGAACCACATGCCAAAATAAGCAAAGAAATAGAAAAATGACAAACCAAAATGCTTTACTGCAAGCCAGAGATGGATACTTGTAATGGAGTATTTTTCTATTTTTGTTCTTTGTCTTTTCCTGAGGCACCTAATCATCAGATATAGGATGCACACAAGTTAACTCTGTACCATTGTGGTAGCATGGCATTATATCCCTACAAATGCTTTATTAAAAAAACCCAAAAATTTGTATGCACCCTTTGTTGACTGGAATTTTCAGTTTTGCCAGGTTCAGTCCATTGTTAGCAGAAAAAGTATTTCCTACTATCCCATAGAAATGATGTATTCCAACAGGAAATAGCATCATAGACTAATCAAGGAAAGTTTGAGGAAGGTAGCTCTGCCCTGGTGGGGACTCCCAGAGTTCCTGGTTCCCACTGTGCCATGACAGTGGGGAGAACATACTGCTGCATTCCCTGAAGTGTGACTCTCCTAACAAAAAAGTCACTGATTAACTAGTCTGATAGGCCATAAAGCACTTTTTTTCATTAGCTACCTTGCCCTAGCACCACTTTTGCAGTGTTTGAGGTATTTTTTTGCCTCGGATCATGTCTTTCCATGTAGAACATGGCTGTTGTTGAAGAAATTAGAGAACTCATGGTTGTTGTGGTGCTGGTGGTCTGATTCCTTACTAGTACATGGATATGCTACTGTTTTGTCTAACTTGCACAGATGTCAGTAGTATCTGAAAGAAAACTTCTGTACTCTGCTGCAATAAAATTTGAAAATAAGGAGCTCTTTGTCATAAAACTCAAAAAAAGTATTGAGATACAATTTATAATTAGCTTTTTTCCTGTAGTTGCCAGTGTAAGTACTCACATGAGTCATTTTTTTAATTAGAGACATAAATGAAATCAGAAAACTGCCATGGATGCTTAGTTTCCTTGTTTGCTATAATGAAATAGTTTGTTCTGGGTTTTTTTCCCCCTTTGTCTTGGAGAAGATCTATTAGAGTACACTTTAAAGTGATTTTCTGGATCTTGTTGTAAAATTGCCAAAGCAGATTAAAGTATATGAGAGAGACAGCAATGTGGTGAAAAATTCAGTTTTATTTTCTGATGAATTTTTATTCATCACAGGAGTAATTTAGAATCTCCAGGTATATTCCTGCTCATTTTGCATGTATCTTTTTGATTCACCTGAAGTTCTAGCTCAAAAACACAGGAAGCTTTTAATTAATTAATTTATTTCCTTGATGGCATCAGTCCATGCTTCATTGCTGGTCAGATAACACAATAATGATGTGACTTTTTAGTCCATAAAATCTTGTAGAAGTGTGCTGAAAATCTACACTTAATGAATGCATTAATGCAAAGAAAGCTAAGTGACTTATTTCTCATGCTAGATTTGCAAGAATATCTCATTTTCTACAGGCAGCTTCAGAAGTTTGCTGCCACTGAGGGCAAAACTCCACATTCTGTTCATCTAATGAGAAAGGTACAGGATGGATCCTTAGTAAAGGATCGAGATGGGTACGTGTACATTATCACATATGTGACATCATAATTTTTACATGGCAGAAGAGGGTCTTAATTGGTCTGGAGTCAAGGAGAGAGAGTAGCATTCACTGAAATTTGTGTAAGAGGGTCTCCACGGGTCTTTCAGAGAGAAACTGGGAAGTTTTTGGATACAGCCTCCATGTGATGGACCCAGGGACGTGAGAACATGGAGCAAGTTTCCTGAATACTGCCTGAGTGACCAGGGCACAGTTACCTCTGTCAACAGAGAGCAGATCAAATAGAAGGACATAATCTAGTCTGTTCTAAGGATGTGTGTGAGGGTGGGGAGACACTGGAACAGGTTGCCATGAGAAGCTGTGGATGCCCCATCCCTGGAGGTGTTTGGGCTGGGTTGGGTGGAGCTGAGACCACCTGGTCTAGTGGAAGGTGTCCCTGCTCTTCGCAGGGGGTGGGAAATAGCTGAGCTTTAAGGTCCCTTCCAACCCAAGCTGTTCTGGGATTCTATGGCAAGAAAACAAATCCTGCTCACTCTTTCAGGGTCAGTATTTTTCGTTTTGGTGACTTTCTGGTTTGAATAGCTCCCACAGAGTTCCTTTCTGCTCTAGGATGCTTTCTCCTTCCTGCCTTCCCATGTGCCTTGCTTTTGCATGTCCTGTGGCTTGGAAGGTTTTTTTCCAGGTTAGTACAGCCCACTGCTTTTGGGGAAGGAACAATTTTCTGCTCCCACTAGTGACTTCCACCCCCTGCAGCATGCACAGCTGGGAACAGGCAGGCAGAGACCCTCCCTTCCTGCATCCCACTTGCACAGAACAGAACAGTCTTATAATGCACTCCCACGGGAAACCAAATAAATAAACCAGATAGCATTCCTCCCAGACTTAATGGGGGTAGAAAAGGAAAGGGAGGAAGCAGTGGAGAAGTCATGGTGCTTTACAGAGAAGTGTACCAAGAATCATTAGACAAGGCTCTGCACTGAAGTAGCAGGAGGAGAGTAGATGGTGTGAATTGAGATGTTGTGTTGAATGGGAACTGTTCAAAGTCATAAATGGGCCAATGGACATGGAGACTAAGCCAAAGCCTTGAATTTGAGGGAATTGCTGGAGACTTCAGTAACAGCCAAACCAGTACATCCATGAAATTGCTGGGAACAGCAGATGAAATGTGAGGAGTAAAATGCAGCTTTTTCACTGCTGAATTTACCTTACAAATGACTGGAGGAAGGAATCTGAGAAGCAGCTAAGAAGGGTGATTAGGATCAAATGTGGGGTTTTGGGGAAGGTAGGAGCTCCCAGCAGACTGGCACTTTAAATGCAGCTCCCCTGGATTTATTGAATCAGTCTGCTAATGCCTTCACTTAGCTGGCAGCAAAATTCCTAGTTCTAGGATTGTATTTCGCCACCAGTTGTTAACATAAGTCCATTCCTGCTGAGTATCAATAGCTTTTATTGAAGTCTGTGTCTCGGGAGACTGGGCCCAGAAAGGACAAGGGAAAGGCATCCCTCTGCTCTGACAGAGATGCCTTCGAGGCAGAGATGAATAGCACAAACCTCGGCACTGTGACTGAGCTAAGAAAGGTGGAAATTATTTTCTTCTTGCTACATAGTCTTTTTCTTATCTTTAATTGCACCAGGCTGTTAAATGGAGTATGGAAGGGGAGAATGTCTTTGTCACAAAGAGTTTTATTATTGTAGGATTTTGAACATATAGGTAATGTTTGTGTAATTTCTGTTTGTGTACTGCACTGGAAGTTGCTGTAACTTTTTTCAAACTCCACGGATGGATTTTGAGGAAATCCACAATGAGTGGTGCTGTTTTGAGAGCAGGGGTTTGGTGAAGGGAAGCAGCATGAGTATTTTTTTTGGCTGTAGTGATCCTCTCAGCTGTACTGCACTGCTCTAGCACAGTACACAAATGTAAAAGGGAATGAAAGAGGCAAAAAAGAATCAAGACCATTTTCAGTTTGGTACAATGAGGAAATTTCGGCATGCAAATATGCCAAGAAGGTAAGCTGGCTATGCTCTAAGATTTCAGAAAAAACCTATGATTTCAGACACCTCAGTTTTTATGGTTTTTGAAAGTCTGTCCCTGTTTCCACATGTCAAGATAGACACCCAGAGGCACTGGTCTTCTTGTAACATTTAGGGATTATCCCTTGATTCTGAGTGCAGGGTCATAAAGGTTGTCTGCAGTCTGGTAATTGACAACTGAAGTAGGAAATCTAGGTCAGAAAAAACCTTAAGGGATTCCTGTTTCATGACATTGAGGCATCGGTGTTGTCAAATCATTTATGATTTCAAGTTCTTTTTTCTTGTCCCTCTGTGTGGCAGATGATTTCTAGAAAGTGCAATCAATTGCAAGTTCAGGCAGCATGGGAATAAGTGTCAGTAAGTATGGAAAGTCATTCTCTTGTATGCCAGCATACTGCAAAATCATCCAAAACTTCTCTGTCCCAGCCACTCTTGGAAGGTCTTATTGCATCACATTTTTGAGCTGAGAAACAGTTGTTTTATTAGAAAAATCTACTGGGAGGGGTAACACATGGTTTAAGACCAGCAGAAGTGTTGGGAATGATCAGCATAAAGGTAGACACCTACACCTGAGCTCATGTCTGGACTGTTCCTTACTGTCAGTGCAGAGAAGACTTCTGTAGGATTGATGCATTTCATCCAGCCAGTGTCAACCCACTACAAATGGGAAGGAAGAAAAAAAAATTATTTAATTGTTTCTTAAAAATACTTATTTATCACCACTGAATTTCAAGGGTGTTTTAAAATAGCTCATGTGTAGTTGTCTATCCCTTGTCTGACATTTAGCAAGAGAACATCCCAGAACATGGGAGCCCAAAAAAGTACCCAAAACAATGTCTTGCTCTTGATTTTCGGTTACTTAAAAATCAAAGAACTGCTCAGCTTCACTGACTTATTCTAAGTTATAGAACGTGTATGTGCCTATGCTCTTTATCTTGATTGCAGAAAAAGAGCACAAAGAGGTGAGATTATATACAGCTCTGAACACTTATTACAAATCAGACATCTTGAAGCCTTCCACAACCCTTGCTGAAAACTGTCAGCTTCAGTGTGACTGGGGTGAAACATTTGGAATGTTATTTAACTCTTGTGTTACAGTAACTCCTGTAGGGTCCAGAAAAGTTAGGGCTTCATAGTACAAATGCAGATGAAACAGACCTGTATTAGAAAATTTACCATATACATACATTCCTCAGATGTATATTTACTTAAGCTCTCTATCCTTGAGTTAAATGTTATACTCAAATAGAAAAGCTCAAAGAAATACATTTTATTGCATATTTATGAAGTTCTATGGGTTCAAAAAAATTTTTAAAGCTTCTCATATATTGAAAGACCTTTTTTATATATAACCACCACCACCCTGCAGCAATGAAAAATTTCAAGTGTAAATAGAGGTGAAGGCAAAGCAGTTAACTTTAACAAGTACTTTTATATTTAACATTTGCTGCTTCCTCCACCATGACAAACTCAGTTTGGAGAATGTGTATCAAAAAATATAAATCCATTTTGGAAGACCATATAGGATGACGGAAACATTATGTTGAAAGGGATCCTGACAGTCTGTAGTCCAATCTCCTGCTCAAAGTCAGACTAACTTCAAAGCTGTAGCAGGTGGCTCTTGGCCTGGTGGAGTTCAGATCAAAAGGTCTGGAAGAGAATCCACAGCTTCTTTGGACACCCTGTTCCAGGGTGTGTCATCTACAGATCTCCACTGATTAACACAGAAGTTGATTATTCTTTGGTTTTCATTGAAACTAATCCATTATCATCAAGAGAAAGTTGCTAAGGACTCAATTCCAAACTCTCCAACTTTTTAGCCTGTAACTGACCCAAGGAGCATTTTGGTTAGCTGTGCAGAATAACCTGTAAGTGCATTAATCCACCGGCCGAGAATTGTTGCAGGCCACTTTGCAAAGAAGTTGCTGCTGCTTTTTGAGCAAGGCTTTTTTGTTTGGGATGCAAAAATGATCAGCTGGTGGTTGAAATGTGTGACTAGAGGGAATTGTTTCTGAACTGATAATACCTTTTAAAAATTGTTTTACTTGAAAAAACTATTTGTAGAGGTTTGCTGATTTAGTTCCTCACCAAGAAAGGCATAAGTGAGGGGAGCTGGTTTTATATTTTCTCAAACTACTTTTTCTTTGGAAAATACTGATTCAACAGGACCACAGCATCTTGGGGAACACAGCAGGCCTAGTAATGCTTTCCTCAGGAAAGGCTTTTAAAGTGCCAATGGACTATCTGGTCAAGTCAATGAGATGTGTGGGGATCCAGGATTTTCCTCTGTAGTGGTGGTTACAGCTGTCCAAGACATGAGATTAAAAACCTCCTGGAGATACCTGTCTTATCCATGAACTATGGAGTATGCACAGATGCAAATCTTAGGTGAGGCACTTCTGCAGGGCTGAAGTCAGAAAGGTCAAATTCTTTTATTACCATATATTTAAATGGTTAGCGTCTATTCCTTTAGATTTTTTGTGGCTGTAAATTGCTTTGGAAATCTACATGGCAATTAGAGGGAAAGGAAAGAAACTGATATAATGAGCTTCTTAAAGATCATGTGTTGTGAAGAGTTCCTCTACCTAGGGAGGGCACAGTTGGACTTGGTGGCATTTTTGTGACATTCACCTGGCAAATGATCATTAAGGACCCTGTGGAGAAGATCTGATCTCTGTCATGTACAGAGGTAGAACCACTTCTGTTGTTTTGAGCAAATCTTTCATGTAGCAATGTCTTATCTGTTAGCTGATTAGCCCAGCCTGTGGTTAGAAGCGCAGAGGCCTCTGCTCCCTCATGTTAAACTTGGAAATTTTTAGTTATCTGGGAGTTTTCCCATATGTGTGTTCTCAAGAGAGAGAGTGGCTTTTCACATAGATGACTGAACTGGGGTCACACCTAGTACTGTTCAAATGCAATCCACAGTGATGAGAGACTGAGCATGATCTCTTAAGGATGAAGAATTGCATCATGTAACTGTGCTTTCATGAAGAAAGCAAGTTGGATGCTTGTTTCATGTAAAACAAGGGTCTCAGAGCCTGAATGAGCTCAAGTGCTATTTTAAGTTCATTCATAGGCTTCCATGATCTTGTTGACCTTTTAGTCCTGCCATCCCTGGTGCCAAATAGGATGAAAAGGCTGATTCTCGATGAAAATGAGATTTTTGTCTATGATTTAAGATTTCATTAGTGAAACAGATACAGCTGAAGACATTGTCACGTGAAAAGGAACTATTTGACATTAGTATGGACTTCTGTTATTTCTCTCTACAGCCATGGTAGAGCTGGGCATGTGGACAATATATGTGTTTTCAGAACTTTACCCTTTAATCTCCTCCAAACCTAAGATGCTGCTAGGATAGCTTCAAAGCCAAGAGGATTCAGAGCTAAAACACAGGATCAATACGAAAGTATTTGTTTGCTGTTGTGCACACAAACATCTACTTTGCTGTTCAGTACAGATTTGAAAAAGCAGCACTTTTTTTTTGACTGGCTTTTTGTCTAACCCAGCCTGTTATTGGGGGTGCCCATGTTTCTCCAGAGTTTGGTGTTGTGGCTATATCCTTTTAGAAACCATTTGTTCATTAGTGCAGCAGTAATCATGGAAATAGGTCACAGCCTCTTTGGAGTTAAGCTGTTCCGTCCCCAGAGAGGAGGACACTTAAATATCAATAGAGTAACCGGGAAAACTCGGCAGCTATTTCCCTGTTTTCTGCAGCTCAATGAGGAGTTGTTCCATGCAGACCCCGTTGCCCTCCTGATGAATGGCGGTGATTGTGAGAAAATGATCTTCTGTTAATGCAAGATGTCACACTGAGAACAAAGTCTAGTTCTTACCATGACGGGATGAGCTCACTCTAATCCCCAGTTTGGGAGGCTTTGATGCTTGTTCAGGTGCCAATTTTTCCATATATGACATACCAGAAAGAACTTCAAAAAATGCGGAACAGGGCAGTGTTAAACTGATTCATGGCTCCTGAATCTCAAGGTCATATTGGGTGACATGTCATATAATTACCCTTTTGTATGCAATTTCCCAGAAAACCACCTTTCCTACCAACCGTTTGAGCTTTCAGGGTGCTAAGAAAATCATTCATATTAAATTTGCCATAAGTAAAGAAGTGCAGGCCTTTTTCTGAAATCCCCTAATTCTTTCAATTTATCTTGCATAAACGTTTAAAATATGTCAGTTTAATTAAAACCAGCTTTGCCTTCAGGTTCTTTGAACTGCAGAAGTTTACATCATCCTCCTGGGATTTGGGTGTGTGGTCAGTCAAATCCAGGGAGGACTCATTGTGCCTTCCTGACAACACTGTTCCTCTTCAGTGCCCACCCACCCATCAGGACAGGAAGGACCAGAACACTATGAGTGCTCTATTTCAGGAGCTATTACATATGCTGTGACCACTGGAGATTTTTTATAAATTCACTCAATTATAAAATTTTAAAAAAGAGACACTGTCATTGTAGCTTGGAGATTTAGAAATGGTGAGATAGTCAGTAGGATTTCAAGCTCAGTAATTCTGTAAGCATACACTTTCCTCTCTCTGATTCAGTAGTGTTTTATGTTGGCTTCCCTATTCCGCTAAGATGCCCCTTCTCTTGGTTCATTTCCTCTTCAGCACATAACTGTCTTTTGTCCAAGATCCCTGAGAAGGCATTTGGAAAGTCAAGCAGCAAGGTCTAACAAAAAAAGGACATGTATTGCTCATTGCTCTAAACCTAACTTTTTTTCCCTTGTGATCTGATGCAGATGGCAAAAAGAGGAGGGTCTGTAGGTGCTGTCCCTTTGTCCTGCCGTTCCATCTCTGTATTCTGCTGAATCCTTTCTTTGGAGAAAGCAGGTGGAGTGCAGAAATATTTCTTATGCTGTATATCCCACCAGAGTAAAATGTGAACATTGCATAACCAACAGGATCAAAGGTTGTTAAAAACCTCGAAGAAATAGAATAATTTCTTTTATTCTAATTTTGAGGGTTATAGGGAAGACTTTTTTGGGGGGTGTATGCTGGGTCTCAAGAGAATAGAAAATAAACTCCCTGAAGAAAAAAGAAATAAAATATTCAAAATAGTGCTGAAACTGCCAGACTCATATTCCTTAGAGAACATGAGTTTTTATTCTGTAGGCTGTTTTGTAAGGACTAAACTCTCAAAATTTCTGCTTTCAGTTATGAGTTTATTTTAATGTATGTGTGCTGTGATGTAAAGTAGAAGCAGATTAATTAGTAAAGTAAAAGAACTAGGCTGATGTGCCAGAAAGATAAAAACCAAAGTAAGATCCTTTATACCTAGTAGAGGCCTGTAAAATTCCAGCCTAGCTTTGGGAAAAAAAAAAAGGAAAAAAAAAAGAAAATCGATGTCAGAGTGATTGGCAGTTCAGAAGCACTGTATAGGAAAGATGAGGCACATTTTGAATATGACAAGATTAAATTCATAAGCAGAGAAATTACAAGAAGACATAAAAGAAATCTAGTATTTACCTCAGTTTTAATGGCAACTTAGAGTTATGATTTGTATTTGTGTTACCAAAGGTGTGTGGTTAATGAAATGCTAGAATGAGTCTGGCTACATCACTAATTTCTGGAATATTCTTTTTGTTTACCCTGAAGACTTCTTTTTTTCCCCTACCTTTCATGAACTCTGGATGCAGATTCTATGTGGGTTACCATCAAGTTTTCGCTCAGGAACTTTCCTGAAGATTTTATAATTACCACCTTTAAGTGATACTGTTGGAAAGACTGTCAGCATCCGTAGCTATCATCCCAACAAACAGAAAAACAGGGGATTGAAAAAGATACAAAGAACAGCAACACTGCTCAGAGATATGTGTGTTCTTCTCAGGTGGCACAGAAGGAATTTGACATCTGCAGTGGTACCAGCCCGTCCTGGGGATGCCTGGCAGTGCAGCAACACCTCTTCAGCAGCCGTGTAAAGGAGGAGCAGAAATTGCATCACTCCTTCAGAGCAGAACTCCCCCTGCCCCCTCCTCCCTCCCCAGCAGGCTGCAAAGCTCCAGGTCATAAACCCACCTTGCTGCCTGCCAGAGCTCACAGCAGCAGCAAGGCCTGGTGTGTTATCAGCTAATGACATCCCTCTGAATTCATACAGTGCTGTGAGCTCCTCTGGGACACTCCTGCTTTGGTCACTGCTGAGTCTCAAATTCAGAGTGTGTCAAAAGCCCAACTGCAAGTATAGAGGGCTCTTCTAGATAATGGTGATTTAAGCAATGCTGTGAACTCCTACTAATTACATTTCTATCCTTCATCAACAGTAGGGTTTTTGTGTTAGCCCTGATGTGGAAGTGGCATTATCCTAGTCCAGTGGTGTTATTTTAGTGCTCTTCTGTAGAAGGTACTCATTGCCTGAAGTGCTTGAAATCAGCCCTTTTTATGTTGTTTTGCTGGAGCTGTTGTAGTCTAAGAAGAAATGAGAGACGTGTGAGCCACAGCAAGGAACAAGTGGCTACTTGCACTACAAAATTGAAGGCCAAGCACCATTTAAATGTACCAGCAGGCCAGTTACTGTGCTGGATTCAGAGCTGACAGATGAAGTGGCATAAGTTACGTGTTACTAAGTGGATCTGGCTGAGTCTGAAGGAGCAGAAATGATAACCTGAAAAAGAAGCCCTAATTACAGCAGTGTAAGTGATGCTAGAACAGTTTTAAGCACCAATCATGGAGAAGATTAGCTTAGACAACAACATGCAAAAGTTACAAAGAGCTGCTGGGAGAGAGCTAGTTAATGGCCACATCTGTCCTTGTTTCTTTCATTGCTGAAACCCTCTTCCTGTTTTTCTTCAACTTTGGATTTGCTGCATGCATGGTACATAGAAGACACTGTGTTCTGTGCATTCTCTGAGCCTCATCAGCCCTGTCTGATGGCTAACTTTCCTCTCTGTGCAAGTAGGATGTGTGTTGAGGGAATGGGGGGTGGCTGCTGCTCTGCTTTCAGGCATTCCTGGGGCAGCAGAGGAGCACAAGGTGCTGCTGCTTCTCTCCTGCATTTTCCTTGTATGTCATTAGCTGTCGACTTGCTGAGCCTTGCCATGTCTGTTTACTGTTGCAGAACATCTCAGCCAAGGCAAGATAGAAGATAATATCTAGGATTTTTAAGATACAGACAAGTGTTCTTAGACACAAAATCCTAAGTACTAAAAAGCTAGTAATGGAAAAGTTGACTTAGACTGGTCTCATTCAGTGAGAGCCCAAATAGCATAAAACTGCCAAGACTATGCTGTCAGTAATAATATATTGATTCTGTGACCTTAATAGAAGTTTTCAAGTCTTTGTACACTAAAAGGTCATATGAGACACTGTTTTTCTACCTCATGCTATTTTTTTTGCTTGCTTTTCTCTACTTTCTTAATGCAATAATAACAGAGTACAGGGATCAGTAAAGTAGTTCTCTTTGTTTAAATCTGCCAGATCAGACATCAACATTGTTGTTTCTGCTCCAGTGCCCTTTCAGTTCTAGTTTGTGCAGGATTACATGAAACTCGTGTGTACATTAGTTGTTAATACAACTAATTTTCTCCACTTCATTGCTTGACTAAGTTCTGCTGCCTCATGACACCAGTACTTGATTAGAATTAGATTTGTTCATACTGGGGCAAGGAGCACTGAAGAGGTGGTCCTATATTGGAGAAGCATGTGCTTATCCATGGATCACTGATGCATTTCATTTATTTGGCAAGGTTTGTTTTGAATTGGTTTTGGGGATGGAGAGAGTGCTTCAACTGCTCTCCAGTTCTGACAGCAAAGACAACAGTAACCTTGGCAACCAAGGATGCTGAAACACCACTTAATCCTTACTCGTAAGTCAATAGGGTTTTGCTTAAGTAATAAATTATCAATCCTCTCAGCATGTGGCTGAAGAAACTATGAAGCAAATCGGGTGCTGCAGTTCAGATAAGTAATCGTGCAGCACTAACTGCATGGCTGCACAATTGAAATGAACTTCATCAGGAATTTTCCAGCCAGAGTTTTTTTCCTGTCTGAAACTGCTGATTCACAGAAACTAAAATTGTGGGAGAAGATTTGTTCTCAAGTTTCTCATTTCAAAGCAAAACCAAGTAGTTGTTTAAACATCTTTCGCTGATGTTTTCTTAACAGAAATGTTAAATACTTAACAGAAAAATATTGTGTTAGGTAAAAGACTGTAAATCTAGCAGCTGTGCATTACAGAGTGTTTCGGAGTAAGCAGGTGCCCAAGAAAAAATCCCTGCTCCCTGTTTTGCTGCATAGGGTTCAGCTGGGTGAGCTGGTGGGGTCTGAGCTGTGTCACAGCTGCAAGAGTGCCAGGTCCAGGTGCAGGGAGGAGGGTGAGAGGAAGGAGAAAAGTTACCCCTTCCAGCTGGTGCTTCTGCTTGTGCTGGCTGGAGTAGAAGGTGAAATCATGCTCTGAGTTAAGATTTTGCTCTGAATCTTTCTTGGAAGACCTTCTCTTTGTCTCTCTCTCACATTTGCTTCTTTTGTGTTTGGGGTTGTCTTTTAAAAAAAATTTTTACTTTTTGTCTCTACAGCAGAAACCCTCATATCCTCCTGGTCTAGGAACAGTTTCCATTCTACATTTACACCCACAGTAAATAGTAAGGAAGTTCCTTTGATATTTCTAGCAGTGACTTGTGTTTATTTTCCCGGGAGTCACTCAACATGATCGAAAGGTAGTAATTGTTTCTTTATAGCCCAAACCTCTCCAGAGGGTGTGCAGTATAGCTGCCTGTAACAGGACCACAAGCATGCACAGCCTTTCATTTACTGCCTCTTACTGTAGGAAAGGCTGCAGTCAAAGTTGGGCTGCTGTAGAAATTTTTACAGTAGGGGGAAGTAAATCTTTTTTCTTCAAACCACTCCTTAATATAAGGATGGCCAGCCAAACAAATACCAGTTGGTTTGGGAGGAAAAAGAAGGCATGGCAGTATGGGCAGGGTTTGGGGGCAGGCCAGGAGGACAAGCTGGCTGGAGTGAAGGTGGGGTGGGCAGCCAGGGTCTGCTGCCACCCCCTCGGCTTCCAGCACTGCTCAGCAAACTGAGGCTGGGTGCAAGGACTGGGGAGACACCAGGGAAGCACCGCTGGCTGAGGGCAAATTTTAGTTGCTAGTTTTGGAACTGCCTTGTTAATTTAGCAGCCAATGTGAGTGAACCAAGCCCTGTTTGTTGACTTGACATATATGTGTATATGGGGCTGATGTAGATAGATAGTTTTTGATGCAATATAAATCATTTTGAAATAAATACGGATATGTTAAAAGGCTTAAGACATGGGTTTTTAAGGTTGAGAGAATTAGGAACAACTTCTACTTTGTTTTCCTTGTCTTTCCTGTATTGCTGTCTCATTCATTTATTCCTAAGTTCCCCGTTTCTTGCTTTGTTTTTAGGCTGTTTTTGCACACAAGGTTTGGAGATTTTTTCAGGTCATCTATAAAGCCTTGCTCCTTTGGCTTTTCCTGTGTTGATATATACACACATATAACAGAGAAGTTACCATTACAGTTCCTGTCATGTCATCTTGAAAGGTATTTTCAAGGCTGGAGAACGTGATGTTTCATCTTTTCACTGTTGCACACTAGTCCCACCTTGTGAAGCTAATCCATCTGCTGACTCCTGTTAGCATTGTTAGTACATGTTCTCATTTTATTCCCTTGGTTTTTCTCTTTTAAGTATCTGCCTAACAGGAATTCAGCTCAGCCGTGGAGGGCATACTGAACCTTGCAATGCCTTGCTGGTTTATTTTGGCAAGCTTGGTGGGGATATAAGCAGTCCAATATTCATATGAAAGATTTGCCTCCTGTAGGAAAATCTTGTAAAACCTAGCCAGATGTTTTCAGAACTCAGGGAAATAAAGCTGGGATCTTGGAACAGCTAATTGGACCTTGTGCTAACCCTGTTATTTTTCAACAAATGAAAAGCCTCAGTGTAATAGTATTTTTGTATGTTTTGGGGTTTCTTGTTGTTCCCCCTCAGATCTCTTTCTTGGCATGACTTTTTTCTTAACAAACAGGATCCAGATGCTTTATGAAAGAGTAACAGCTACTACTTAAGCCTGACTGTGTTTTCCATTTATTGTGTGTTGAAGGCCTGTTAAGAAAGGTTTTATCACTTTAAAAGGATATGCAAATAGGAAGAAATATTTTTGCTTCTGTAGATAACAAGTGTTAAAAATAATTTGTAGAGTTCATAAGGCAAAAGATTCTCAAGTATAATTGTGCTGTTGTGACAGACTAAAAAAAAAGGGAAAAAGGCTGGAAATGGGAGTATTATGAACTTGTTAGATGAACCTTTTCAGTTGTGCTGTCAATATCCTGCATACCCTTCACTCCCATTTCTAGGAGGACACACAATGGACCCTCGCACTCCATCTTGTGCCCAGGAAGGGGCTCCTTGCTCTCAGGCTGATTTGGCTGGTGCCCACGCTGCTGCCAGCACATTACTGGATGCCTGGAGCCTGCTGCTCTTGTTTTTAGGAGAGCCAGCCAAGGCTGCAGTAGTGCTCCATGATTACCTTGAAGTTTTGTTGGGGGGAAAGTTCAGTTTACTTTGGTGGTTGATCAGTGTGCTGCTGCTTTGGCTTCATACCAGTGATTGTCAGGTTTGCAGCTGTGTAAGTTCTGCCCTCACCATCCAAGGGGGACCTTTCCTTCTCCCTGGCATGTGTTCGGTGCACGTGTTATGCTTGTGTTTGCATGGACATCTTCAAAACTGTGAGCATTTTAGATCCCTGCTGTACTGAATTCTATTATGTTTAATCACTACATGAGCATTAATGTTACTTTGTGCAACTGGGACTAGTTTGAACAAGTCCTCTGATTCTTTAGGGTTGTCTCCAGCAGTACCTCAAGCAAGATGCTGTAGCAAGGGGCCCCTAGGACTCTGTAGCATCCCTCATCCAAGTATAGTTTTATATTGGATGTATTTGCACTCGCAGCAAGAACTACACCTTGTAAAGAGAAATTTAAGGAAAGGGAAGGCAGTGGAAGGAAATAAGGAATAAATGTAAGGAAATAAGAAGGCAGAGGTGGGTGAGAAACTATTCTGAGGGTAATTTAGAGAAAACAGTTTTGTACTTAGCCTAGGTCTAAGTCTGCCCTTAAGGCTGAACCAGATTTGGTAAGCTTTCATATAAACAGCAACACAGATCTGGAGCATGCTGGTTCATGGCTGCACTCCTTGGATTGTGACAGCAGTGCTAGTTGCCCTTTCCCCTTTTCTCACAGGGCTGGGAGGTGGAAAGGGATGCTACATAACCTGCTGAAGCACTCCTGATCATGTACCCCAGGGGAATAAGGAAGCCCACCAGAGACTGTTTGCATGCAGGCCTCTGGCATTCAGCTGTCTGTGCTTAAATAGCAGTGCTGGTCCTCCTTTGCCTGGAGTGACATCAGTTTGGTGCCTGTGATTGCTCTGGCAGTTAGGTTCACTGCAGATCTTTCATCTTATGGCACAAATCTAAAACATTTTTCTCAAAGTTTGCTTCTCTTACATGGAGTTGGCTTTTTTTTCCCCCTTTGTGTGTTTAGTGGTGGAGTTTTTTTCCCCCTGCCATTACAATCACTTCATTTTATTGCAGTGTGCTACAGGTACAGAATTTGGAGTCTTGTCATTTTTAACAAGTTTTATTTTGTTTTAGTCCATTTTCTGCAGAATGATGCTTTTTTCTGTCACTTTTTGTCACTTTTGTCTGATGGTTTTTTTTAGGTCAAAGTGATGAAATGAAAATGCAAACTGGTTACTTCCACAACACACAAATCAAAATTAGAGTTTCCTTTGTGATGGCTTGGACTTTCAATCAATAGGACATTTAAAAAGAGCATTGATGCCCATGAATAATAAAGTATAACATGCTAGGATTAGGCAAAAAGAGCATTTGTAAAATCATGGTGAGTTTTGAAGCAGCTTTTAGGTGCTTGAAATTTTTGTCTAATAATTTGCTTTAAATGAAAGGTAGGTGTTGTGTCACAGCAATGTCACTCTGCTTTTAAGAGTCCTTCCATAAGCAGCAATCCTACATCAGGCAAACCCAACCATCCAGGATACAATTGTGCAGCCACTGGACAAGCTTATTGGCTGTAGCACCTCAGACTTGACTTCATTTTAGTTGGAAGATTCCGCATAACACTTAGGTGTCCTGTTTATTTATGATGGAACTGAAATAAAAGAGGAAATAATGATATTGATACAATCTTTTTCAGTTGATACCATCTTTTCTGTCTTCTGAGTACTCTTTAAAATTGTGGAGGTAATTCAGGAACCTGGGTGAAACTGAACATCAGTGAAATTCAGAAGGTCACTTCTTAGATGGACTCAAAAACTTAGGGGAGACCCTTTTGTCTTTTTGTTTCCAAATAAAAAAAAAGACACTAGTGATAAATCAACCTTTTAAGACTTCCTCACTATTGTGGTTTCATTGTTTAGTTCTGAAAATCACCGAATCTGAGTTAAGAGAAAAGTTTTACATTTTCATTTTGTCAGATTTGAAGTATTTTTGCCAAATGTGAGCTTTGCAGCTGACACAGGTTTCTCCTGCATACCGTGTAGCGTGCAAGGATGGGAAGGTGACCCCATACCTTGGAAGAAGTCGTATGTTGTCACTGGGTAGACAGTGGCCGGTGTTCCCTAAATGCAGTGCCACCCATCTCAGCTCCCCTGCCTTTCCATTGCATCCCTGAGTTTCAAGGCCATCACTTAGTCTTCCATTTGGGCTGAAGTCATTCCATAAATGCAGCTACTCAGGGTTATTCTTCAGACTGATTTTAGTGTGCGCTTATAGACGTTGCTCATGGAGTGGTGAACGTGAGAAATCTGGGAAGTGAGAGGCAGCATATGGAGCTAGCAAATGGAGATGGGCCGATGAACTGAATGTCGCTTTGGGGAGACATGATGTTAAAGCTGGAAAGCCAAATGCTTATGACTTAGACTGCGTAAAGCTAATTTATACTCTTCGACCCAGTGATGCATGTTTTCTGTCTGTTTATTGGAAATATGATTGCAGTTTATGTAGATGTTTTCATACAGTAGCTGTGTTGGCAAAAAAAGGGGATAGCATATTGCTGCCCCCAAAATTCCATGGCTTACAGTCACTTTCCACATTTTCCTAAGAGTAATGAAATGATTTCCTTAGTTTCACTGTACTGGAATATCTCAGTTGTGTGCAAAAAATTCATGGACTCTATCATAGGGTACTTATTACTTTTAATGATACAAATACTATGCAGTAGTGGACAAAGGAAAAAGATACTAAATTTTTTGTTATTATAAAAACCTGTTTTGTTTTAATGTTCAGGCCTTCTTTATACATTTTTCTCTACCATTCCTCAGACCTTCTTTACACATTATTCTTTAGCTTTCCTCAAGTTTTCTCAAAATGCTAGTAATGTTAATGTTGTTCTCCATTAGTTTTTGTGGAAGGTTGTTGATTTTTTTCCCTTACTTTCACTGAAGAAGAGAATAGTGTCCCCTTTAATTAAGGGTTTTCTTCCTCTAAATTCACATACAGAAAGCTGGCAACATACTTTTGTAGGCAAAGTCAGAGAGCATCAGTAGTTATTGGAGAAGACACCAGTGAAAGAATTAAAGCAACAGTTGAGCAGATTGCAGTTTTGTCAGAAACAAAAAAGAGGACAAGTCTAAGTGAAAAAAAAACAACAAAAAAAACCCAACAGAAAAACCCAACAACAAAACCCAAACCCCCAAAAACTTTGCTTTCAAGCATTTTACTGGGCTACTGGTAAAATTGTTCAAATTAATGCCACTGGAATAGATGATGCAATAGCATTTCTGAGCAGTCTTTGAGAATTGCTAAGAGCTTGTAGTGTCAAGTATCTTTCCAACACTGGAAAGAATAAAAAGAAGGAGTTTATGCAGGTTTTGAAAGTAAAATAAATTTATTTCTGGTAACGGGACTAAAGCAATATTCAGGTTTCCAGAAGCTTTATTACCCAGTACTTTTATTGGCAGAGTGAAGAAGGATGCCTAGTTGGAAGGGTAGCCTTACAAGTAGTTACCCATCCCTATGGGTAGAGGATAATTGGGTCTCATACAATGCTTAGATCTGTGTCTGTGTGCCTCTCTGGTGTTCATTAATGCTGATAATATCTTAGCAAGTATTTAGTGAGTCACATCACATGGATCTGTAAATTGTGATTTAGAAGCAGGTACCAGTTTAAATGGCAGGAGTTTGGTTCCAGCCACCACCCCTGCTGATGGCACCAAGCAGCAGTGGATGCAGTGCTTTCGCAGGACTGGCCGCTTGATAGGAAGCGCTGTGGTGTGGCTGGCTGCAAGCCTGTCAGGCTGAAACTGTTCATGTGAAAAGAAGGAAAAGTCCTGTTTTAAATGTAGTGACTTGAATCTGACCCTTGTTCGTGTGCATGGGTTGTCTGCTTGAGACCACAGGAGACTCTCCTTGAGAGAATCTCTTCTTGAGTCATAGGTGAGAATGGCTGTACTTTTTATAGAGTGACAACTTGTATTGAAGTTTAGGTTTGAGTTTTGTTAACCTCCACTCAATGCTGGATGGTTTCTAGACAGTGAAGATATTTAATATAGTTCCAGAAAATGTAATTTGCTCTAGTAAATTAACTGGAACCATTGTGGGTATGTTGTTTGGCTTGGCATGAACTCCTCTAAGCAGGTTTGCCTGTGGATATGGCGGCAGAGACTGATTTCTCCTGAAGGAGGCTCTCCTTCTTATAAAAAATAAATAATTTAAATCTTCTGGAAAAGAGCCCAGATTGTTTATTCTTAGGCTTAAAATGATGGCCTTTCATAAAAATCTGGAGACACTCAATCTACATATTCAAGTAAGATTCACAATTCAAGTGAGCAAATGCAAGTCCATATGCTTGTTGCAAATCTTCAAGGAACGACAAGAGGGCTCTTGGTTTTGCTTTTCTGCTGGAAGCAATAGTTTTCTTAAGGGTCTGACTCCTTTATACAGGATGACTTTTCCACAAAATGTTTGCTGCCCTTGTGGCAGTAGCAAGGCTCCTTCTTCCTGACTGACAGCTAATGTCAGATACCAAGCACTTTTATTGAACTTTTCCACCTTTTTGGTCTCACAATCACTCTCCTCACTTCATTCTCAGTGCAAAGACTGCTCTTACTATCTCTATGGATACTGAGGAGGACTTGCTCTTTTTACACTAATTGGCAGCACTGCAAATTGAAAGGTTTTTTTCTGGACTCTACAACTTCTGTGATGTTTCTCTCGTTCTTTGCATTTTGGTGCCTGTTCCTCGTTTTGTCCCCTTCAAAATGGGATACATGTTACTTCCAGAATTGCTTGAAGATAGCAGGAATTCATCTCATTATAAAGCTTATCTCATTCCTCAGCCCATACACACAGCCAGGGTGGCCTCATCCCAGGTGTGGAATCCAGCACTTGCCCATCTTAAACTTCATACAGTTGGTGATTGCCCATCTCTCTGATTTGTGGAGTTCTCTCTGCAGGGCCTCTTTGCCTTCAAGGGAGTTGACAGCTCCTGCCAATTTAGTGTCATCAGTACACTTTTTTAGTTTCCTTTCCAGTCCTGCATCCAAGTCATTTATGAAGATGTTGAAGAGCACAGAGCTGAGAATGGAGCCCTCTGGAACCCCATCAGTAACAGGTCACCAGTCCGATGTCACCCCGTTCCCTACAGCCCTTTGTGCCTGAGCTGTGAGCCAGTTGCTCAGCCATGAAGTCCAAAAAGATGACATCTTTCTGTGTTCCCTTGATCAACTAGGTGAGTTACCCTGTCACTGAAGGAAATTAGGTTTGACCAGCAGGACTTCCCCTCATGAAATTGTGCTGGCTGTGACCAGTGACTGTTTTGTCTTCCAGGTGTTTTTCAATACCTCCCGGAATCATCTTTTCCATGGAAAGATTTCCAAGCTTTGAAATAAAATGACACATCTTCTGTAGGCTGGGCACCAGATGACTGTAATAATTGAGTCCATTATCTGAAATAGGCTTGATTTTGTTCTTTTCATTAGCTGCTTATATGCAGTAGACTTTCTTATCTTTTTCTTGTGCAATCTCAGAAACATAGTTTATATTCTGTATTTTCAGTATAAACCATTTGCATTTCACGCTGTCCTAACGCTATATTTTTCTCCTTTACTTTATCAATATGCTTACTCTAAAATTGATTCATCTGCTTTATATGACCCTCATTTAATGCCTGACATACTCTTTTGATTGCAAACTATTGCTGTAGCATGTTTTCAAAAGTTTAGTTTTTAACTGTATTCTTAAATCAATTTCATAAATATATTGAAAATAATAAGCAAATAATATTTCAAATACAAGTTGGTTCCCACGTGGCTCTGTTAAGGGCTTTGTGAAAACATTGCTTACTTTGTCATTTACTGGAAAAAATTCCTAACAAAAGTAGTTAATGCTGGCGTCAGCTCGTGATTTTCCTCAAAAGAGAGGTTTCCTGCCCTTGGTCTTCATCTCTTATATGTTTGCCTATATGAGAATAATGCCAGTGCAGGAAGACATACATTTAAATTTGGATGCATAAATATCCTCACAATCTGGGCTGAAGGCCTATTGTGCTGATGGCTGAGCATTCACTGAGGAATGCCCAGCATCAGTCAATGATCAGAATTCAGGTTGTTTCTACAAGAAACAGGTACTGACCTGGACCTGCTCAGGCTCAAAGCTGTACTGATACTAAACTGTAAGTGTAACACTGAGGCAAAAAAGACAGATCACTGAGAAAGTAAGAGTCTAGTAACAGTCTCATTTTGTCTCAGCATTTTGTCTCAGCTTTGTCTCATTTTATAGTATTTTTAAATTGTGTAATATATAGCACAGTGTTTAAGATGTATAGTTAATGAGGAAAGCAAGACTAAAAAAACCCCCAAACTCAAGTGTTGTCAATTCTGCATTTGATAAATAGAATATTGGAAAAAGAAATAGCACATAACCTTACTACTTTTTAGTTAACATACATTAGGGATAAAAATGACAGTAATCGGATCATTTCAGGTCATTTGACTGTTTGAACTCTTTGAATATGCAGTTGCATATATGTCTTTGAAGCAGTCATTTGTCTTTTTCCAGGGTGGGGCCAGAAGATGGGTCCATGACACGGTTGTCGGGCGGGTGCTGGCAGTGGTGTGTGGGGGCAATGCAAGCCTCAGGGCACAAGGAGAGGGGGATATATCTGGGGGATATATTCCTGTTCCTCATTCAGTCACATGACTGTAGCAAGATTAACAGCTTTGATTTTGAGGAGAAAGCCTCAGTATGCCAAGTGTCAGAAATCAGGAGATTGATAGTTTGAAAATATGGTTATCGTTTATTTAGCAAGTATTAAAGGCTTGAAAAAACCTCCACCCTCTTAACTGTACGGTTTCTCTCTCCAGATTTTCAAATAAGGCATACAACGTTGAGAAGAAATGGACCATGGAAATTTTAAATTTGAAATGGATTTATTTTTGAAATTATCAGTACATGACTAGGAGCCCCCTAATGGAAATTTCTTTGTAAATGCCATGCCTACTGAAAGTAATAGTGTAAGTCTGATTTGCGTTTTTATTCCAGTCGCTCAGATGAAATTGAAAGAGGCAAAGATTAGCAATAGATCGGTTCCGTTCTCACACTATGTCAGAGAGATAATTTTGAATTCCCACTTTGATCTGGGTGGACATAGATGGTGGGACTGTTACCTGTTAAGTTATAGGATGCTTCCATTCCTCAAGCTTTCAATTGGTACACAGATATCACTTTACATAAAAATGTGCATAAATGAAGTCTCTGTCACATGCTTGACAAAATCAGCCAAGCAGCATGGAAGCTGTGATGGAAATAGAGATTATCTGCTAAAACTGATGGATCATGATGGAGGAATTCCAGTGACAGCTTAGAAGCATCCTTTTGACTACTTGTATATAAAATGTTCTTTTTGACTGTGAAATAGGGAAAGTGGTATAGTGATTTTTTTAAAAAAGTAGAAATCAAAGTTCTGATTCTGCTATGACTTTCTCAAAACACTTACTTCTATATATAGTGTATATTTCCATTACTGTTGTACAGTCATTAAAAGAAAATCCAATGAAAATCTTTCCTTTATCAAGAAAATGTCAAGTTTCCATAGTGAAATGCTTGAGAACAGAAAGTATCCACTGGTAAGGTTGCATAAGATTGGTATCCAACTCAGAATGTTGCTGCTTCCTGTTTTGAATTTTTTTCTTTTTATTTATCATCTTCATTATGGTGTTTCCTGTAGACTAGCTAGAAGTAAATAAGCATGTAAAAGACTTGAATAATGTCTTTGCAAGGTATGCTTTCTATCAGTAGACCTAGGGCAGAATTAGTTTTCATGTTACGAACAGCAAAGCACTAGAGCAGGTGATGGCACTCTTCCTTGTTGTGAGATTTGTCATTCTCTCTCAAAGCAGCAGAGCATTCCCAGTTTTGGCCTCCTCCAGGCAACAAATTTCTCGCTCTGCCTTCTCATTCTCAGGGCCCATCCATTACCAAGTAATTTTTTCATGTGTTGCATTCTAAGGCAGTATCAATTTTTCTTTGCATAAAGCTTGTATTCTGCTGGTGGCAGATTCTGCATGACCTTATAAGCTCCTGACTCCCTCTGGCTACACACTTAACATTTTGAGAAACTATATATTTGTGAAGGCCACAAGTACAACTTAGATGATTTTTTTTTGGCCCTGAATACTGTATTGAGATTTCTTACCTATTTATCACATTTTTTTGACTGATTACTTTCAGAGGAGCATCCATAAAATGCCAAGCGTGATGGAAGTTGGCAAAGACAACTGGTGCTATGTTGGAACCTGTGCTAAGCTGTTCAGCATGAGGTGTCACAGAAATAGATTATGCAGCTTTTTGGGGGGGTTTAGCCAAAGAGTTGTGTGATGGATTGCTGACTCCTCAGGAATCAAATTACTGATACATGCAGAGCCTTGCTACTGTTCTTGTCACTCATGTTGTCAACTGAAAGAAAAAATACTTGAGTGTAGTGCCTTAATGGAAAGCCTACACAGGGATTGCTGTACAGGTTGTTACTTGGGATGGTAACTAAGAGGCAGGACAAATTTTCATGAAAGTGATACGAGGGCATTGAAGAAAGAATTTTCATGTGATGTGAGCATACTTGAGCTCATGTTCTTTGTAAGGTTTAAACATTCATTTGTTTGTTTGCCTGTCTTCTTTCTTGGGATGTCTCTTTCCTCTCCTACTACCCAGTCATCCTTGAATTTAAAATTGGTGAAGTTGTGAATTACGTTTTCATGCAAAATGGCAGATGATACATTTGTGTCGCCACCTTCACTGGAGTCTTCCTTCAGCTCTCTGCAGGCTGCCAAACTGCATTAGGTCCCAGGAGCCCAATACATCTGGCTCTTTAGACTACATGAGAATTTAGGTGTTTTAAGATGAAATTTGAAAGATTGTAAAAGAGGTTGATTAGTTAAGTAATTTTCCCAGGAAGAATAGTGGGAAGTAATACAGCTCTTCTACCGCAGCTAGTTGTCAAAAAGAGCAAGACTGAAACCCATAACTCCTTACTGACCCAAGAGTTCAAACTTGCTTGAGGGTGATAGGAAAGAATATGGGAGATGGCCTTAGTGAGCCTTGTGAGCAGGGGCTCCTTCCCTGGGCATAGGATGATGAGTTTTCAGTGTATTCTGTCAAAAGGATTCACAAGAGACCCAACAGATGCTTGTTAGTTTGCTGATCAGCAGATTTTCACTCCTGGCACATTCCCCATGGTTTTGTGCCATAGATTTCTGCCCACTATGTGAGGCAATGCCTGCCCTATAATGCTTTAGTTTCTCCAGAGTTCCTTGAGCTCTCATGTTAGCACCTCAAGTGACTCATGTTTTACTGCATAGTTCAAAAGCAGATTTCTGGGTCCCTCTTGCAAAGACCGGTGATACTGGATAAGTTGAGTGCTATCATTTCATCTTGTCCTTGAAAGCTCCTCTATTCAGTGGTGCCAGAAATACTAAGTTAGTACTAACTAGTTAATACTAGTTAGACATATATGGTTATTCTACACTTGGTTTCTCTTGGCTGCAGTAGACTAATTCTGTCTCTCTTGTGTTCAGAGGACAGGGCTGGAAGAGGTCAACAAAATTCTTGAATGTTGCAGGGGTCTTTTTGTTTATTTGTTTTTTTTTGTTAAATCTATATTCTGTGCTTTCATTTTTAAGTCCCTTGCTCTCTGTCTTGGCTCAATGAAGCTCACTTCTGCAGCCTGCCTTGTACACTGCAGAAAGCAGGAAAAGGTGTGCAGTGGTCATCTCAGGAAGCAGAGCCACAACCCTCCTCACACACCACGTTTTGAGCATAGCCAGACTGTGTTTGTCTGCTGTTTTCTGCCTCCTCATTCTCTTTTCTATGTCTGCTGGCAGGTGCTATTAAGCAGCTGCTTTGCTAAAGATTTGAATTAATGGACATGAAGAGTTGCACTTAAGTAGGCGTGATATTTGTTGATCTGTTGCAATAATCTATTTTCCTTAATAGGTTTTCTGATGTAGGTGATTCCTTTTAAACTGTGTTTTCTTTGCTAAATTTACCCTGTGCTATTTGCACTGCTGCATGTGCAGGACAGGGGCTGCTCTGCTTGCTCCTGAGAGGAATGCAGTAATTACAGACAGTAGAGGATGAAAAGGGCTCTTTATCGGCTAACCTGGCTGCCCTAAACACTGTGCACCAGCAGCATTTTATTGGCAGATTAAATGTCAGGTACCTGGCTTTAGAACTGACTCCTGCTGTGTTTTGATGAATACTGGTACTTTCCCAGCTCACACTGAAAGAGTGCTAGGAGTACACTATTGCTTTAAAACCTAATATTTGAAACAGTCTGCAGTATCATGAGACTTCTGTCATCTTTCCCATATAGCCCACCTGAAAGCATTACTGTCTTGTAGCAGATTCTTAACATGAACAAGAAATTAGTCTGAGCTCTACAAAAAACAAGCCATGTGTTCCCTACACAGAACAAGAACATTTGCAGTAAAAACAAGTTATGAGGATAAATAACTTTACTTCTCTCTTGAACACGACACCTTTATAGTAATTTTCATAAGTTTTCAACATACAATCTTCTGAGATGTTAGCATAAACTAGAGAGGATAAATCCAAGTCATAGGATGGAGCTTCTGTTTTTTATTTTTTTTAATGTTCCAGATACTTCCAGTCAAATCCATCAGGAAATTTGTTTCTCCCTTAGAAGGAGAAAGGTTCTGATGGTTGATGTGCACTTCTGCCCCAAAGACCCCTTCTTTTCTCTGCTCCTGCCCCCTGACATGTGTTTCCCCAATTCAGACGAATAATTACATGCTTGTGCAGTTTCTGGTACTCAGATGAGAACATAAATCACAAGGTTCGCTCTAGTTCCATGCTTGATGTTGTAACTTTTATCAGTCTGCAGTGCAGATGCCATAATTACAAAGAGAAAATTACAGCACTTTTCCAGGTGCTGCCTTGAAAAAAATGTACTTCCTGAACTTGTTCATACTGTATTTCCATTAGATTGACTTGGAGAGCCACAAGGAGAGGGCATAATGCCCCAGTGGCCTTTTCTCTCGCCTCACTAGTGCCATTTTTTTGAGAATTAATGTCAATATCTGCTCTGTGCCTTGCTTTCTTGTGGATGTGTGGTGAGGTTTTAATTCTCTCATAGCCAGACAGTATAGAAAGGAGGGTTTTCCAGGGTCAGCAGGCATCTAAACAGGCTTATGGGCACAGTCTGTACCCCTGTGACTGATACAGATATTTTACACTTGAAGTGTAAATTGTAGGCTCAAATCAGCCCAGCTGAACATTTTTTTTCACCACGTTCTTCCTTGGTCTGTAAAGCTGCTGTGGCATCACTTTACATTTGCAGAGTGGTGGATCAAAAATGTGTCTGAAAAACCATGCTTTTCAAAATAAGATTTTTCACTCATCATAAGATATTGGTGAGGAAGATATTTGGTACGTTTTTCTAATGGAATGAATTTATATCACTGCTTTGCTTCAATTAAATAAAGCTGTGGCAAATATATACCCTTAGGCACACAGATTCAGGTTTGGGTTTGGTGGTTTTTTTTTTTTTTTGTTTGGAAGGTTTTAAGAGAGTTTGAGTGCATTAACTTGAAATGCTCTGAAGTAGCTAATTATTTTACAGCTATTATCTAATGGATTTGTAGGCCTGTTTTTTCCCAGTGATTGCATCATTAATGACTGCATACTATTAGCAGTTTATGGAGTCAGGTTAGTAAATGCATTTACATGTTAGACACCTGACAATGTAAATGTGCATTTGTTCATCATTTGATTTTACTGAGCTGTAGCATATTTAGCTGAACACATCACACTGCTAAAATCAGTCAGGTATTACACAGGCTTCATGAAGAAGAATGTTAACAAACCTGCTATGACACATCTCTTAGAGGTCAGCATTTTGCTCTGGAGTCTTAATAAAGAACAAGTGAAGGAAGAATAAATTTGACCATCTTTAAAAGTTATGAATATAAAGTAAGTGAGAAGTTTTAATTAACTTAACTTTAACTTGGTTTAATTAAGAAGTGTTAATTCTTATTTGCATAGCTTCCATCTGCATACATGCCCTGAAAGAATAATATTTGTTTGTTGATTTAGATTCTTTGGGATTTTTGGCACAAAAGAGTTATTAACTTGATAATTTTAAGAAGAGCTGCTTTCAGAAATATTTTTGCCATACCCTTATAATAATCTTTGGATGATTGTATAGTATGCCAGTCTCTAATGGCTGCAGAAATACTGTGTGACAGGTATGTCAGGGGAGAGATCCCTCACAGCTGCTCAGTGCATTATGGCTTTGTGCAATTCAGTACCACTCCACTAAACCACTATCATATAAACATGTGGGTTTGGGGTTTTTTAATATATCTCACTGTTTATCATAATTGTCATTGATATTACCTAATGGTGTCAATTTGAAGTTGGTTTTCTCTGCTAAGCTGTAACCTCTGACCAAGTGGGCTGAAGTTTTCCCATCTGACTGCCTCTGTCAGTGGGAGCTAAATCTGGGGATGATAAGAGGGAGTTCTTGAGAGAGTCATACCTGCTTGCTTGACTTCTACAAAAACCATTCAGCTATATATTAGAACAGATTTAGAAAAAAAAATATTCTAAAGTTATTAAAATGTCTTGTACTTTTAGGGTCTGGACTAGAGACTTGAAACATGGCAAGGCTCTCACACACTCAAATTTTTTAAAGTTGTACTCTATGAATAATTTCTTCTTTTGTGAGTTAGCTTACTCAGTTGGAAAAAAAAAGATATTTCAGGTCAGCTGCAGAAATACTTTTTCTCACTAAACTAGAAAAGAAAATGACTTTGGCTAAATGTTTAGTTTAACCTGCCATGCTTTACCTGTGGTTATTATTTTTTTAATGTTGAAAAGAGTAGTAGCTTTTTTTGTTTTTGCAGATGCCTTTAACTTTCTTGACAAGCTCTTACAAACTTAGCTCAGATGGGTTTGCCACATTGCCTTTTGCAGGTAGTGCTGAGCAGATGCCATGGTGTGGTGTCTGGTGGGCTCAGTCATGACTGACAGGCATCCCTTCTTTCTGTAGATCTCCAGCTTGTCAATACCCACAGCTTATTTTTAGGAACTTCTAAGAATGACAAGCAGGAATTTTCTGCCCACGTTTTGATAAGACACTTAAGTTTCCATGATCTCTCTGAAAGCACCACTGTCCAAAGACTCCTGCACAGCTGTGTGGGGCTTGTACTCCTTGCTCAGTTCTAAAGAAAAGTACATTATGAAACATGACAGCAATAGCTCCTTTAACTCTCTGGACCACACAGAGTAGCATCACCCTGGCTGTCCCCCGAGGGTTTGTGCACAGCACAGTGCAGTCAGCCACAAGCAGGAGCCTGCCCAAGATCTGCTGCCAGTACTCTAGCTCCTGTTTTGGGTGCTCTGTCAGGGCCAGCCTTGGTTTCTTCATTCTGCCCTTCTGCACTGTGGCCATAACTATTGATGTACTGTTTGCTACAGACAGAGCAGCAGCAGCAGCCTGGCCTCTGTGCTGAATTTGGCAAAGTACAATTTGGGGAATGTTCCTGCTGACTAGTGAAATTGTGCTATTTCTGATTAAAACAATGTGTATCGGAGTGCTGGCAAGGAGCACACTGGTGTTTGTATTTTTTATAGGCACTGAAGGTGATCCCAGGGTATTATAAACTGGCAAGCCCTGTCTCAGTATCTGGCAAACTGATTAAACTGAAAAAGAAAAAGAAAGTACTGCTATCAAGCAGCTGGAAAATCATGGTAAGATGAGGTCAAAATAGCATGACTTCTGCAAAGGCAGCCTGTGCTTTGGTAGTTAATCTTCTTGAATTGTTTTAATGTAGCATAGAGGAGCAAATAAAGGTAAATGGCTGGTACAGTTTATGAAAATAAGGGAAGGTCAATGAAGCATAGAGCTTTTATAGCAGAGAGCAGAACAGAAAGGAGTGAAAGCAATTAGACCATCAGTATAAGACTGTAATGTCTTTGATGCAGAACAACTACCTAGCCTAAAATTTAAGACTTCCAGCTTCTTTCTTATCCATAAAAATTATTGCAATTATTAATAATGGTTGTAGTTTAAAAAAAGAAAAAAAGCCAAAAATAGTAAGAGGAAGACTGTAAAGAAAATTCTGAACAATTTTGAATAAAAGTATTCAGGTGTTTAGAGTGAAATTTGCTTTAATATTTTTTTAAATGTTGAAAGGAAATGCTTTCCATACTGTGACTAGCTTTGGTAATCCTTACCCATGAAAGAATAAAAATATATAGAAACTGTGAAGGAGGCCTATATTTGAGATAAATTTTAAATATATGAATTTGTCCGAGAGTGGGATTTGGATGTTCTTGGTCAGTTATTATAAAGAATTTGTGTTGTGAACTGTTGACCTTTCTCTTTTCACCCTAAAAGATGACGTACCATAGCTACTAAAAAATAAAATTTTCACTTGAAAAGCCTCTTAAAAGTTACAAAGCTGCTGTTTTCTGGTTGGTTTCTCTTAGTCTGATTAATACATTTAACTCTCTCCTGGCTGCTGTGTGCTTTTGCTGATGAGAAGTGTGAGAGCCAAGGAGGAGTTTCTGGTGCCAGTC
This sequence comes from Rhipidura dahli, assembly GCA_013399225.1. Lineage (NCBI taxonomy): Eukaryota > Metazoa > Chordata > Aves > Passeriformes > Rhipiduridae > Rhipidura > Rhipidura dahli. The sequence goes on along the minus strand of VXAC01004729.1, from coordinate 730,301 downwards.
TTCAGGGAGGCACTCCTGTGGTGTCTGCTCAGATGGAGAGGTGCTCAACCCAGAATGGCTGTGAGATACAAAGTCATGCCAATGAGCATGAGTTGTAAACTCATGGCAGAAAATTTGCTGAGTTTTTCTCTTTATGACAGCACAAATTTGATCTGGAGTCGGGCATGCCTTCCGGAAGGGTGCCCAGCTTTGCCTTGAAGACAGCACAGACGGAAAATGTGGCATCTTCCTCAGCTGTTTGCCTCAGCAGCTAGGATCAATTTATCTGGCTTTTCTGTGCATTTTCTCAACTTAATTAAAGAATAATTTGCTAAGGAATAGTCTCTTTTTATAAGAGCATTTATAGAGTATAATCAGGTTTTTTTTTATACTAAACCAATTACACTTTCACAATGAGGTGTTTTCCAAGATCTGTAGCCTTTTTTCTGGCTTTTTATTAAGCAGCTTTTTCTGCACTTTTTGAGTCTTTGGAGATGGGGTCAAGGGAGGGCATCAAGGGAAACATGGCCAGCAGGTCGAGGGAGGAGATTCTGCCCTTCTCTTCTGCTCTTGTGGAACCCACCTGGAGTACTGCATCCAGCTCTGGAGCCCCCAACATAAGAAGGATGTGGACCTGTTGGAGTGAGTCCAGAGGAAGCCACGAAGATGATCAGAGGGCTGGAGCTCCTCTCCTATGGAGACAGGCTGAGAGAGCTGGGTGTGTTCAGCCTGGAGAAGAAAAGGCTCTGATGGGACCTCATGGCACCTTCCAGTACCTGAAGGGGGCTGCAAGAGAACTGGAGAGGGACTTTTGACAAGGGCATTTAGAGATAGGACAAGGGGTAATGGCTTTAAACTGAGAGAAGGTAGGTTCAGATTAGATACTAAAAAGGAGTTCTTGACTATGAGGGCAGTGAGGCACTGGAACAGGTTGCCCACAGAAGCTGTGGATGCCCCATCCCTGAGAGTGTTCAGGGCTGACAGCACTTTGAGCAGCCTTGTCTAGTGAAAAGTGTCCCTGTCCATGACATGAGATTGGCAAGCAGATCATTAAAGTCCCTTCCAACCCAAACCATTCTGTGATTGTAAGACATGGAGCACAAGGATGCACAGCATTCCAAAACTAGTCACAGCACTGCCTCTCACAAAAACACTATCACCTTTTCCTCCCTTGCTTAGCCCTGGTTCTGGCTCCTCTCATCTCCTGCTTGTTTGGGGTTTTCTTTTAAATTTATTTAGCACTTGAGTGACTTGTGTAGCTACTATTTCTGCGTTTCTACCTCCCAAACATTTATTTTATCCCAAATCACTTAATTGAAAGATTACATTGTTATAATTCTGGATTAGATTTGAAGAGGATTATTACTTTACATAAGTATGTGTGCAAAAGCAGTGGATTACAACATAGTTTATTAAATAAACAATACCTTTGCAAAGGTTATCAATTTAGCTCTTTACATGCTAAATATTATTCTAACACACCAAAAATTCATCATCCAAGAAGACTTTCCTACATCTCTAAAGCTGCTATCTAAGCATTTTAAGGTCATGTTCTTTCTTTTGCTCAGCTAAATTACTAATTTCAAATCTGAGCTCTAATCCAAAATCATATTTTAGTATGTAAAATGGTAATGAAGATTGTCCAATCAAACTTTGTGGTCTGTAGTGCATGACTTCTTATCCTTCTAAAGGAAGACATGTTGATCACATTGTTGGATACTTAGACTTTTTGTACACTCAGAGAAAACTAGTCTGGGATTCCTCTTCCCTGCATCCTTCCTGTCAACTTGGGGATTTGTCAAATGCTTTATGTTTTGTAAATCTCTTTACCACTTACTAGGTTTGACTTACATCCTGTTACTGAGACAGGTTTTCCTCTCAGCTTTGGCATCATGATGTAAATCCTGTCACAGCATTGCTGCTGTGAGATAGTAGCCCAGTGTCTTGTTTGATCCCTTCAGGATGAAGCAGATATCTGTCCCCAGCTCCCTGGGACTGATGCATGGAGTTGACTCATTTTCACTGGCAGCCAAGACTCTTACCCCCTTTCTCACTTTCTAGAACTGGCAGCTGTTGAAATGAGGTTTTGGCTTTTACTCAGGAATGGTTTGGTACAAATGTGATGTACAGGTGTGTTATACTCTACCTTCCCTTTTGGTTTGCCTGCCTGCCACTGCTTGAGAATTTGTGCAGTCATCAGAGGCAGAACATAATGATGGACGAGTACTCCCCAGTGAACAAAGCCCTTCCTGCTAGGATTTCACTCTAAAGAACATTTTAAAATGTGACAAATTAATTTTGACGTCTCCTCACCTGGGATTGTTGTTATTTCAGGAGCACAGTCTTGCTGTAGAAGCAGAGACATCTTGTGATTGCTGCTACAATCAAGTGTTACAATCTTTATTTACAAATGAAACAGGTTGCCCAGAGCAGCTGTGGATGCCCCATCCCTGGAAGCGTTCAAACCCAGGTTGGGTGGGTTTGAACACTTTGAGCAAGCTGGTAGAGTGCAAGGTATCCCTGGCCATGGCAGAGGGATTGGAGCTAGATGATCTTATAGGCTTTTCCAACCCAAATCACTCTATGAAATTTGAAAAAGAACTTGCTCAAATGCTCTCAGTTAAAACCCCATTGCTGATCTGAAATTGCTGTGTTCTGGCTGAGGGCTGTATCCAATCACAATAATATTTGGTTCATTATCTTCTAATCTGCAGCTTGCAAACTGGCTGTTTCCCTGTGACAGTGATGTACGGTCCATGGCACGTAACTCAAGTTTACATTTATATTGAGCTTAGTGATTTAAATACAGTTAATCTCTCTATTAATGCTGATTAGTACTCTGCATGATCATGTTTTCATTTCTAGTTGACAGAGAGAGGGCATTTGGTTAATTCAATGGTGAAAACAAGAATCTGTCTTTTTACCCTAATTACAACTATTTCTAACAGTTACTATTGTATTGGAAAATTCATAGCAAGAAGAAAAAAGTGGAGAAAAAAAGCCACGTACCACATTTGAAACAATTAGCATATATCTCACTATTACTATTAATGCATGAAACTCTCTTCTGCAACTTGGTAATATCACTGAAGAATAAGCCAAGTTGCCTTACTCTGCTTTGGCCAACATCCTTGTATGTGAACAGAATAGCACCAGGTCTTCAAGTCTTTGCTCTAGTTGACTAGTAGACTCTTTGCTCTGTCCTCAAAAGTTTGTGATGACCTTGGGATTTCTCCTGGGCCGTTACAGTGCAGACTGTCCATTCAAAGTTGGCCTGGCACGACTGTTTCTGCCTGAAGGAGGTTCCCCTGCTCTGCCCTCACCCTGTATTAAGAAGCAGTGTGGAGTGTTTTGGCAAAGCTGCTGACTCAATTAAGAAATGCTGTCAGTCTTGCCTTTCTTTTTGAAGAGACAAATTGGTACTTACACGTCTGGGAGCAAAACCAATATAACATGTTACTGAATGTTAAATTTTCCATCTGAAGATTTATTAAGTGTTCAGAAGTATTTTGCTTTAGTTCTGAATATTAACAAGATAATTGTATTTCTGGAGTTGTCTGCATTTGAGGTACAAATCACCAAGTGTTTTAATTCAGGCCAGGTAATTGTGTCACTTTGATTGATTGCATATTTAAGGCGAAAGAGTATTTTTTTTAATCCAGGGTGAATATTTTATTTGGTTTGCTCTTGATTAAAAGTGCCTCATGGTGACGTATTATCAGAAAGAGTTTTTTTCACTGTCCTCTTGGCTAGTAAGATACCACAAAGTAACAACTCTTCAATGCTTTTCCTGCTTCTCTCCACAGGAAATGTATTGTGAAAATTTCATGCCCTCCTAAAATGGCCAAAAGGGAAAACTGGGGATTATACTTGCATATGTACAAAAATGCACACAAATATATATCTCTATTCCTTTTCAGAGGGCTGTTTTTGTATACATTGAATACAAATGTCACTGCCAGGCCATCACTTGCAGGTGATGACAGAGCCCCACTGCTGTGCAGTAACTGGTGAGTCCCAGGCTGTGCCAACGGAGGGTGTTGCCTCCTCTGGATTCACTGAGTCTTGTTTCCAGCACAAGTATTCTCCATCTTGAGCCACCTGGATGGTGCCCTTCCTTTCCTGGCTGCCATGTAATGGAGAGTTTAATTAGATGCTGAATTTGGATGGGTTAGGAGAATGGAGCAGGAGGGTTCTGCATCACTTTCTTAAACTGATGGAGTCAGAGCATCACAAATCCTGCTCTTGGTGTGGGAAAGGACAGGTGCTGATCTCATTTGCAGAGCTTGAGGCCTCAGTGTTTCACATTGTGGGCAGCTGTTTAACAGAGGCAAGGCTGTAGAGGGTCTCTGAGATTACAGAGAAGGTGAGAGTTATTGTGATGGACACCAGACAGACTGAGCATTCAGCTGGAGCCAGGCTCAGCAGTGTGTAGGAGAAGCTGAGAGTACAGCTGAATGAAAAACCTCTATGTGAAAAATGCCACATTTGGGAAGAGGGAGCAGTGTGAACAAATGCTCATGTTAAACAAAAAACCAAACCAACCAACCAAAAAAAAAAAAAAATGTAAAGAGAGAAAGCAGGCACTCCTGGGAAGCTGCTGATGGCCCTGGCAAAGATGATGGGTTGAATTCCCCTCTATGTGAATAACAAGTTGTGCTGTTGTAACTGGTACAACCAATGTGCCAGGTGGCAATGGCAAGGAGTTTTCTTCCAGAGATGGAAACTGAGATGAATTTCAGTGGCCAGTCACCTAGTGTTTTCAAATGATGCTTTTTGGCTGAAGATCCGTGCATGATTCCTGTTCCTGACTTCAACAGTCATCAGCCCTGTTTTTCTTGCACAAGAAAACCAGTATTGATGCAGAGTAGAGTTGGTGGTGCTTCTGCTGCACTGCTGTAGTTCAAATGACAGCCCCATAAGGTAGAAGAGATGAAAGCAGCTGACAGGCACAGCTGGCCAGTGACACAATAGCCTTTAGGCTTCGAACATGGTGTTTATCAGCAGAAAGCAAGCAGTGTTATGTGGAAGAAAAGTGCAAGAAAAACAGGGCCCAAGATCTCATGAGAGACCTCAGCCCAGAGTCTGCTTCTATCAGAAGCTAGGGAGAAGGAGGAAGTAATTCAATCTCTGCCTCAGCTTGTCCAGACATAGAGTGGAGATGTAAAAAGCATCTGGTACAATAATGTGGAGTGTGAGAAGTCTGGTGTTTGTTCTTGGCAAGGACCTTTTGAAATTTTGAGACAGCTACAGCAAATGTTCACCTGAATACTTCTCTGGGATGTGGAGATGTGTGGTAGACTTTTTAATAAATATATTAAATATTAGTTTGGTTATAAACATGTTCCTCTTGTGCAGTAAGCTTTACCTTCTGACCAAGATTTCAATGTTCAGAGGAGATTAAATAGCAGTTCTTGTCATTATTCAAGAAGTTGGATATTTTTGTCTTCCTGTTGCTGGAGTTCATTTTATTTCATACAGATGAGTATAGCAACAATGAGATAATTACATTTTCTGGTGATTAACATTGCCCCGGTGTAAAGGATAAGAGCCACAGCCTCCAAGAGCAGTGTCTTTCTTCCAAAGTTACCCTATCACATGGCCCATTGGCAGAGGCAAATGAAGTTAAGTAATTTAATTAGCTCAGATTAGCATTTAAAGCTGTCTACCCAGAAACCAATAAAGAGGTTCACAATTCCATCCTGTATTATTTTACATAAGGCTTTAACAATATTAGTTGAAGGCAGTCTAGTTCAAGGAGGTAGTAATTCAATCTGTCCTCCTCCTCTGAATTCCTGGTTTAAAGCAGTAATGACCAAAGCAGGTTGTTATTAGGCAGCTGTTACAGGTCTGGTGGCGAGTGAGTAGGTGACAGCAGCCTAGAGAGCTGCATATATGACAGAAAGTGTCATCCTGGGTGGAGCTGACCTGCCACCTGTGTTGGCAGGAGCAGCATTCACCCTGGCTGGCCTCATGCCTCTGCCTGGCACCGAATGGTGCTGGGAGAAGGTGTGGGAAAGGCTGCTTGCCTCCCACTTCCCTTGTCCAGGCTGCAGTTTAACACAAGTCCGGCTCTCTGAATTACAAATTTGGCTTCTTCAGAACCAATTAATTCAGTTAGGAAAACCAACACCCCCCATCCCACCCCCTGTCGCAACTTTAAAGGACGTGCCAGTTGGGCACGCTGCAAAAGCCATTTACAGTTGGAATAAAGCAGGACCTGGGGTGGCAATGCCAGGCCCAGCTCCTTTTTGAAACCCCAGGAAAGGCTGCTGCTGCAGTGTGGGTGCCTGTCTGTACTCCTTTGTGCATTAACATACATGCCAACTGGGCAAATGTGGGCAAAGGCAGAGTCTGGCTTAATGGCACACAAAGCAAATGTCAGCTAAATAGGTTTTCTTTATCTTAGTAAGTGATGAGATGTTGGCTGTGGTGCAGCCACACTGGAGTGAGGTGCAGTGGTTTCCAGTGCTGCTCTCTGCCACCCATCCCAGCTGCTGGCTGAGGGGACACTGCCTGCCTGCGTGTCCCCCTCAGGGACAGGTCAGTGCTGCCACCTGGACATCCCATTAGAAACACCTGGGCAGCAAAATTGTCTCCTGAAAGCCTAGTTCCATTATTTTCCACCAGGCCTATTGCCTGATCCAAATGGCACCCTGATTTTCAGGTTTAAATGTACCAACAAACAGAAAAAAAGACAAGGTCAGTTCATACTTTAATGCTGTTAGGAATTGTCACCCCCCAAAAAAATACCATGAGCAGAGCTGTTAGTCGAGGTGTTAATGAACTTTTAAAAAGGATTAATGGAAAATCCTTTATTCTTTTTAATACATTTTTACATTTTCACAGCCCTTCAGAAAAGCAGGGAAATAAAACAAGCTGCTTCTGCTTGTTACTTTTTGCTGTGAGAGAGGTTTCTAGCCCTTTTGGACCAGCTCTTGCTTTTTTTTCACTTCCCACCCAGTACATGGGAAATGGGATGGTGCATGTGTAGCACAGATGGGGACTCAGCATATGGGTCATGCCAGTGAGAATTAAGAGGGGGAGTGAAGCGTGAAGACGTGTTGCCCCTGACACCTTAGTGAGAGCTGCTGTTTGGGGTGGTTTCTTTCTCTGCCCTGACGGATTGGCAGCATTGCATGGTACAAAGCCTTTCTCTAATTTTCCTTGCCTAGAGGAAAAGAGCTTTCCCACTTTAACAGCCCCAGTGCCTTTTTTGTAATCTCATATGCCTGCCCAAAACCACCATTTCAGTGGCTCAGTGCATTATTTTTACAAGGTCTGTAAGTATCTTAAATAGCCAACGTGCAGAGTGTGCCATTTGTCTTTGTAATAGTGCTTTTCCTTTTTAATCATGTTCCTTCTTTGCTGTTTTTCTGCCAGCCCCTGGCAATGTTTCATTTTAGCTCAAAGAACATCCTCTTAAAATATTCTGTAATCCTCAGCTATTGTTTGATCAGTTTTAATTTAATTTCACTGCAATGAAAATATAATGGGACAATGAACTCCAGAACGTGCAATTTGAGGAAGTTGCTGTCAACATTACCAAATCTGCAACCAACTTTTGAGCCAGCAATGGGGATCTGAGCCTAGCAGCTCTTTAGAGCGTGGTCTGCAGCTCTCCAATTTATCTGCTCGAGTCATATTTTTCAAAAATTTTCCAAAGTAATCTCTAAATTTTGAGTAGATGACTTTTGGGATGTTTATATGAAATGCCTTGGGTGTGCCTCTCTGATAGGCTTGGTTGCCTTTTATTTAACAGCAGTTTTCTTTGTCCTCAAGCCTCTGTATAAGCAGGCCTTGAAGACTTCCTCAAAAAAAGTTAGCACTTCTTCGGTGTGCTTTCAGTGCAGATATAACTCAGAAATCTGTGATCATTAAGACTTCTCTGCTATTTTTTTCTGTGATCATCAAGACTCCTCTGCTATTTTTTTCTCTTTTTAGCCTTGTGTAGGAAGGAAAAAAAAAAACCCAAAAAAGCCTCCTTCTCCCCCAGACTGCAGATATTCTACCTTGTCTAGGTCCTCTGATATTCAGCAGCATTGTCATGACTGTTCTGTCTCTGATCTACATGTCCTCCATCCAGCTTCAGCCTGTCTGCAGCTCTGTCGGGATTCAAACGCAATGTCTCACTCTTCACAGGAATTATTTTTGGAACTTTAAAAATACTCCATCCGTAACACGGTGTTCCTACGCGAGCTGCCGGCCTCGGGAGGATGACTTGGAGGCGGAAAGCGAGGCTACAACCTCCCCAACAAAGCTGCCTTACAATACAATACAGCTGCCTTTGTATCTGGCCCCTATTCATGCATGACTGTGGCATAAAAGAGCAGCCCCAAACCAGTCCCGCTCTTGGGTCTGGTCCAAGACCTGCCTGGAGGTGAGAAGGGGGTGCCTAAGGGAAGTATTATTTACAAGGAGCCTGTACTCTGCCTCCATTTCATAAGCAGCTAAAAGCTCTTGCTGGAAGATACAGAAGCTAATGTTTGGAGCTGATGATGCTTATTGGTTAAGCCTGATAGCTCCTGTGTAAGATGAATGGTGGGAGGGCATGTTCTTTTCTCATCTTTCTTTGTTTTCTTTGGTCTTTAAATAGCTTCAGCCAAAGGAGGAAAGGTGAGGTCAGATGCTCAAGAGAGGTGTTTTTTCTTGTGAATCCACCAGCGGTCAGTATGCCATCCAGGGAAAGCATCCCTGTTCCTGCTAGTCTGAAAGCCATACCATGCTTGGGAATCCTGCTGCCTCCAATCTGAATAACAGTGGAGCATGCCTCGGTGATCACTGGGTAGACCTAGAAACATCCCTCCATTCCTCTCGGCTGGTCAAAGCAAAAGGCCAAGTTCAAGGACTTACCTTCCTCTTCCTTTAATGTACTGAGTTTCTTTGTCAAGCAGCCAGTTGCTTTGATTCCACAAATAGAAATTAATCATCTGTGCAAAAAGCCAGATACATGAATAGCACTGATCCATTTGAGCAGCATCTTTTGGTTCTTGTGTGATTTTTTTTTTTTCTTTTGAGTTATCTATGTGTGTGTATACATATATGCACAAATGCAGGTCTTGCAGGATACTGTTGTTCTGAGCGAGATCATTGATTCTGAGATGTTAAGAGGTTGGGGTGGAGAATGGAAATCAGCTTTCTAAAACAGCGGTCAGAAGAGATATATGCCATTGGTCAAGTAGCCATGATCAAAAACCAGTGAAAAAAGGGGAGATTACAAAAAAATGTTTGCAGGCATTCACAGTCTCTGGGAAGAAGCACTGGTACTGCACAGGCTGTTGCAGTGTGGATCCAGTCGACATTTCTTTTGGGAGAGGGGTATCCACAAGTCTTTTGACAGCAGAATTTCCCAGTCCAGTGGGGCTGACAGTTGTATCTTAGAGTTGTATCTGTAAAGCTGTGATAATTTAGGGGGTATCAGCCAAAATGGGCTCTGTGTGCAACCAACCTGCACTGACACTTTAATTTTGATTAATTTAGAGAAGGACCTGCAAGTAAAATTTACTGTGAAAAGAGATTACTTTCATGAGTTATGCTTGACTCCAGCCAAAGAGGGCATGTGATACAGATGCTTATCAGCCTTGAAGAAATGTCATAATACTGGAATAATATAGGATCATAATATACAGTTAAAGATTGTGGCCCCAGATGCACTCCCTTGTCTAGGAAGGCTACATAAGTATCCACTTAACTTTAAGCTTACACTTATATTCTTTTCACTTCAGAGGGATTTAATCATGTGCTGGAATAATTTCCTGAACTAATACTCTCCAGATGCACAAAGGAGCAGAATCAAAATTTAAGACAAGCAGTTCTTTACTGTATCTTGTTCATTAGTGCAGGTTGATTCTTGATAAATATTTTAACCTAAGTTCCTTAATACTGTTTCAGAGGTAAATTTACTGTCTGTACATGAGTGTGGAAAGCCTAAAAACCCTACCCATGCTTGCAAACTCAGAAAGAAGTGCTGTCTCATCCACTCACCTGATCAATTTGTGAACTGTCAACCAGCATCTACAGAAACATCTCCAGTTGCTCCTTTGGCCAAGCATTGGTGAAGGGCGTTTGCATCTTAAATTTCAAAGAACACACAGAAATTCTTTTTATTTGCCACCGGTGTGCTTTGACCTGGCTTGTATGGGGGTAAGGCTGATGTTATCAGTGATCAGAGGGGAGTTTAAGTAGGTCCCTGGAATCCACCTCTGCTCCAGCCTGACTGAAGGCTCCATCATCTGTGCTCACCTGGAATTGCTAATGCACAGCAATTAGGTTTAGTGGAGAGAAGCTGCTGATACCTTAGACATGCTGACAGCCCTTCTGTTTATTTTTTTTAGGGTAATGGATCATGCAGCCTGTTTTTTTCATTGGAGCTGTGTTTGTGTTTTCATTAACTGCTTTTTTTTTTTTAATTAGTTTATTTCTTTTGAATAATGAGCTCATGTGCACTCAAAATTTGTTACAGGTTTCCCCAAGTTATTTTGTGTTGGGTGTCATCTTCCTGGGTTCACAAAAATGGATTTTTCCACCCTGATTTAGGAATAGGAATTGCTCATCTACAGCAACTGTCACACATCTCCTTCCTGACAAAGCTGGTTTGGGTCTGCTGGCTCTTTCATTTTCCCACTTGTTTGTTCTTTGTTTCAGTGACTTATTCTATGTGGATGGCACTTCTTTGTTTGTGTGCATGCTGCTGGGATGGCACCCACCACTGGGAATCAATGGGAGCACCTCTCCTGACATCACCCAGCAGCTGAGGTTCACTTCTGGGAGTATGGGCTCCTTGTGGGAGAAGAACATTCGGGGGTTGCACAAAGAATAGCTTCTTAAATGGACCTTTTACATCTTACTTGCTTCACAGTGGTATTTAAGAAGCCCTTCCCCACACACTGTCTATTGTTCAACTGGATGCACAATTCTGACAAGCTGCACCAATTGCTCACATCAGCTGTTACGCTGTGCCACTTAGCCTTTTGCTTCATCACCAGGAAAAACACAATTGTATTGGACATCTCCAGATGTTCTCACTTAAAAAAAATTGCATGTCTGTGTTGTCTTTACAATTCACAAGTGGAACTGCTGTGGTCTTTCCAGATACTGAAGTAGTTGAAGCAAACTTCTCTGTCACAGGTTCTGATGGCTTTTTCTGCAGAGCCAAAAAAGCTTTGTTAGTCAGGAGAAGTCACAGGACACCATGAGTGCTTTCAGGCTCCACGGCTGCTACAACAGGTGTGAGTGCATGTTGGTAGAGCCACTGTTATCATTATTGTCTATGCTGCCAACAGGGAAGAATGTGATTATGAATTCTGGAATCTTGTCAACCTTGTGGCTGCTACCCTGAAAACTCCAGAGACTGTCACAGCATTGACATCATCAAAGCCATGGTCCCAAAACACATAGCCCAAATCTTCCAGGGTGTATTGTAGGATCAAAAAGCCCCTGTGCAGCAGGTGTTAAACACCTTAGTCTGCCTGTTTTTTCCAGCCCCCATCTCTGACATTCTCTCTACAGTTCTCCTAAGGGTCGTACACGATACAGCAAGCAATTATTTTGTCATAAGAGGCAGACATTTATCATCAACTGTGGCATCCCATTTCTCCATCTATCTTTTGGTTTGTGGAAAGCACATTCCACCAGCATTCTTCAGCTGCTGGTGCTGGTTTTTTTGGAACTCCAGATCTTTGCTAACAGAAAGCCTGGATTGTCAGAAAGTGAGATGTTTGGTTATGGGTTATTGCAATCAGATGGGCCAGCAAGAAAATATTCCAGATTCTCAAAAGTCATTCCTCTACATTATTGGCTAAAATGAGCAACACATTTATAAGCTACATATGAATGTAAATCTTACACAGCCCTGAAGGGCTTGTGTGATTTGATTGTCAAGTGACTATAGTACATGAAATGTGAAGGGAAAATGGATAATCTCTTATTGGGAAGACTAACTGGGCTTGAACTGGATGTTTTACTAATAGTTTGCATGTTTTAAATATATCCTCTGATCATTCTGTGTAAGAGCATATCAGTAGCAGCAAAAGGCTAAAATTACTAGGAAACTTAAAACCAAAACATTGGGGAGTGCAGATGCTTAGATTATACCCATGAAGCAACTTGGTCTAATTACTCTTATACACACTGTTCTTAGTGTTACGTGTTTCTATCACTTCACCAGCTCAAAGCAGCAGTAGTAGGTTAATCTAAACAGTGTATTAAATATAGCTGTATTTCAGTGAACTTCAGTGTAAACATAGAGATTTCTTTATTATTACCTTGGAAGTCACTGGAACTAGTCCTTATTTCATCAAAGTGCACATCACAGTCTTGAGATGCAGGGAAACAATCATATGCAAAGGTGAGTAACTATCTGTTCTCTGAAAATCCTCCTCTGTTTGCTTCGTGATCCATCTCATCAACTACTTTACATGCATGGGGGTATGCATGTGTGTCTGTATAAAGAGAAAGCACTTAAGCAGCAATCTTTAACTAGATACTGAAGTTTTAAATTACTACATTTAGATATCATAAAGGTAAGATAGATCCCACCCACACAGGGAAGTCACTGTTAACTCTGATGATTCATCTGTCCACTTACTGTGTTCAAGCAGGCAGTTGTGTTTCTCAGCTTGAAAACAGCTACTTTATACATTAGGCAGAGTTGAAGAGAGAGACTTTTTATTAAAAAAAGAAAAAAAATTGTTATGAACCCTTTTAGATTTACTTTCTTGACAAAAGAGTCTGCTCATGTCAGGATGGAGAAAGAATCTCTTGCAATTCTACTCTGTAACTTGAGAAAAGTTGATTATGGCAGTATGTATGATGCCTCTCTCAATCAAGTACATAAACATACATGTAGACTGAGTATAAATGCTGGTGAAAGAAGAGATTGCATATATCCATGCTTTGACGTTATTAAATGCTAGAGAGGACTGGAATGTGGGTTCAAAATCACTTACTGCAGGTTGCACATAATCAAGTAACATAAATTACAAAATAATTCTGTGATTGTTTATATATCTAATGTATTCTGGTTTATGGCTAGTCTTAAAATTACTCCCTGTATCTCACACTACTCAGGTGTGCAACATCATTTTTAATTATTAGTATTTAAGATCCTCAGAATTATCTTTGGGCAGTTAAGGGATCTATTATAGTTAAATTCCAGAACTTTTAAAATGAAAACTTTATTTAAAGGAAGCTGTGTGGAGTAGGCCCCAAGCTGGAAATTCAGAGGTTGTTTCTGGTATTTTTATAAAAAACCCCACGGTTTAAAAAGCCAAAGGGCAAACCAGCTTAATACTGACCTTCTACAGAAAGTGAAAACCTGTCTGTCAACCATGAATTAGAGCAATCTTAAAATGTATACTACAAATGTTTCTAGTTTACCTTAGGGATCAGATTAAGCCAGACTACAAATATTTGCAGTCCATTACAAATGTTTGGGGAGAATTCTGACTTGTGTTTTCTAAATAGCTGCAGTTAATTGGCAGTCAATTAACTTGAGATTTTTTTTAAAAATCACCAAGGAATGAACAGGCACAGTTCTACAGGAAAATTACTTCAGCATGAAGACATGCACAAATAAAATCTCAAAAATGTTATTTGCAGAAGAGGAAAACTTCAGGAAAACTTCCCGTGGGTAGTAAGTTGTGTTTGGTACCTTGTAAATGCCCTAGCATCACGTCAGGATATGTTTTTTACAAATGTGAGGTCAAAGCCTGTGTTCCCAGCAGGGTCTGGCTGTGGGGCTGCAGAGTAGAGGTGCTGGGAGCCCTGGTCCATGCTGGCTCCACATGTGTGTGTGGATACAATTTGGTGCAGAGGAGGTGGTGGTCCTTCCTGGGGAGTCAGACACTTGAGCAAAAATGCATCAGAGTCCAGCACACTTTACCCCTGACAGGAGATGTGGGGTTATTTGTGAATACAAAATTAAGTTTGTGGCAGTAATATATAATATGGATACGATTAAAATCTTTTTGTTGCCTTAGTGAGAGTTCAGCTACACCACTAAATGAATGGGTTATGTACTTTAACATACAAAAAAGGGGATAACCTGTATTGGTGTAATTGTATTTTTTCAGTAGAGAAATTTTGCAAGTTGAATCCAGCACAAGGAATATATGTAGATAGCACTACACTTGACCTTGAATTTTAAGACATATTCTCATGTTATAAGAAATCAAACTAGAGAAGAAAGAAATTAAACAAGAGAGAAAGGCTTAAATGTCAGCTAGAAAAGGCACTTTAACAAATGAAACCATACATAAAATTTGTTGCTGTGTTATTTCATGGTTGGGGCATTACTCTTTCTTCCTGCCTTTCTGTCAGCTGGCCTGATATACTTTTGTTCTGATTAATTGTGGTACCCTTTCAGATCAGACTGGTGGATGCTTGCTTGCATGTGTGGCAAAGAAAATTTTTAGTTGCAGTCTGAACTTCTAGGAGCAGAGATGGTATGGTACAAGATGGAGAAAAACTAATCTCACCAAGGCTGCTGCTAAGTGATTTGGCTGAAAATATTTTTTAGTCTGTGAGGGGGATACAGCTGTGCTGTTTTCCTATTGCACTGCCCTGAGGACTGGATGGGAAATATCTGCAAGGAGTGATGGGAAATGTAGGAAATGTTTTGAATTCTCTGCAATACCCTGAACATAAGTGTAACTCTTGAAAGTTTAAAGTTTGGGGGAAATTAAAAAAAAATATGTCTCTTTTTTAAAATTCAGAGCTGCTTCATAGTGTCAGTAAACACCCTTTAATATCTTTTGGTTGCTTCCTCCATGGATAGAAGAGGTGTTGAAGAGGTGCAGAAGTGTCATCTCTTGTTTTCTTTTTTTTTTTTTTTCATTTTGCTTGATTTAAGGTCCATGGCTAAGTTGTTTCCTGCATCCATGGGCACAAGTCTGTCAGAAGTCCAGAGGCTTTTTTATTTTATTCCATTTCACCTAAGTTCTTAAGCCCTCAGCAGTTAAGTAACATTGCAGCAGGTAGTGTGGGGACATTAATCAGTGTAGAGTTTGTTCTTTTGTCGCAGTGGAAGAGCTGTGTTGTGGCCCTAAGCCACTCCCAAAAACCTGACCCTTAGGTCAGAACTCAGACCAGGCTGGCAGTGTGTATATCTGATGTACAGGGAAGATCCTTGTCCTTATTCCTTATTGATATTTTAGCTATTATTTTACACTGTCTGTTTGTCCTGTGGACCCCAGAAAGTTTGTGGGCAGTCTTGCATGGTGTGCCAGCTTTTGCCACCTTTTCAAGTTCTCTGATGGGACTTACCAGTCTTTGATTTTATTGTAGGAATATATGCTTAAGGCAAGTGGCAGAGGGACATTTGGAGAGTGGGTTGCAGTTTGACATCTCCACCACTAACTAAGCTGCTAGATCAGTATCACTTGTGTTTTGCAACGATTTCTACTTCCTGTGGCTCTGTCACTGAGCAAGAGCTGTCTTTGGGTTGAGTCAGGAGGAGTTAAAGGGGATCTGGGCTAAGTGCTCCCTGCTGTGAAGCAGCACTACACAGCATCCTACACAAAGCAAATGATCTGTTAGACAAAGGAATAGCCCAGGGCACCGATTGTTTTACAGCCTGACTGAAGCATCCTGAATTGGCCACAAAAATATTTTAATTTTTTTTTATAGTACAATTCTAGAAAATTAACAACAGCTAATTTCTCCAGTGCCTTGGAGATTCTGATACAAAACTCTTCATTTTGAAAACTGAAAAATATGAAGCAAGACTTTAGCCCATTCACTGAATGGGACTGTACACTCAGGAAATCACTGCCCATTCCCCTCCTCAGGTTTCAAACTGTACATGTCAGGCATGTACAGTTTTCTTCAGCCTCCAGGGAGCTGTACAGTCCAACCCAGTACAGTCAAGTCAGTGGAAAGAGTTCAACTTAAAGTGGAGGGAAAAGATTTGTTTGCTCCTTGTGTTAGCTTTTCCAGAACATGGTTATGGTGTGTGTCTCTTTGCCAGTTTAAGGGCACTGGTGTTAACTCTGGCACTTTGATAAAATAAGTGAGCTCATTTTATTCAGTTAAAAACTTCCTGTTTTGTTCCTAATGACAGAAATACATAAGCCCTTCTATGAATGGGTATCTATTAATTGGTATAGTTCTGCCCATTTGGAAAAAACCCCACAGAATCACAGAATTAACTAGGTTGAAAACACCTTTGAGATCACAGAGTCCAACCTATGACCTAGCACTTGTCAACCAGACCATGGCACTGAGTGCCACATCCAGTCTTTTCTTAAACACCTCCACAGATGATGACTCCACCACCTCCCTGGGGAGCCCACTGGGTAAAGGGTTTGTGTATCCTTGCAAGATGTGATCACAGACGATGTTAAGTTGGGTCAAACTTTTGAAATAAATTACTGTGATTAAGACAGTGGTGGAAAAAGTGTAAATATCAATGTGGAGAAATGTGATGAATTAAAATGAGTCACATACAAGCAAATATTTAACAAAAAGAGTGGGAGGTGTCACTCTGTTCAAAAGCATCTCTAAGTCATCATACACAATGCAAATTTGGAGGAAATATTTGTCGTATTGTCCTGAAACATTAGGGCTGTTTACAAATGTTAGTGGGAAATCACAGGCTTTGTAGATGGTAAACTAGGTAATAAATCTTTGCAAATTCATGTGTAGAAATAGTTTTTTTCAGCAGTTTGTTTCTTGCACTACACCCAGAGAAGCTAGAACAGAATGGTTGATCTGCCAGTCACCCAGGACTTTGGGGTTATTAGAAAACATGGAGGTTGAGCAGTTCTAGAAGAAAACAGATAGTGGCTTACAGTAACTTGTGTAGCAGTAAAGATACTGATTGCAGCAGGAGAAACATGCAGAACAAAGTTGTAAGAAAACATCCCTCTGTGTGCAGCAGGGATCAAAAAAGCCTTGGTGGAAAAAGGAGTGTTTAGAAGATATATTAAATATTTTAGGAAGAGCATTTTAAGATGAGGAGTGTGATCACTGAAGAAAGAGAAGGTAATGTGAGCAAAGTAAAAGGCAAGTAAGATGTGTATGAAGAAAATCTATTCTTATGAATAACATAGGTAAGAAGTGGAATTAGAAAGGCTAGAAGGTCACAGAAATCACACTTGGAAACAGGCATAAATGGGAGCATATGCTATGTGAGCAGTGGAGGCAGGGAAGGGTAGATTTTAGACATACAGGAATGAGCAGTAAAAATAAGACATAGGTGAGGATGTGTGGAGGAACTGAAACTGCAGTGGCTAAGGAAGTTGGAAACCACTTTCCTAGTAAAGTATGAGGAGGTGAAAAGGGGGTATCTGCATCCCTCTGGAGCAGAAGCACCCTGCTCCAACTGTCTGTGGGAGGTTGTGTGCATGCTCTCCAAGCTGTGCTTCCTCTTGAGAGATGCAAGACTTGTTTCCTCAGACTGTTGGGCCAGCTCTTCCTGCACTTTATGGAAG
Organism: Rhipidura dahli; assembly: GCA_013399225.1. Classification (NCBI taxonomy): domain Eukaryota; kingdom Metazoa; phylum Chordata; class Aves; order Passeriformes; family Rhipiduridae; genus Rhipidura; species Rhipidura dahli. The sequence continues at coordinate 712,890 of VXAC01004729.1, read as the reverse complement.
GGAATGGAAGGCAAGAGAAAGAAAAGCGAAATATTTTCTCCCTTTATATAACAAATACTCACTGTTGGATTACGCATGACAGAACACAGGTAATGTGGATATCTGAAATACCTTCAAATTCATTAGATTAAATGCAGAAGAAATGTAAAACATTTGCCATGTGCATTTTAGAAGTCAGAACACACTTTTCTTGCTTAGATCATTCTGGCTTTTCTGTATTGTGCTGAGAACAAACTGCTCTGCCCTTTAGTGGGAGGGAGAAGTGCAGTGAGGCCAGCCATGGTTCATGGCAGCACACTGCTCTTGACTGCTTGTGCAGTTGCACAGGGGTAAATGTGCTGGATTTTTGACACCAGGTTTGTTGACATTGAAGCCCAGCACCAGTTAGGAAGTTTCCACTTTGTAGTAATTTGAAGTTGCAGAGCCTGAAAATATTTCATTTGACAGAGAAAAGTAACTGAAGTCTTATTTAATTGTTTTCTTTCAAACACCACCAGAAAAGGTTTCGTTACACCAGCTGAAATACAATCAGTCAGATTAGAAGTGGCACAGTGTCCAGAAGATGTTTGTTCTCTAAGGATATTTGTCATTAGCACCAGCAGTCATTTGTATTCTCCATTGGATCATACAATGGGCTACTGAACATCAGTTTCAGCACTATAGTAATAACAGAGGAATAACTGCTTAAACCACAATTAGGTGGGAATGTAATGCTCCCTTCTTGAAAAATTTAGTCATTAATTTTATGTTGATATCTTTTTAACATTATTAAACTGTACACTGGAGACAGTGGTCCCATAAAACACATTTTTCCTATAGGAGCTGTATGACTTAGATGACTGCAGCCCAGCATGCATTAGAAAGAGTAATGAAAACGTTACGATGACTGATGCTACAATTAGATGTGCAAAGAGCATTGGCAGGCCAACACCAACCAAGAGAGTGTATGTGTTTGTGTGTGTGCATGTACATTTATAACACATACTCATTTGGATATTTGCTGGGTTGCATGAAGCCTCTGAAGTCTAATTAGGAGATTTTCTAATGTACTAAAATCTCTTCAAGTGCATACCAGAATATCGTGGTGATCTTGGACCTACATACAGACATGAATTTCTTCTTTACTCAAGGTACTTAGCCAGAAGAAAAGGGCTGTGTTGCATTTCACAGGGCAGAAGTGAAATTGTTCTACAATGTACATAATTTTGATGTAACTTAATTAAGTTTTTTTGCCTGCCTGAATGTAGGCCTATATGAGTCTTATTTGGAAAGATGACTTCTAGTTCACTTTTGGCCCACGTCAATAAAACAGGCACATTTTAATAATACACATCTGCATTGCCCTGAGTTCAAATGAGCATTGACAGATGACATCTAGGATTTTTAAAGCTCTCAGCTGAATTTCACTGATGTCATCAGGTGTCAGGTTTTCTGTTTGGTATAGTGTTGTTTCTTTTTTTATTTTTATGTTGTCAGTCCTTGTCTTTCCTTTTGTTTAGGTAAAATGGTTATGCAAAAGCTCTCTTCATGGTCAGCAGTCTAGAAAGCTTTTTCTTCAGGAATTTCATTTAAATGATGACAGAAAAAAAAAAAAAGGCAAGAGACATCTATAGGGATATTAAAAAAGAGAAGACCACAGTACAACCAGTCCTTAGAGAAGTAACCCGAGGCTCTAAATGGATCAATCAGCAAATAAAATTACAGTGAGTGATGAAATTGTCAAAACTGTTCATGCAGTACCTCAAAAATATTGTTGAAACTGTGGGCATTGCAGGCTGTAACTTAGAAAATTGGTTTCTTTTTCAGAAGAGTTTTTGCAGAGTAGGTGAGGTGATATAGAATAACCTGGCTACTACAGAAATTAACCCTGTTCTGTCCAGAACCAGGACAAGAATCTAAATGCAAATATTACAAGGTGTTCCCAAGCCTGCATGTCCATATGGATTCATGCATGGTAGTTTCCATTCTCTTGCTGGACTAGAGGAGGTGGAGAAACCAAAGTACAATACACCAGAGAGACCTGCTGGAAGGAGCTGTTGAAGTCCATGCTGGTATTTCTTCTGGGTGACTGGTACTGGCTTTCTGGTCCTAACTGAGCTGTTAGAAGCTGAGCCAGGTTTGAAACACAGAGGTGCTTGCAGCATTTTTCTGGTGCTCGCTCTGTCGTTGAAATGGTGATTGAGAAGAAGGTGGGAGGCTATTCTGTTTGGCCTGGGCTCCAAATAATTTCTATGCCTAAAATGCATTATAGCTGGCAACCACAAGTTTATACAAAACCTACCAGTTGGCATTTGTAGCATTTTTTTTCAAGTGTGGCTGATGTGCTCTTGCCAGCACTTGGATAAGACACATTGACTGAAAGCATTGCAGTGCAGTAAAACGCAGAGTAAAACTTCTGTGAGAGCTGGTTGCACTACAAAAGACATTGAATCATTTCAGTTATTTAGAGCAGCACTGGTCTACTGCCATTGGAAATCTTGGATTGAATCTATTTTGAGCTCTGGAATGCAGGATGAGAGTGATTTGTGTTTGGAATTGTAGATTTTACAAGAGGGCTCGAAGCAATGACCCACTAAATGTGTCACTCTGGTTTTGGGTGGTAAAATTCATAATTTGGATGCTGGTGTTAGAAATACTGTTGAATAAGAAAAGCCTTATAGTTCTAGTAATATTGTTCTAGTAACTACTCTCTCTCTCACTGTTTCATTTATGAATATTTGCCTACAGGCTTTCCCAGTTTTCTTTGCCTTCTTTTTTCTACAGATTTATAAAATACTAGATGCATTCCTGCAGGCTGCTTTGTGTTTTTTTCCACAACTCCCTGTTCAGCAGCAAGGGCTGTTTATGGCCTGAATGTCAGATGGGTGTGCACACAGTTCACCTACAAGCAATGAGCAAGAGAGAGCTTTCATGGAGTGACACTTGCATGCATAGGCTTACTATGTGGGAGAGTTTATATAAATTTCATTTAGAGAATTATTTACCTGGCAGCAAGGTAAACTGCAACAGCAATGCTTGATATCAGCTATGCAAAATATGCTAATTCATAAAATGAACAAATATCACCCAGGTAAAAGCTTTAATAATCATCATAAAAATATACCAATTACACAGTAGTTATTCCAGAGTGCAAATGTAAACCTTGTTATGCCAGTGCAGAGGTTTTGGTCCCTTACTATGGGGAAGACACTGGGAGTGCCCAAAAAAAGGCAACAAAGCTAGTGAGGGGTCTGGAGCACTGGTTTTAGAAGCAGCGAAGGGAGCTCAGGTTGTTTAGCCTAAAGAAAAGGAGACCCTTATCACTCTGTACAGCTACCTGAAAGGAGATTCAGCTTGCACCAGGGAAGGTTTAGACTGGGTACTAGGAAAGATTTTTTCATGGAAAGACTTGTCAAGCATTGGAAAAGGCTGCTCAGGGAAGTGTACCTCCCTGAAGATACTTAAAAAACATTGTAGGTGTGGAGCTTAGGGACATGGTTTAGTGGTGGACTTGGCAGCGCTGACTTAAAGTTGGACTCAATGATCTTAAAGGTCTTTTCCAACCTAAATAGCTCTGTGATTCTGTATAGCACTAATGGATGTTGTTGCACAGCCCAGGCCAGTGTGGGCTGAAGGTGACAACTCAGTGGCCCTGCAGCTGCTCGTGTCGTGGCTCCTCTCACTGCTGGGCTGGATGAGCCCATGTCCCAGCACAGACAGCTTCCATGTCCTGACACAGCCAGCTTGGCTCCAGTGGGCTCGGGAGGGAAGGGGGAAGTTTGGGAGGCCCCGTGGGAACCTACGTGTGGGATCTGTGAGGAAATGCAGTGATGAAGGCAATGAGTGACTGCTTACACCAGATTAAAGAACTGTGGGCAGCGTAAGGAGGGGCTGCTGGATCAGGTCCGATGAGCAGCGAGGCTCATTCACCCACCTGCAGCACAGTCCTAGGTCTCGGGGCTGCTCAGGTCTAGGCTAACATGGATTGCTGTGTTAAACTGTTCCCTCAGCCTTTGGAAGCCTCTAGGACCAGCCTTCTTTCCACTATGCAGACCTGCCCTGTGGCTGCCCAAGAGAAAGTAAACTTTAAAATACATGCAACAAAGAAAACCAAGACTTTTCAGCTCTTGAGCAGAAATAAAAAAGAACAAAAACAGAACAGCAGATTACCATGGCCATAAAAGTAGGTCTTAAAAACTCACTGTTTGGGCTAGCAATGGCTGACTCAAGTACTTATCATTGCTGAATCTTTTTTAACATAGCTCTAAGTTTGACAGACCTTGTGGTTAATTGATTTGGACCTCAAGGAAGACCTCAATTTAGACTTTGGTTGTTTCCTATTTCATACAGCTTAGCCTAGAGATGAAACCTGCTTCTGTCAGAGTCCTTAATTTCATTTGCTCAGCTCCTGCAAGACAGTAAAATGTGCCATAGAAGCAGAATTTGCAAATGAGCTCAGTTGGCAGAGCAAATATATAAAAGCCTTGCAGGTGTGCAAATGCTCACAGCTGATACTGGACTGCTGCCCTATTCCTTGGCACTGAGGTAACTCACAGCCGTGTTTTCTGGCCTGTCCCCAAACCAAGAGTTTAGATTGTCTTGGGAGGGGGGAATAGAGGGCAGGGTTTAACATTTGTACAGCTGTGCCTCCTTCAGCCGGGGCTCACCCACTCTTGCTGCAGGAGATGCCCTCAGAGGACTGGTGGCACCCTGCCACCACAGCTGTAAACAGCTGTTTCCAGTGAGCTACATGACAGTTTATGAATTAGATGTTGCACCAACTTTGGCAGGTGGTGAACATGCTCCATCACTGACTGTGTCAGTGTATAGGACAAGGAGATGCACTAGGTTTAGTATAGCTTTCCAGAGTACATTCATGTAAAAGTCCAGTGTGGCAAGTGGGAGGGAGTGTGGAATGCATCTGGGATTGCTGTGTGGCACCTGTGAGAAGCTGCAATGTCTGGGTCAGACTGTGTCCTGTCAGGAAATCTGTAGAGGAGGAACAACTGCTGTCCATCCATGATCTGTTTATCCCCTTCTCAGAAACAAAGGAAAGTAAGGCTGAAAGAGATCTTTTACTGCAGAGGTTGCCAGCACCTCAGCTGCTTTGTGGAGCCACTAGCAGTTGCAGTAGCTCTTCCTTATCCTAGACCATACAGGTGCTTTTGAAACTGGAAGGGGAGAAAAGGGGGGACAGAGTGGGAAGGTAGGGTTGTGAGGTGTGTCACAATTTAGGGACACCATCTTCTGCTGCCTTTAACTCACTCTTAAACACCTTGAATGAAGCAGATTTTCTAGCCTTCCTGTGAAATCTCTCCTGATGCCTCTCCTTCCTCATCACCAGAAAGTTTTGCTATTGAAGGAACATGGGTGGAGATGTGCCCAGAGGCAAGAGGATGCCTGGCTGTGAGACCTGTGGTTCCTGGGAAGATGTCTAGGGGCTTGAGCAGGCAATAAGAGGTTGAGAAACTGAGATTGGCTGTGGGAATCTCTGTGCAGTGTGGAAATTATTTGTGATTAGCTGGTTACATTGCTGGTGCCACTACTGTGACCATTGTGCTCCATCTGCTCCACCCTGCCTCCTTGCTGCTCTCCTGTCTGTGCCTGGCTACAGCTGTGGCAGAGGGAGAGAGGCAGAAATCTGTTCACTGGGATTTCAGTCTGATGGTGAGTGCAGGTGCTGCTGCTGCAGTCCATGCACTGTCAGCCTTGCATACCCAACCTGTGGCTAAACCATGCTGTAGTCTCTGTACCCCAGTTTGCCATCTGCACAACAAAGGTAGCCCTGTCCTGAGGGCTGGGAGTTTTGCTGGACTAAGTGTGTGGAACTTCCAAGCCAGTGGTAATCAGTAGCCTCTTAATTGGTAGAGTGCGGATGCCACAGGAAAGGCAATGGCTCTTTGGCTGCTAAAAACAATCAGTGCAGTGGCATCTAGTGCACAGTGGGCAGAATTACAGACGTCCAGCAGCCCCCTGGCTGAGCTGGGTGTCACTGGGGAAGGACTGTAGGTTGCCTTTTGGGGAATCTGGAGCTGGGAGCCTGTCTATTCCTCCTCTGTTCTCCTGAGTGGAGTAGAGGGCCTCAAGTTTTAGGGCAACTCAGAGCACCAGAAGCATCTGTTGTGTTTTGCTTATGAGCACTCAGTCATCCAAATGCAAGAGTATGTTGTAGGGGAAAAAAAAGAATCTAATTCAGGCATGTACAGAGATGAGTGGGTATTGCCAGTGTTCCTGGTGGCAGGAGCTGTTGATGAGCCAAAGAAGTTGTAGGTGTTTCAACTGACTGAGGATCAATGTCCAGGCACCCAGAATCTCAGTCACAGCAACACCATGTCCTTGAACTGAAATGCGCTGGGTGCCAAACAGAGAGCATGTCACAGAGTCTGGCCACAAAAGCTGGTGCAATGCCACACTCCACTCTTTTCTTCACATACAAGAAACAAAATCAGCATGTAAAATGGCAAAGGTGAGTAACTGAGCAGAATGACAGCACTCTTGACCAAGGAGACACCAAAAAGGACAGCGATGCAAATAAGAAATTTGAGGAGCCACTGTTAGGCACAAGTATTTCCACTTGATGTTGTGGTTCTTGCATGGTGAAGCAATCCTGCTGGGTGTCGCAGTGTGCTTATTTGTGTAGCGACCTCGTGTGCTCATTCTGAGCAGCAAAAATGCCCATGCATACATGTGCACATGCATGTGCTGTGTTGTGTGTATGCTGGGTTGCATTTTCATGGCAAAGAACAGGTCATATCTTATTAATATTGAGAACTGTTTTGTTGTTGGACTGTTTTTCATATATAAGATGTAGGTGAATGTTCTAGATAAACAGAAATTTGAAAGAAAAAGTTCGCCATAGAATGAATACATTTTTATCGGTGGAAGACTAATTTTGCTCTTACTGAAGTCAATAATCATCCTTCCATCACAGGGGTCTGAGAGGGATTGACCCTAGAAACCTTCAGTTTCCAGATGATCTCTCGTTAATGAAAATAGGTCAAGAAAATTCTCTTATGGAAGTACTGGAAAATCTTGGATTTTGCCCTAAGGAAGTGGGAATCTAAGTCCCCTCCTAGCAGCATGGAAAATCAACCACATCCTTATTCATTTTCCTTTCCTATGTACTAGTGCCCATGTACAGCTTGTGAATACTGGATGAAGCTTTAAAATCCCATTGATTCTGGGTCTGAAGACTTGAGATTCTTAAGCATGCAAATCAGAGCTGTCTAACAGTGAAGAGGAAGGGAATAATAAGTTTGTCAAAAATTTAGATTCATGTGTCACAAAATGGTACGTTAATTCTACTGGGATAATCTGCTGGATAGTTTTATTTCAGAAATTAAATGCATTCTTTACTCTCCACGATGAGACTTGTTCAAATGTCTCTTACTTTTCAAAATACTGCTTTATCTACCAGGCTACTAAACATTTCTGACCCTTTCACACTGTTCCTGCAAATCCCTTTTTCAACCAGCCTGATGTACATGGCCTTGCTTCCTTTCTGACAGGAATAAAAAAATGGAGCCCAAACTGAATATTGCTTTAAAAGTGTTATTTCCCTGGGCAGTAATATATAGTAAAGAATCTATTTTCTCAAGACAGAGAAAGCTCTAAAGAAGATTACCCACATCTGTTTCTCTTGTCTGTACATATCTCATTCATCAGATCATGGATGATCCATGGGAGAATTTCTTCTAGAGGGAGTGGGGATGTGGTGGGTGCTTTGGGGAAATGCCACTTCATCCAGGCTGGGTAAGATGGACTTGAAAGTGTGCTTTGCTTCTGGAAGCAGAGGAGATAGGACCCAGTTTATTTTCTTTCTTTGTCTTTGTATTAAAGGATTATTAAAAAAAAAAAAAGAGGATTTTATAGTAAATGATGGATTTCTTTTGAGTCCTTTATAATCCCTTTGGCTATCATCAGATTGGGTATTGCAATAGCAACACTGTATGTATTTATTTATAAGATGGAAAAATATTTGATGATACTAGCCGCACAGCTGATTATCTGGTAGAAACAAATTTTAAAAGTTACAACAGTTGTGAATTGAATTTTTTTAAAGCTCTTCTGGAGATCAAAGGTAAAATCCTTCAATTTCTTAGATAGAAAAACAGCCACAGTGCTGCAAGAACTCAGTTATCAATAGCTCTTGCAGAAATTGTGTTCAGCATCTGCACAACTTCACAGTTATCTTTTCTATCTGAAGCCTGTACTTGAAGCATCTGCAGCTGTCTGTACGTTGCTTTTGACTGCAGTTATCTAGGATGAAGAAATTTAATTGTGCTGGATGCTAAATTTGTTATGTGCAAGACGTTTCCTGCTGCCTCCAGGTGTAAGCACCAGCTACTGCACACATTCTGCACCTCCTTTCCATTTCTTGTGTCTACCTCAGACATATTTTCTCTTACTAAGTAAGCAGGATGAAGTAAGTTTTCATCTTTAAGAAAAACAAACCAATATGCTTTTCTTAATAATAACCCACTCATGATACCAACAAGGAAGCAGTCCAATCATGGTCATTTTTTTATTCCATCTGCCTAAGCCAGTGGCAAATCTGAGAAGGGCAGATGTAAGGTAGGACTGCAGTGTGCACTGCACCAGCAAAGGGGTAAGGCCAGAGAGAGCACAAGTGGAAGGTGCTTGCTGAGCTGTGAAAATGGGACCTAACAGAAGAGGTCACATGTCAGGGGAATCTGAGAGGGGTGGGGAAAGACCTCTCTCTTGGGTAGTAAAAATGCAATTATTTACACTGTATTTCCAAATGTGCCTGATGACTTCTAGGTTTCCTTTTTCAATGCCTTCTTACTTGGCTATTTTATTCACTTTTCCCAGTCCTCTTCTTCATTTTGTAAAGGCATTATACATATTAGGCTAGATAAAATGGCTGTTTGAATGACATCTAAGAAAAAAAGAAAAGGTGTGAGACAGATTTGCTCAGAAAGAACATGTCTGACTTCTGTGAAATGAATCTTCTGTGTCTGGAAAATAAGGATTTGAACTGTAAGGAGATTGCAGATTACAGTGCTGCCTGTTTATACAATGCAATGAGACTCTGAAGCAAAGCCTACTAAAATATGGACAGATGAGATGTGTTGCAGTTATGAGAAGATTTCATATGAAGAACCAAATTCTCTGTTAGCATAATCTGATGCTTCTCCACTGTTGTTGGATGAATAATGCCATTTATGCTCCCTATTATTTGATCCATGACTGATGTGATTGTCCCCTGGCTTTTGTTTATGAAAACTTGGACAAAGTCTTTCAGCATTAATGAAGTGACAGCAATGTGATAACAATATAAAGGAGTGGAGAGCCAGTGGTTTGAACAGACTGTATTGACACTGATGGGGACAGAGGCAGGGTCAAGAGCCAGCAGAGTAGCACTGAGAAGAGAAATTATGTGTTCTTAAGGAGTGCTCCAACAGAGATGTGCAGCTGAGATGGTTCCTGGTAACCACCAGAGCAACATAAAGACACCAGAAGCATAATGAAGAGCCTACTCAGAAATATACTGCAGCCATTGTGTGGATAGGGTTGAATTAAGAACAGAGCACGCATCACTAGCCTGAACTTAGCTGACCTATGAAGCACTGTGAGAGCAAAGAGCGTGGCAGCTTGACTCAGCAGTTGTTTAGGTTGGAGGATAGGGCAGGACAGAAGCACAGTTCATGCAGCTCTCCTGTTCATTAAGCCAGAAATGTGCATTGTTGACAGCACAGTCCTGAAAGGGAGGTTCAGCTGCTGTACCTCAGTGAGGAGACCACAGAGCCCTCACATGTGGTGGCACAGTAGCAGTTCTGCTGGGGATGTGCCCAGTGCCCGATGGCTGCGCTCTCACCTGCCGTTTCTTTGCCTCTGTTGTGGTTTACTTCACTGATGGTACCTGCAAAGGGCAGTACACCTACAAATACAGCTTTTGGTGTGCCTGGTGACAGCCTGCTGTGATTCCCAGGACCAATGTGTACCGTCAGTCAGGACCAATCCCCTTTCAGAAGCCCAGGGTGTTCCCTTTCTAGTTAACCTTGACTTCACTGTCCCTGTGCTAGACATTGTATCCCTGCTGTTTTCTGTCAGTCAGTGGCTGTTGCATTCTTTACATGACATCTGCTCTTCTGTTGGGTGCTGGAGTAATGCAATCAGCTAACTTGTAGCTCCATGGCCCATGGGTAGGGCTGTGCTACTGCTGGAAGCAGAACTGGTTGCATCCTCCCTAAAATAGTGAGAGAACACCATGACACATTTGTAAGGCTTTTTCCTCTTCTTCTTTTCCCCTAATTTTCCCTTTTTCTCTTCTGCTAACCCTGTTAAGAAATGTTGGTGGACTGAAAACAACCAAGGCTACCTTTCTTCCTTCTTCTTTCTTTTCCCATACTAGCTTTTCTTTATGTGCTGGGCCAATTGTAACCAAATTGCCAAATATAAAATATAGTGCATTGCATGTATTTTGGCATGTATATAGTGCTAACTCATATGTAATATGGAAGGATGGCAAGTGTTTTTTCAGAATTCAGCTGAAACAAACCTTAGTTTGTCTACAGCTCCTTGGGGTTTCCTTCAATCTGTGATCAACTGGTTTTGGTCCACGTGTTGCAAGTGATCAGCTTGGTAGTCCTCTAGTATATTTGGCCAAATCCTATTGTATTTGAAAAAAATGAGGTTTGCTTTTTAAATTCAAATGGACGTATACTGGTTTTCCTCTACACTGAAAATTATGCATCTCATGTTAAGTGGTATTTGCTATTTATTTTTTAAATTTTAACAGAAGTCAGAGCCCTCCCCCAAGCCCAGGCCTACAGCAGGCATTTCTGCAGTGGTGACTACTGTAGGTTGCTTTGGCTATGAGATCCTGAAAAGGAATGACTCTTGAGTGGTTTCTGGAGGTTTTCTCCCCCCATTTCTTGTCTTCTGGCTCGTATGAATGCTTGAGCACAAGCTGGCTCATCATGAGGATATTTTATCTTGGTGTTGACAAATGCCATCTTCTGTGCTATTGCAAAATTTTTCTTTTGAAAAAAAGAAAATCCAACTGTCTCTGTGAGTAGATGAGGCTGTATAATTGCAAGTGTCAGAGCTGCTGTAGATGCAGTGAAAACTGCCGGGTGGGGGAGTTGGGTGCCTTTTCATCCCACACCTGCACAACACAACCATGGAAATACATACAGAGGGCATTTTTGGAAGCCCTTCCTGCATTGTGGCAATGGCCTTGAATCTCAGGACCTTGGACAGTTTGGGCTTTAGAAACGTAACAGAAGATATGTTTAAAAGGCAATAAAAAACCTGATATAATGTTAAACTAGAAGCAGGGTGGTACTTGTGAAAAGCAGCTGCTTCCAGGAGAAACTGAAGCAAAGGGGAGGAGTAAGAGTTTTGTATGAGAATAAACATGATAAAGTTTTGGTCTGAGAAGACTTGGTGCCTGTGCTTCTCTGCTGTTGCTGTGTTTTAGTTAGTCAGAAAATAAATGGCCAGTGACAAATGCCTGCTCTCTGTAGTTGCTTGTAGAGTTTTAGGGTTGCTCAGTCGTTGTGCTCTGAAAATGAGAGCAGTCCATGGACTGAAACCAACATCTGCTCTCCTACAAATAACAGAGGTCAGGCCATGCACCCCAGGCCTCTCCTGCCCACCCATCTCTTCCCTCTCGTAAGCCAAATCACTCTGGGCTTGCTGGCACCATCGGTTGACCAAAAGGAAATTTTCTCACCTGATTTCCTTTTCTTACAGTTGTGTTATTGCCTGGCAACCCATCACAGGCAGGAATGCCCGTTTCTCCACACACAAGCCTACCTGCCCTCTGCCTCTGGGGACCCCCAGTGCCCCTGGCCAGTGGTCATACCCTCCCTCCCATGTGGCCCACAGAAATACAAGCCTGGCAGTGCACAGGTGCACGTGGAGCTCCTGTTCTGCACTGACCCTCTTCAGTCTGGATCCAGGCCCAGCTAGTTTTCTCTACACGGTTGCAAATAATTCATGGATGAATAGTTCATGGTCCCTTGGCTGTGAGCCAGGATTCTCTGCCCAGAGCATTCTTAGTGTTGTTTAGTGATGAATCTGCAAGCCTGCTGTTGGGGACAAAGAGGGAAGAGGGGGATGGACTTTTGATGAAAGGTTAACTGAAGCGCTGTGTCCTGTGATGCTGTTGACTTCTCATCATTAATGCTCTGGCTGAAGCAGATGGTCAGAGTTTAGCACTTGACTCTGTGGATGCCTTCAGCCTTGTCTGCTCAGTTTGAGGCTTTCTAGTGAACTTCTCAGAGAAGGTGGAAGCGAAGGATTTCAGCAGGAATTTCTGAGAGGGTGAGCTGGGCACAACTGAAAAGCGGGCCACCCATTACCTCCCATAAAAGTTGACCCAGCCATCTCTACCCATTGTGAAAGTATATGACACAAACCTTCCAGTCTTCCTAATTTTTTTGATGTCTGTCAGATTCCTTGTCTTAATAATAGCACAGGAAATTCAAACTATCTCTGGACAATTGCAGCAATTCTTAGATGGTTAAAACGTAATATCTTATCCTGGTATTTGTGGTATGATATTGATAACCACAGGTATTTTTCTGCCACATGTTATTGCTTAATTATATCAACTATGAATCAGTCAAAAGAAGCAGCAGAATGGACATATAATTAATTCTCTATTTAGGTATATAAAGGGATAGAGAAAAGAATAATGTTGGTGCTCAGCTTCTTCTAAAGCAGGCTGACTGCTCACACTAAAAATAAAGGGCACAGACTTCCAAATGGTAATTAAAAAATGAGTTAAATGAGGCTAGTATTCACTGTAATCAGAACACTGAATTTCCAGAGTTAAATCTTACTTCTTGCCTTTCAAGTATATTTCAAGCTACAGATTTTTTTTGTGTTGCTCAGTCTAGTGCTATGGATATACAAATAGAATTTATTGTGCAATATAGCAGCTATACAAGACAAAACCTTAAATCTCTTGCAATTCAATTCTTCTTTTATGTTATTCTTCCAAATCATCTCTTAAGTCTTCATTTCCAAGTTTTATTAATAAGAAAAAGGAGAAAGCACATTGTTTTGGAGGCTGGATAATAAAAGGTCAGTTCTGTTTCCCAGAGTATGTGTGCATGCAATGCCACCCAGGGAGAGGAAGAGTTATAGTGATCACACTAAAAAGAATCTTAAAAATGTGAAATTAGAAATCCCCCAACCCTACATGTGACTGAAATGTCAGTGTACCCAAAGGAACACCCAAACACGTGTTCACACTGTAGTTTTTGCTGTGCTTGCCTTTGAGTGCAGCATCAGCATGGCACAGTGGAAGCCCATGCTCAGGAAAAGAAGGTGCAGCAAAGCTGATGAGGGATCATACTCCAGTTTGCCACATCACAGAGGCATATTACAGCCTTTAACTTTGAGAAGGCAGGTGGGCACCTAGTAAATCAGGGAATACCTAAATGCAGAACTCAGGTTGCCTAGGAGAGCTTTGAAGACTGACAAGGAGATGGGTGACCAACTTCACGTGAGCTGAGTGGGAAGTCGACTAGGACTTGAGTAGGTTGAATAAGATCAGTCAGTTTTGACTCATCCTGCTTATTAGACATACAAATATCATTCCTTAGAGCTGACCTGGAGGCCCTGCAGCATCCTTGCTGCATTCACTAGCACCTTAAACTTTCTGACCCACCGGATTTCTCCCAAGACCCTCAGCTGCCCTGCTGAGGACATTACTTCTGCTTTGTTAGGCAATGTCTCCCTTCTTGCTGAAAAAAGAAAAACCTCTGATTTTGTTCAAGCTTTTCCATTCTAAAGAAGAATGGATGACACCAGAGACACAAAGGTTGTCCTTAACAAATAGGGGATTTGATGTGGACTTCAGGAAGTGTGTATTTGCTAAGGTCCAGAGCCACCTGGGAGTCCTTCAGGACACACACACATTTGCAGTGTGTGAAGGAAGTATCATTATGCTCATCTGTTCTGTGCTCAGGGTATAAATAATGCCTCTCAAGGCCACTTTCTATGTCAACAAAAGTAAGGAAGTATAATTTTCAAGCTGGTTGAAATCGAGATATCTCAGTGGACCTAATGGAGTGTATCGCTTACACTTGAAGCTTAACAACCTGGCCTACAGTGTTAGAGTTTATAAATTGTGGAAAAAAAGCACCAAATCTTTCAGAGCTGTGCTAGCCAACACCACAAGTGCAGTTGTCCACTGAAAACCATCCCTGAACTGTCCTGAGGGTGCCATGGAGAAAAGCAATATTTTTTCAGTGTGTGAACGACACATAACATGTATCCCAGTCATTCTCTCCACATTCTGAAATCAACTTATTTTTTTTTGTCCATAAAAGAGTTCTAATTTTTAAGGTGAAATTGTCAAATCATAGTTTGGCCTATTGGTATATTTCAGCTAAGGGTTATTTTTTCTTCTATGTTTAGTTGGTTTGGAGTTTTTTTCTGGTCTCAGTATGAATAGAGATTTGTGTCTTTCTAAAAATGAAATTTGGAGTGCGAAACATAGGCAAATAAATTGGATTTATTTATACGTATATAAATACACACACACATATATATTATTTTTTATATCAAGCAGAGAGCCATGACCAAACAAATCCAGAGATTGTAAAAGATTGGGGGAAAAAACCCCACAGCAACATTACCAGGGAGATTATAATAGTATAATGGAGAGAACTTGATGCATAATGGTCAAAAAGGTAGAATTTAATATTATTGATAGCATGTACATGCAGTTCATGTCTCCGGGGTTTTGAGCACAGAACTTCAAAGCAGCCAAGCTGACAGTAACTGATAGTGGGGAAGACAGGTAAGCTGTGGGGTAGCAACGTGAAAACAAGTAGGGAACCAGAGGTGGTTTAGCTGACAAAAGCCCAGGGATGTTTGTGTGCTCTCAAAACACTGTCCCTGTGCAACATGTAGGGATGGTTGTAGAAAGATGGGAGTACTGACAGCCAAGTTTATTAATAAATTAATATGCTTTTTTGATTGCTCATCAAAAATGTGTGGGCTTTGGAAATTACTTTAAAGCATGTGGTTTGATACTGGTAAAGTTATTCAAAAAGAGTCTGTATGCAGTAAGACTCAAAAGCAAATCATCATTGTGCAGACTTCATTCCTCCTCTGGGACAGAGCATTTGACAGGAGAAACCTTTCAGGGGCTGTGTGCAATCTTTCTCTAGTGATGGTTTAACATGTTTCTTTCATCCTAAACTGCTGAACAAATAAAACTGCATGTACAAAAATCAGCGTCCCAGATAAAGGCGATGAACCATGAGGAGAAACCCTGTTTCTTCAAATTTATTAAGGATCAAATGTAGATATATTTCTTCATGTCAGATAATGTCTTTCCATTCTGTCTGAGCAGTTATGATAAAATAAATGTTTCCAAATGGAAGTCACAGTGGCAAGTCCAGCAATGCTATCAGTAACCTGGTTGGCTGGCTCTCATACATCTCAACGTAACATGGTTTGGAAGGACATGCTGGAATCAAAATACAAAGCATTTCTATGAAATAAATAGTGAACTTAAACTAAGTAACAGTGATAGAAAATACTAATTTTTGCATTTGGCATTATTCATTATTTTCCACGTTCCCATGTTTGTGCATACGAATGTACAATGAATTGCTGGATAGAGTCTTGCCATATGTGTATTTTAAGAACCCACTGCATTTTCTGAGCACCCTCTAACACTTTTGGGAATTCATCCTGCAATTCTGTCAAAAAAGCCTTACTATTCCCACCAGGACCTCTGAGGAAAAGAGCGATCCCATTTCAAAGAAAGTCCTTCACACAGTGAATAAAGCCCCAAGGAATTGCAGAACCAATAAAAGGATCTCCCACTTCCCCTCTGCAATGCCAGGCAGTGATTTTTTCAGTTGGTATCACATTCATAGCAAAACGGTGCTGTAACAGTGTGTTATAATAAAATAATTGGTTTTCCAGTTTGTTTTGTAAGTGCATTTTCCCCCCAGTCCCCTCATTTGTTTTTCTCTCCTTAAGACAGGAATTTAAGTCCAACAATATTACTCATGCTTTTTTGGTGGGTGTTGAGAAAACTAACATGTAGCAAAGACTAAAGTAGCTGGCAGCTTTGCTCCTGCTCTCTGGTATATGCTATACATACTGGCATTAAAGATTCAGTAAAGGGAGGGTAGCCATTAAATATTAATTGGAATGTGTAAGTAGGGGCTCCTTGGTGCCACCTTTTGGGATGCTGCAATCACTTCTGTTGCTGAAAAAGACACATGGGCTGAGGCAGGGGGGATTGTCCCATCCTGCACAGCAGCTTCTCCAGCTGAGTTCCCCCTACAGTTCCTGTTGTGCGTGGCCAGATGTTTTCTCTCCTGCCTGATTTTTGTAGTGCTGCCCAGTGCTCTTCAGTAGCCGTGAATTTTCTTATTATAGATGGTTAATGGGAAAGGGTTTTAACAAGGTGAAGTGTTTAATACATACATATGCTTTCATCTGCTGTTGCTCAAAGTATTTTGTGTTCCAGTGGAGTAAAAAAAAATTATACTTGCCAAATGGGAAATTATGGGGGCCTTAGTATTAGGGAGACCTGGCAGTTAAAAAAAGGAGATAAGGTATTCCTGCTGATTGAACACCATAGGGGATGGGCAGATCTGGAGTTTCCTGGGCCATGTCGTGGTATTGGTAGAACAGGCCAGGCTGTGTGTCCCAGAGTCACACTGACCAGCTGGGAGCTGAGCCATGGCTCAGCCAGGCTTTTGGTACCATGAAGGTGTCTCAGAAAAAATCAGAAGAGACTGGAAAATATTAAAGGGAGAGGTGTGATGAATTTGTTCCATTCAGTTTAACTTTTACCTAGATTCAATGACTGTGGAAATTCGTAGTCTCAATGTAGGAGATGTTCCTAAAATTCTGTGAGAGTTTAGAACAGTATTCAGAGTGGGAAAATATAAAGCTTTTTCTAAATTCACTGTTGTGCCTGATGCTTGGTGGAAGGAAGTAGCCTTAGAGAGAAAAGATAACTCTCCTAGGGTCTATCTGTAAGTGGAGACCTAAATGGAAGGAAATAAACAGTGGGGAAATCTTCAGTCTAACAAGGGTGGACAAGATCCAATAGCAAATGAGTCAACATAAATACAAACTAGATCTTGGACAGTGAAAAGAATCTGATACTGATAAAATTTATGGCAAATGACAGTTGCCTTCAGTGGAAATTTAAAAGTCATAACTGTATTTTTTTTTCCTTCAGAATTAAAGCTTTTGTGTATGTAATATTGTATTTTTGCACATTATTATCCACTTGATACAGATATATCTATTCAGCTCTTGCTGAAATCTTTTTATTTCCTTTTAGGAATCTTGTATACTTCAAAAATGAGTCACTTTTTCTAATCACTTGTAATTAATACTTCTGGTAAATGAATGGCATGTCTGATTATTTTTTGTTTCTTTGCTTGCTCTTTTTCCAGAAATGTTTAGGAGAGATGCAATGCATTCATTAGCAAGACGTTAACATGCATTTAACATAATTACCATCCTTTTTCCTAAGTGGAAAGATTTCCTTTTCAGACCAGAAAGCTGTGCTTTGAGCTGATCACAACATGGGAAAACTGACTTCGGTGAGGCAAGAGGGGAGTGCTGAGAAAAGCCTGAGGAAGGGGACAGCCAGAGCTTAGCATCAACCAGGGAGAAAATGGGGGCAGAACACTATATGCAAATACTTTATTCTCTTAAGCATTAAAATGTCAAAAGCTTATTCATCCAGCAAAATCATTACCTTTCACCAAGAGCAAAAGGAAAATTCATAGTTTTGTTCATTGAAATATTGCTGCGTTCCACACAAAGAGCTATTGTTGCTCCCCAAAAGAAGAGGAATTTATGGCTGCGTAGGATTGACATCATTTAGGGAGTATTTCAGTTTCATTTGCTAATTATCAGATTCTTACAAGGTGCCAACTGGCAATTTTCTCCAAAGTCTGTTCACTTTTTCTAAGGTGGACTACAGCATCCATTTGAAAAGCTAAACAAAGAAAGCCTTGGCACCATTCAAGTCGCATTTGAAAAGTCCAGCCGTGTTCTGAGAATTTTTACATGCAGGTGGGTTTCACTCATTGCTGCTGATAATTCATCCAGGACATTGTTAATCAATTATCTTTTTCACTATGTCTGCTAAGTCACTTCATGTTTGCCTTTGGAAGTAGACCCAATGTCAAGAGGATAAAGAAAGGCAGGAATGTGTTATTTGTCTTTAGAAAATGTGGATCACGGCCCCTTTCACAATGATGTTCATGAAGTGAAGTGTGAAGTCTGTGAATTGAAAAAAGGGTTGGAACTGATAACCCAAGAGAACAGAGGTATGCCCATTTAGGCTTCATCCTCCCCTAGTGCTAGAAATTTTTCCTGAAAGTGATGAGGCACAGATGATTGTGTCCCCTTTTTATCACATCCATCTGCATACTCTTTCGTAATGTTTGTTGTCTTCATTTTCAACACCCTTTCCTAAGAGAAGTAAAGCTTTAATATTTATTTAAGTTGCCCTGCAAGCATATCTGGTTTTGTGGTCATAGTTCAGCTCGGGGCTGACCAGATAAGCACACAGTACAAATGGAGGACAAAATACATTAATGGCTGGGGAAGGCCTGTCAACCCAGGCTGCAGTGACACATTCTTCACATGTTTATGTAGCCTTTCAAAAAGCTGAGAATGTTAGGAGGGAAAATTTGCTTCCTGGGACTGCTAAAATCAGGAATATAAATAATTTTAATTACATTCTCAACTATAGCTCTGTAAGATTTGCATGGGCATGCTTTGGTTCATCTCTTTGCCATTTTTCTTTTTTTTTTTTCACTGTTTACTGCTAGTCTTGTGTATCCATGTAGCGGGCACAGGTTTTTTTTTTTTTAAAAAAAGTGGGAATAAAGAAGCTTTTTTCTCATCTCTTTCCATCAGCTAAACTTCCCACAGAAGCTGAACAACACCCTCTTTATCAAGATTATGGGTTTCCACATCTTGACATACTATTTCTTTCCTTTAGTGCATGCCAGCAAACTGAACTAAGAGTGATGAAAGTAGAAAATAAGGCATGTATAAGGCCATATTTATTCACTTACATCAAGAGCATTTATTTACATGAGTGGGACAAGTGGCATATAAGTTGTGTAACTATGGAACTATGAGCAGCACATACCTGTGTGTCAAAAGATGACACATCTGTCTCATTCTGCCTTGCATGTGAAAAGAATTGGTATTATTCACAGAAATATGAATGAAAGAAAACAACTGTCAGTCTTTTGAGCCATTTTAGAACAAAAACAGAGCCCAGCCCTGCACCCTGCCCATAGTGCAGCCTTGGCTTTCATTGGCAGGGAATGTAGAGCTTCGACATGGCTGTTGTGGAAATATGGACTGATGGCCTTTGCATTATTCATGTGAAATACATAGTGCTGAATCATGAAAAAAGCCTCTGAGAAGCCAACCACTTTCTTTTCACAGCCTGAGTGCTTTTCAATTCCCATTAACTTGAGTAGGAGGGTATGGCAAGCAGTGTCCTGCCACATTGGGCCTTATATTTGGTTCCAGTACATTGAATCACTCCAACACAAAAAGCCACAGTCGAACAAATTGTGGCTTGGCAGGTTTGGAGTTGACATTAGTGAACAGTTCTTTGCGAGGAGGGTACTGTACTGCAGGCACGGGTTATCTTGAGAAGTTTAGGTTATCCATCCACTGAGGTTTTTAAGTCTAGGATAAGCAAAATTAAGACTGGTCTAATCTGCTGTGGTGATAGAGCAGAAGGTCAGACTGGATGACATCCAGGCACCCCTTTGGATCAACACTTCCACAATTCTGTGGCTTTCTCAGTAAAATATTTATAAATTAGGCTTTTGCTTTCACTACACACTCTTTCTCAAAATCAAAGTATAAACCATTATTTTTAGAGAAAAAGTAAACCAGAATCAACTCGCATTTTTACTGGTCAGGTGCCATTATTTTTAACAGCGACAGTAAGGTTTGTTCCCTTGGATCACTAAAGAGCAACACAGTTATTATTTCAGTGGAGCAATAGAGAGAATGATTTTAATTTGAATCCAGCTGTTGTTACAATGAAATTCAAAAGGCAATGCAGGCCATAATAAGGAGCTAAAAGCCTGTGGTTCGATAGTTAGCATTGATCTCTCTCTTATTGATCTCAGGGAAACCAAGATTTTGTTCTATGTCATGAAGAGCCTCACAAGAACTTTCCAGCAATTAATTTCCTTTTAAGTCCTTTTCTGATGGCACAAGCAATATTTTAAAATTAATTATGCTCATTCTTTCTGCAAAGATGATTTTTACAATTTGTAATAGATTTTAAAAGGTATAGACTTCTTACATGTCCAGGTGCAAAACCTCTAGTTTGCTAAAAGAAAATGAGTCGATTTATTACTGAGACAGATCACTTATAACCTAATAACCCTTCACACAGTTATAACATTCTTTACCTGCTGTGGGGAATTATTTAAAAAGTGTTATTCTCACCTATCTTGAAAAACTTCAAAGTCTGAGCTATAAAAGCACAGTCCCTACAGATCAGCATAGTATTCATCCCTATGCAAATTATGTTTTGGAAAACAGTATTTGGTCCATATAGTGAAAAATTGTGACAGAGGGAGAACAGTAAGACGAATTTGATTTGGACTACAGTGAATTTTTCTTGAGGTTGAAAGTTTCCTGACATTTAATGGAGCTGAGAAATGCCACCAGTCTTGATATTACTTGCATTTGAATGGATTTCTCTGACTGAGCACATTCTCTAGCTATTTCTCATGTCTTCTTTTTAGTTTTTCTGGAAAGTGTTTCATAGTGTTTCTTAAAAGAACACCCAAAATATTCTACCTTCCAGTCAGTTGTGCTTTCATGCCTATATTAAAAAATGAATAAAAAGACTTAGAATGTATAACCAGTGAAAGAAAAGGAGAGCAGATGGGAATTGAAGTGCATCAAAAGCTGAGGACTGTAGGAAGCATGGGAGGCAAGGAGAGGCAGAAAGCAGAAGGAGAAGTGGTTTTGCTTTGTTTGGGAGTAGGTGCTTGTGCTGTCCCTGCAGGGAGGGGGGAAAATTGTTTGTTCATTTTGCTTCAGGAGAGAAATTGAAGAAGCAGAAGAATTCTATGAAAAATCCAGGTGGTATATTGTATGGCTACAACACAATACTTTTTGTTCCAGCAGTAGCTAAGGAAGATACAATCCAGTAGCTGGACCCTTGGAAATGAGCAATATTGTGCAATCTGCATCCAGAGGAGCTCTCTGTGCTGCTGGTGCTGGTTGGCAATGAGGAGGTCCAGAGAAGAGGAAATAAGTTACTCTTATGCTGGTTTATTAAAGACCAAAGAGGTGATTCAAATATTCATTCCCCTATCACCTTGCCATTGATCTGACATTGCAGCAGATCTGGCACCTGATTAATCAAATATTAAGGAAAGGTTGAAGTAATTAGTTTTAATCAGTGTGGGTTTATGGTGAATACCTTTTGTCAAAATAGCTTTGTGCCTTTTCTGAGAGGGTTGCTAGTTTAGGGACAGTCTTAAAATCTATTTCAACTCTCAGCCTTTTCAACTTGCTAATACACAAAGTTTTGATTAAGAAAGTAGAATGAAACAAAATCATCACTGCACACACATTAGATGGTGTTAAAACTGACATATTGGCACTTTCTAAACCTAAACGTGTTTCTCGAGCACAGAGGATGCTGAATTATATGCCATTTTACATTATTATCAGTGGATGTGAAAGAAGAGAGAAAATTATTCCACATAACATTTGCAGGTGACATGAAGTTAAAGGGGTGTGGTAATAGCTAACAGAACAAGCTGTTGTACAGAGTGGTCTGCTCTGATTGCTGTGGACAAAATGCAAGAAAGCAGTAAGAGTCTGTATGAGGCCAAGTAAAAGGACTATATATAGGAGTAAGTACTGTGGACCATGCTGATAGAATTGTTGGTTCTGTCCTAGAAAGCACTACCAGAAAAGGCTGAGACACTGTGTGTGGAATTAGCAGGGTATGACCTCTACTATGAGTGTGTGATGCAAAAGGGATGATGAGATTTTTTGATATATGAACAAGGGAATATTGAGGAGGTCTTGGTTATAGTATGGCTGGCTTTGGGACACCATCCCATTCCATTGTTCAAGATTGAAGAATAGTGATAAACTAGAGAAGTTTTAAGTGAGAGCCACAGGAGTGCTAAAAGAAAGAATGTTTTATAGTGAAAGGCTTGGCCTGCTTAATTAAACAAAAATAAGATTAGAGAGTGACTTGATAGAATTTTGTGTATGTTAAACAAAAGTGGTGAATTTTATATATGTTAAACAAAAATTCGTGATAGAGCATCAGGAAGCAGTGGTAGAGTCAAAGTTAATGCTACATGAATTCCTCCTTGAAATAATAGACACAGATTTCAGTAGTTAGGTAATTAATCTCTGGAGCAACTTGTCAAGACTTTCAAGTCTCTCCATTGCTGAACAATGGACAGTATTGGATGTCTTTATAAGATATGTACTCTGATTTAAACAGGCATTAATTTTGAGATGTCCTGTGGTCTGTCTTGTGCTGGAGGTCAAAGTAAATGGACATGTGGGTCTCTGATGACATTATGGCTTATTATTGCTATGTTCTTTTGTTGGAATTTACACACACCTCAACCTAGTCAAATGCAAAAAAAATATATATAAAAGGGAGAAAGAAGAAAATAGGATATATACCTGCATTAATTGTATTCATTTTAATTTTCTTTCCAAACTTGTTAGCTGTCACTGTAACAGACAGCTTCACTGGAAAAACCTTTGTTTGCAGAAAACCACTCTGCAGTAGCTTCCCAACCAGAAGCAGTTCAGCCAGGGTGCCAGGTCGTGGCAAGCACAGCTGGTTACAGGGTCAGCCAGCTGCTGGTCCCTCATAAAGCTCTTCTGGGAAAGTTATTTTCCTTCAATGTATTTTGAGCTTTATTTCTGATTTATCAGCTAAACCTGTAGTTTGTAGATAGGGTTTTTTTTTTTTCTTTTTCCCATTTTAACTTATTTTCATACAGCAGGTAACAGACAGAAGCCATAATATGACCTGGTGGTAGAAAGTTGAAACTACAAAATTTCATGCTAGAAATAAGGTTCAAATAAGCTTTCCTTGAAACAACTTAATTAGGAATCTGATGGGTTACCATGCCCTGAAGTCAAATAAAACTGGATGTCTTTCTGAAATAGGGTTTTGGGCGAGTAGTGATGATTTCAGTTCTAGAGTTGCTCTGTAGAATATTTTGGTGTGTGATATCCAAGGTTAGATTACATAAATGGATTGTTTCTATTTGAATTATAATATCATAGCATGAAAAGTATCAAGCTATGTATTTTTCTAAATACCCGGTACTGCTTGAGTTAGCTGTTTGATGTGAAGCTGCTTGAATGCTATAATTGGCATCAAAATACTTTCATTGGAAAAAATTCAGAAACTCAAACAGATTTCTTAAGAAAGAAACAAATAGGAATTATGAAAAAATAAGTGAAGGTTGCCTTCTGTCTTGTATACATCTATGCTGTGATGGGTTACGCTTCTCAAAAGTGATCTAAGCATTAAATATTATATTAAACATTAAAAGCTGTGAGATAATAAGTGCAGTGAGGTGAGTTTGAGGGGATTCACTTAGCAGGTAGCCAGAGAAATTGTCTGAGTTACGAAAATATGAAAATGTTAGGTTTTAGTAATAGATCTGGAGTTAGCAGATGTATGAAGAACATTTTTTTTTCTCCGGGAATTTCTTCTCAAATTGTAAACCTTGCATACTTTGGGTGTGAAATTACACCTGATTTTTGTTTGCTTAAAAAAAGAACTTAGCCTGGCAGTCTGTGTCACCATTTTCTCCAGGGTGTTCACAGTGACAAGAAAAAATGTTTGGCTGCTGAGACCTTCAGCCTGACTTAGATTTCACTTTAAAGAATCTGGTTTTCTCTGTGTCCCTTTTCAATTGATTGAAGTAAGAAATAAAGACGTGACATCAGGTTCACCTCTAGAGACATTGGACATGCCATCATTGAATTTTGTCAATGTAAATTTCTACCACAAGTTACATTCTGACCACAGTACCTGTATATTTGTGAGGAAAAAAAAAAGGCCTGTAAAATCCCATGTGTGTAAATCACAATTGCAACTGTTATAATTGCATCACAAAATAGAATCATAGAATGGATTGGGTTGGAAGGGACCTTTAAAGCTCATCTAGTCCAACCCACCTGCAGTGAGCAGGGCCATCTTCAGCCAGATCAGGTTGCTCAGAGTCACATCCAAACTGATACTGAAAGTTTCCAGGAATGAAGGTGGTACCACCTTTCTGGGTAACCTCTTTCAGTGTTTAGTGTGAATCTCCCCCATTTTAGTTTAAAACCATTATCCCTTGTCCTGTATCAACAGGCCAGTTATCTGCAGAACAATTTCACCAAGATAGAGGTTTGTTTTTAAAACAAAACCAGTCTAAATTGTATTCAATTTCTGTACTGCAACACTGGCAGGAAGATGGAAGAGATTAAAAGAATGGACAAAAGAGGAGGCTGCAGCTGAATTGACATAATTTTTAAATGCCTGATGGGCTTCATCCAGTTTGATGAGAACTGTTTCTTCAGTCAGGAGCAAGGGAGAATGGGATTGTGAGATTCAGCCTAAGCTGTGTCAGCAAAACTGTAGAAGAAAAGCACAAAGCTTCAGGAAACTGAAAATCAATACATCCAGGCAATGAAAGCATTTTTATTACAAAGAACCAAAAGGTGTCACACAACAAAAGGTTTGCTGAAAATGGAAAAAAGGAAAGTTTAAGGCTTCAGCTTTCCCAAGTAAAAAATAAATTGCAGTTACAAAGAGACAAAACAACATACTTTTTGCAGGATAAGGTTTTGCCTGCAAGGGATTAGAAGGGGTGAAACCTCCAACGCTGGGAGGCACCTTCCACTGGGTTTTCTTGTGGAAACTATTTTTGTGTTGCCCCTCCGTTCCTATTCTGCTTCCTACATAAAGCAAGGCTTTCCAGTGGGTGCTCATTTAATACAGAAAGGAGTCCTTTCCCTGAGATTCTGTGACCTGAACAGACACAACAGTGGAGAGTAAATTGAGGCAGGGAGAGCTGAAGATATCCATGGGAGGTCTGTGGTAGACTAGGTTTGATGAAAAAAAAACCCTTTGCCTGCTTTTCCTGACCCCCACTGCAAGGGTTAAGCAAGACTTCTGGACCAAGGACCATAGTTTCCATCCCACAAGCCATCCTGGACTGCTGAAGTGCTTCATCTGTCTGACCTTGCAAAAATAATCAGGCACAATAGAAAGCCTAACAGGTATTTGCCACGGGGTCAGAAGGTGCAGGGTTGCTGGGTTTTTTTTAACTGCTTGACACCAGTATGAGAAAAGCTCAGCAGACAGTGTGGCCTCAGCATGGTTGCTGCTGCTACACCTTCCAGGTTCCTGGTGCTGGGCACAGGCAGAGGGAGGGCAGAAGTGTCTTAAGGTGAGGAGCGAGGTGCACTGAGATCTTCTCCACTCCTGTGGTGGATTGACCTTTTCTGGCTGACAGGTGCCCACCAAGCTGCTCTCTCACTCCTTCACTGTAGCAGGACAAGGGGAGAAAGTAAGATAAAGAATTCATGGGTTGAGATAAAGGTAGGTAATTGATCCCAGCCAGACCCAGGATTACCCCCAAGGACCCTGTAGACAGGTTGTTCTCATTTTAGCTGCTTCTTCCCCTTCTCACAACAGTGCCAATTCCCAAACACTCTCATTTCCAGACACTCCTTCTGAAATACAGCAGTGTCCCCTCCCAATTGAGTAGTTCAGGAATGCCCTAAACATTCATTAGACTAACCCAAAGATTAAGCAAGTAATTTAGCAAAGATTAAACAAGTGATTACTTTGATGTTTCTCATTGATTTGATCTCTCCCTGTGCTCAGTCAGCAGCTCCTCAGCACCCCAAGCAGTCCCATTTCCATCTTTGGGCATGAAATGTTTTGAGCAGGTTGTGCAGACAAGTTTGTAGGTCTCTTACTGCATAAATCAGTATGATCTTCATTTTCTCGGAATGTCAGCTGTACAGAGCTGTAAAATCATTGACCTTTGTGGAAGGTTTGTGTTGAAATTAATATTACTGTTGTTATTTCTTCCTTCTCAAAGTCTTGTTGTAGTTTGTTCCACAGTGTAAATTGGATTTTTAATTCTGATCTCTGACTATGAAAAGACATTGTTCATCCTGCTATGAATGCTGCTTCTTGAACTGAAATATTCTTCTTGAATGAATGGTTTCTGAAACCACAGGTCTTCATCTGGTTTAAACTTGAAGAGGATAAATTGATGATATAATGAGTCTTCCTAATATCTGATTTCCATAGTTTGATGAATTTCAATATAGAATGTTTCATTAATATTATATAAAGAAGTGATCTGCGGGCAAATTAAGTGGTTGACACAGGTACTAAATAATAAAAGCATATAAATTAAATTCAAGCACACAATTAATTACAAGGTTAATCTGTCTCATCTGGTCCTATGATATCTTTCAAGTATGCCTGCATATTCATAATCATATTAGTTGAGTTTGAAATTATTTTTAATAAACATATTTATATATAACCTTAATATCATACTGATAATATTCTGTGCCTTACATATTCATACAGTGCACACAGGTAAAGTGTGATACTTCCCAGCAGTGTAAACTGTAAACTAGCAAAAAATAGTGTCTGGGTCTCAGATTGCTGTCCTGTTTGAAGGGCCATGCACTGCCCACCTGTGCATGCAGTAAGGAAGCTGTTGCAGCAATGTTTTGATGATTTGATACCAACACTTTCTCACTGATTGCCACTGTTTTGTTCATTTCCCCTGTGAGGCCCTCTGATCTCTGTCCAGGTGCTTGGCCTAGTAATCAGACTTAGGGAGCAATAGGAAAATATTCACAAGGAAAAAAAATCATCCTCATCAATTTCATTTGAACATTTGAAGGACCATTGTCCTGCCAAATTTGGTTTTGGTGGGTGAAGATATTTTTACATCTGCAAACAGTCTTCTGTGATGTCCTTTTCATCTGTCTTCCCAAGAAAATTAATCTTGACAAAGAACATGCTAGGAAAAGGATTCCATGGTGCCAGAGGTTTATGTCCAAAAAGGAAACAGAGGAGTCCTGTAACTTTATTTGAGTAAAGGGAGAGGCCATGGGCATTTCCCATGGGGTCTCTCAAATTGTTGGGTGACACAGCCCTGTTTTTATCCTACATTCCCAGCCGCATCACCCTCTTTCTTTTCCCACTGGTGACGTACTCGGAAGGTACAGACCTACTGAATTGCCTACTCTATGCTCATCTCTAATATGCACCCCCCTTCTGTTATTTAAAAGAAAGAAAGAAAAAACCTGTTCATAATTCTATTAGGTCTTTGTTCTTCTTCTCTAGGTTCGGGAATGTAACACAGCCTTGGCTGAGCAGCAATCCATGTTGATTAGTAACATCTTCTACAATTAATAGTTTCTTCTGTTACTTCCCTGTCTATGAGTTCCTGGCCCTATCTACAAGCAGATTCACACAGTCTGTAAAAACATTTCCATCTTGCTCCTTTCAAACAGAATCTGAAGAAGCAGAATGACATCCTGTTTGGTAAATCTTGGTCACAGTATTTCACAAGTATCACCAACTTCTCAGTCTTGTTCTGGATTTCCCTGCTCCCACCTGGGCAGGCCACTGGTACGTTTTGACCTGAGCAAAATTTTCATGGGGGGAACTGAAGGGTAATTGCAGTGGCCTTAGGAAAGCTCACTCCCAAGTCACAGCAAGCCCTGCCATGGCCAGTTACACCTGCTTAACTCAGATATAACCATGGATGGTTCATGTGTTCAAAGTGGGCTTTACAAACAGGACCATTTGACTTACACAAACTAATTCAAACTGAGCTAAATTTTTGTTTATTCCATACGTAAATGAAGGAAGTAAATGAAAAGGTAGTTTATTTTGTTACACCTCTGACCTAGGTAGGTACTTTACAACCCCACTTGGCCCTTGTCAGATAACCCCTTCCATACATAAATTAAGCAGTGTGTGTTGCTCAAAAGCAACATAGTCATGTTGCAGGATGGCCCACAAGAACATAAGCTCTTAGCCCAGCGTCTGGACTGTATATGATGGGTGTGTCATTTGATTCACTTATGCAGCTACAAGAGAATTTCTGGCTTTTCTCAACTTGCCTTACTTCTTACTAGGCAGAATAAAAAGCCATCAATGGAAAACGTAATGCATATCATTACAATGAAATCCGATTTAATGGCTAACTTCAGTTCCGAAAGGCAAGGAAATGGAGAGCTATGACTGGGGTTTTATCCTTCAGTTATAACTACAGCCTTAGATGCCTTTCAGAGGGGTGATTTCTGCAGAGCAAATGCTATTAAATAACACGGAAATTCTTCCTAATCTTTTTAATGCTAATGGTAGGTTTATGCATGTATTTTTGTAAGAGTAGCAGTCTAAAGCTTTACAGCAGAGTGTCTCAAATGTCATGCTTACACAGAATGTGATTTAATCCCTGATTTTTCCTCACACTTTTCATTTAAACTGTCAGACTGACCCCCTGCTCTCTTTGCTGCAAGCACAGATGTGAATCATGCTGGGAGGGAAAATAAAATAAACTTGCCAGCTGAAGGTTGTGACCACACTTTTGTATGGCTGGGAGGCAAAAGGTCCTCTGCTGAAGAAAAGCAGCTGGTCTGTGAGGATGCCGTCCTGCACACCAATGGACTTTTTATTCTGGTTTTGAGAAGCCCTCCTTTCGGAGAGATGCCTGAGCCAAGAGGGATCCTCCATGTCTGCCTTCCCAGGAGATGAGGTTCATCAGAGAGAGCAGTTTGAGCCTCGTGCAGGCTGCTTGAAGGAGGTGATTGTCCTGTTGTGCTCTGCGCTGGTGTGGCTTCACCTCGAGCACTGTGTAGTGCTGAGTGCAGCCTGGAAGGCAGGGAGCAATGCTCTGGCAAATGTCACTTGGTTAATTTCCTTCAAGAGGACCTTACAGCTCCCCTTTTTTCACAGGTTTCGTGTTTATTTAAATGATTCACCATTCTCATTCTTTAGGTCATGGGTGACTACAGTCACACATTCAGCACCACAGCAGGATCCTGTAGGCCAGGAATTTCTCTGTCTTGACTCTCTAAAAATCTGCAGCTGGCAACTTCCCAGACCACTTACAATTTATTTATTTTTATTTATTTCAAACACCTTGCAATTCTGAATTCGAATAAAACAGCAAAAATGAGATCAGTGCCCTTATGTTTTTTCAGCCCAGCCTGTTCCATCATTGTGTGTCAGGTCTGCAGTAAATTTACAGTGTTGACAGAGGCAGTCATGCTGTTTCACCGAATTGAAAGGAAGAGAGGAAGGGAGAGATTTATCTTGGAGCCTAAGGGTAGAGCAGTAAACCAGAACCACCATACAGGTACCTAAAAATGAAGAACTTTGTGTTGTTGGACTTTTCATTTAGCAGGAGTTGAATTCTCTCCAGTTGTAATTTCCACTTGAAATAGCTTTTTTCTTTTTGAATTATAAGCAGAATGCAGAAGAATGCAGATGCAGGAGTTTGAACCTCCTGTGTAGTTTTGGCTGTGTATTGAACAAACAGCAAAAGCAAGGATAGGGAGGAGTACTTGCATTCCACCTCCCTGTAAGGCTGGATTTGCTGTGCCTCCTTTCACCAAGTGCTTCCTTTCCTACAAGACTCCTCTGTATCCTAGGAGTAGAAAGGCAGAGAGGACCTGTGAGAGCACCCCTGGGTTATTGCTGAGTCAGTTCTGGGCTCGAAATGCCTTAGAGGGACCTTGCTTTTGGAAAGGACAGTAGTAGCAGACAGAAGAAAACTCAACACCTTCCAAGTCCTGTAAGGAGGGCACTCACAATTGATCCAGCTGGGCCAGGAAGGGTGTAGCTTACTGAAACCCCTCATTACTGTAGCCATAACTGGGGTAGTTACTGATCCAAACCAGGAATTCACCCTCCAGCAATTCCTCTAGAGCCAGAGCACCAAATTCTCTTCCAGAAGGTGACACCCAGCTCAGTAAAGCAGCCAAACTCTTAAATTGTTTGCCTAAGTGGCTTCAGGGGTCTTGTTCTGAGGACTTACCTTCTTCACACATTCTGCTTCCTGTGGTGTATCATCCACCAGATCAGTGGTAGATCTATTGGGGATGTTTTCTGTTTCTCTGTAATGAAGCTGTGCCATCCTGAACTCAGTATACAGGCTTCACAGGCAAGAAGAGGATAGAGAGAGACACTCACCCAAAGGAGGAAAATCCTGGCCTCCATGCATCAAAGAACTGTTGGGGAAAAAAAAAAAAGGCATGAAATTTTAATGTCCTTGTGTTTGTCATAATATCCATGAGCAAGCAACTTTGAGCATTACTCCTGCTTGAGGGGCTGCAGAATGAGGTAGCAGCAATACAGCCCACACATGGGAAAAAGCAAAAGAAGGTCAGAGCCTTGAAGAGCTGAAGTTAGAATGAGCCACAGGCACATGAGCATCTCTCCTTTGAAGTAGATGGAGATTTGGATAAGTGTGCAATGGCTGAGTGCTGTGCTTGATGAAATGCTGATTTGGGCATCTTTTGTCTTTCTGTACCATGGGTACAATTAAGGGGTCAATATTCAGGGACCAACTTAAGGACATTTTTCTTAAGGTTTCTTTTGCATGCTTCAAGCATGTAGATTATAGAGTTCAAACTCACTGTAAAGAAGATGCAAATTTATGGGAATTGCATATGCCTGCTTGGGGAGAAAATGTGGCCCACAGAAGCAGGGTTTTTTGAATTCTGAAACAATTTTCAAGAGCTGAAAAAAAAAAGTAAAAAAGTTGTGTTCTAAAATCTTAAATGTAGTTTTATCCAAGCAAAAGATTTTGCAGAATCCAGGCAGATAAATCTGATTTTTAAATTAAATGTTTACATTAGATATTAAATGCTCTCTAGAATGAAAAATCATTGTTATTTATTTTGCAGATGCAGTGATATTTAAAAAATAGAAAAAAACTCTGGCTTATAATAATTGAATTAGTAGTTTTTAGTTCTCCAAAAGCCAACCATGATATTCATAGGTGCATTCTTGCACTTCCAATATTTGTACCTTATTTTGACCTCCAGTTTTACAAGTAAGCTATAATTTTTTTAGTTGTCTAATTGTACATGAACAGTCAGTACTCACAAAGCATATACTTAGAGTTTTGAATTTTATGAGGACAGAAATTCAGAAACAATTTTTGCCACTTTCAGAAGCATCAGGAAAAATCTGAAATCATCCATCATACTGACATATATACTATTTTCTAGGAACTCCAAGCCCATACTTCTGTGCTTCTGACAACACTGAATTAAGTTACAGTAGCATCTATCACTTGAGGAATCTTGAGTCATTTAAAATTGTTTTCCATCAGACCATTCAATCAAGATTGGTTTATCAGTGGCAGGGGTATAGCAGGAGCTGTAATGCTTTTCATCTCATCCTTTATCAACTGTTTCTCAATAGCTTTAAGAGTCCATAAACCCCCATCAGTTTAAACTGTATTAGCACTGTACGGTAATGGCAAGAGAGCAGTAAGAAGTGATGTTGTACTTCTTTGGGCACTGGTGAGCTATTTTTCTTGATGCTGGGAGTCATCCAGGTCTATTACTGTAGGCTTTCAGCTCCTCTGAGAAAACTGGGAGCTAATGATGATCTTAACTGAACTGAAACTTTTAAAACTCTTTCTCATACTATCTAAAGATATTCGTTACTGTATTTATAATGTCCTGAGCCTTAGGCATAAAAACCACTGCAAGTGAGATGAGCTAATGAAATTTGACAGTGAATTTCTTTTCTACAAGAGGCAGAGAGCCATTAGTCCTTCCACATCCTCATTTCTTTCAACATCTGAAAGCTCAGACTGGTGTGTTTAGAAGAGAGTAAGGATAAATAACTATATCAAAACCACATCTATTTGTGTGATTTATTCTTGAATCATAAAAATAACTGATCAGTGGCCTAATGACTGCCTAGATTTCATAGGCAAAAATGTGTTATTTTCAGGAGCTGTCACATGGATTTCTAGCCTGAGAAATTACAGCTCACTCTTAATACATAATTGAGTCTCTTACTCTAAGACTGGAGATATCACTTTGGAAATAATTTCTGGATAATAAGGGAAGAAGTTACTTGTTTAAAAGTACCATATTCAGCAGTTGGTATTTGTAACTAGTTTTGTAAGCTCTTGTATGGAAGTTAATTCTGTCATGTATTATTCCAATCTAGATCAAATATTTACATATTTATGTGTCTTAATTTCTCTAGTCATACTTGGGTAGACAGTGAAATTCATAAAAATGTCTGGGCTGCAGCTAGCTTCAGTCAATTTATTTGGCTAAAGGAACCTGAAATACAATTCTTTTATCGCATGGTCATCTCTAACTATACTTTCGATTCCATCGGAAAGATTGAAATATTTTCAGTCTATCCAGTATAGGCTGAGAAGTTGCCTAGAACTGTATATGGAGGCACCATCATTCTTAAAGAGAAAAAGCCTCCGGGGCTCCAAGTCTGGTGATTTTTACCTGAAAAGGAGCGAGGACATTGCTGATTGGAAGGCAGATGGCTGTTTCAAAACCTAGGCATGTGTTTAGGATAAGCATGTTTTCTTTTTCTTTGTTAGCTCACTGGCAGGATGAAGCTGACCGTAAACAAATTGCACCAGTACAGACACACACCCTGCCTCCAATTTGCCTGTAATGATTAGGCACTGGACTCCATCAAGATAATAGCATGGAAGTTTTGTCACCACACCTTCCTTTGCTCTCTTTAAACATATATCTTATTCAATAATAATAGTTAAAGGAGGAGTGCCTCCTTTGCACTTAGTGCAGTGCAGCAGATATCTCAACAGTATATAGCTAACTATTAAGTGCAGGGGTATGTTTTATCTGTGTAAGAATAGTCTTAGAAAAATTCCAGTTACTAAAGTGTTGTAAAAACACGCTCATATCTCTGAGCATGTTTGTGTTTGTATGTGAAGTGGGGGTAGAAGCTTATGGTAAATTAAACTCATTTTCAAGAATTGCTGTAATTGGCAATATACAAGAACTGGGAAATTTGTTAGGTAAAAGCTCATCTTAAGAAACTGCTTCAGAGACTCCCAAGGCTTGCTGAATGTGATTCTGCTTTGTTTTCAGCCAAAGTCAACAATCTGGGCTGGTCCCTCAAGTTGTCACTGGAAAGCTGCAGAGCCTGAGTCAGCCACAGCTTTCAGGCAGATATACCCACACCTTGATTTTTAGTGATTTCCCCAATAGGCTTGTAAAATCAAGCCCAGTTGTATTTGAACACAAATTACAACCTTAATGTCCTGAATAGCAAAACCTCAAAGCAACAAGGAAAGCCAAAAAGCAAAGAATAAGACACATGGGCAGCTCTCCCCATGCCCAGGGTATCCTTCCAGCCAAGGCAGTGGCTGCTGGGGCTTCTTCAACTCTTGGGAACTGCTGGCTGTGTGTCCAGGTCTGTCTGTGCCTTTGCTGCCCCTCAGGGATGTCCCTTAGATGCTGCAATGTGGTGCTGAGCCCTATGAGAAAGGAAACTGCTGAGCTTGATCCCGAGCTGCAATGCAAGTGACGAGTGCTGGGGAGGTGGCAAGAGAGGATGATGACAGCAAGAAGGCACAGAGCTCCCCTTCTACCCCCAGCTTAAGGCACTGAAAATTTCTTTTGAGCCTTAGTGGGAGCTTGAGGTACTCTGCAGGTCTCTGTGTGGAAAACCCATCCTTTGTGCCAAGATCCAGTACAAAGCCTGTGTATCATTTAAAGGTGTTGAAGATTTCAAAATAATGACTCCGTAGGAATTAAGTGATGGACAGGCTTGGTGTTGCTTGGGTTTCACTCTCTGATTTGTAGGTTAATATTAGTGTTGTTTGTATTTTAGTGCAGTGGATGGCTTTACCTGGGATTCAGACTTTGGTATTTCACTGTTCAGCAATGGCTTGATACCCATATTCTGAAAATATTTTACCTGGGTTTGTTCTTCCTTGCCAGAAATATTAAAATGTCTTTTATTTAGACCTACAAATCCACTGTATTTTCTTGAGATGTCATCTAGAGTGATTGCAGAGAATGTAGACTATGGGAGTAGTTGACCAATAGAATAACATGGCACACCAGCCCGTGGTATTATTACCAGGATATGTTTTGGGAGACTTGGTTGCTATTAATGCTGTGAACATTTAATTGTAGAATATTGGGACTGCTTCTGTAAATTGCTCTAAGGCAGAGTGCAGCAGTCTTGATGCATTAACTGAAGATGCTGCAATCCTTACCTTATTGAGAGAGGCAGAGTGGAGGGAAGGGTGGCATGTGCCAACTTGTATAATTTCTCCCCTGTGTAACAGGCATGTCAGAATAAGGGGAAATATGAAAAGATATGTTTCCATGCAAAAGTAGTGTAGAATCTTGTTCTCTAGATGCAATCAATTTCAGAGCAATGCAGGACTAATGGGAGACTTCATATGCTCCAAAGCTATTAGAAAATCTGCAGCTTTAGCTTTCAGTGAGAGCTCAGTTGATTGTCCAGAACAAATCTTGTTAATTTATTCTTTCACAAGCTGCCTATGTCAGTGTTAAGTGCGAACCACAAAATATGGAAGTAATGTCCGTGTCCTCATTAAGCAGCTATTCGAGTGGGGGGTGATGTGGGAACTTAGGAACTCTGCTGCAGTGAAAACAGTGGCATTCTATGCTGGTGATGGTAGTTAGTATTTGTGATTTCAGCATGTGCTGTTCCTGCTTTTTCTATGGTAGTACGTGCCAATGTTTCTACCAGATAACTAGAATCTTAAAATAAGATTCCACTTCCACCTGTAAGCATTTTAATAAATTTGACTGCATTCCTATAGGGGCATAACTTCAGCTCACTTTGAATCAATGTGAAGTTTTTAAGACCTTGTTTTATTTTTCCTCACACTTTTATAGAAACACAGTAAAATGCACTCGAGTGAAGAAGCTTGGCAAAATCACAGTGCTGTGACAGACATCATCAACTTCACTGTGGCATAGCAGTCATCAATCTCTGAATGAAGTGTATGTGTTTCTTCTTTTTTCAAATACACGCTTGGAACATTTGGAGCGGTAACTCTGTGTGACAGTCATTACCGTCGCGGAGAAAGCGCGATCCTGCCTGCAGGCCCTTTCTAACAGTGCCATAAAGCAGCCTTTACAGATGTGCTCCTCCAGTGAAATCTTGGCTCAGGAAACAGACTGCCAATCTCTCGTCTGCTGGAGCCTGTGGCATGCTGAAGGATTAACACACCTCATGCTAGAGATTAACAGTAGTGGTAGCCTCTGTTCTTTGCCATCTGAGATACTCTAAAACCAATGCAGTGGGGGACTTACCAGTGGAAAGATACCAAATAAAGTGCAAAAGAGAGGAGGGAAAGCAGTTAAATTAAACTGACGTAGAGAGTGCTTTAAAACAGGATTTAGTGTCAATTAAATAGGCCTAAATGTTTAAGTAACTTGGCCACCCTCTGCATGTCACTGCTTCTCCAGCATACAGCAGGTGTCATTGTGTGACTCCTTCTGACTGTTGCACTGCTTTGATTTTGTGTTGTGAGTAGTGTTTCTGTGTTCTGGGGAGGATATGGGAATGAGCATTCAAAGCTAAATGTTTTAATTTCGTGAAAAATAATTACAGGAGAAGCTGCAGATAGCTGTTTAGTACGCTTCATTATGCCAGCGTGTATCTGCTAGGAAGCAAGCACTAGCTTCAGAGTTCTTTGATATGAGAATGTCTGCCTTCAGAAGTTTAGCTTTGCCATGGCTGATAAGGAAGGAGATACTCAAGTGACAGAAATCTCCGTATGCCTGGAGGAACAAGTGAAAAGGATGCACAGCAGCTACCAGCCCAGACATTTAAACAGAATTTAATGGCTCCCAATGTAAAGATGGGGCTTTGTCTTCTGGCTCCAGTTCTAAAGAGACAATAAAGAAATATATTTTAATTTCTGCTAGTATGCCATGAAAAATCCACTTAGCACCATGAGGTTTAGGAGTAATTCTGACCTAATTTTCACTTCAAAACACCCATCTGATCCTAGGTTAGTGGTTGGACTAGATGACCTTTTCTGGCCTAAATCATTCAATATTTCTAGGCATTTGTGAGATCAAAGTTTAGCTACAAGCTGAAGATCTTCCCCCGTTTTAACTTGGTTTGAGAAGGCACTGTTGGTATTAGTGAGGGAAAATGGAATTTTTGAAGAATTGCTTTATTTTGATTTAAATAGAATACAAGTAGAGAAATAGAATAGCACTCAGCTAAAGAGAATTTGGATCCTGAAAGGCAGAAACCCTCACTTTTATAAAGCTGTTGGTAGTGAGAGTCCTTTTTTGGTGTTCTGTTAGAAGGCCATCAAACTACACAGCCTTTCTTCAAGATATGAATGAATGTTACTTCCTCAGTGAATGAATGTGCTACTGAAGCCAGCACGATAGACCAAAGGCTTAGGGAAGAAATCATCCTTTGTGCCAGTCTTTGAGTGGTGAAACATATGAAAAGCAACACAGAAAGTGTTGCAGATAGGAGCCATGTTGCATATTTCGACAGTATTATGATTTTTGGGGAAGATATTTAGGAGTGCCAGACATGACAGCACTGAGTCAGTTTCGTTTTACTTTTTCTAAAAGAAATAGTAGGTTTTCTACAGCCATTTAAATCTTCTTTTCAGTGTTTGCTTGCTGCTTCTTCTTAAAAAAAGAATGGGTATGTTATTCTTTTCCACGTATTTAAGGCTCAAGAGTTAAGACTCTTGTATTATTAGATCATCATTTGCAGGAAAAAAAAATAAATACAGTTAATATTACCTGTATTTTTTGTAAAATTCAGGCATCTTACATTGGTTATTAGGTTTATCAAAAAAATTGTGGTTTTCCATATTGCTGCTGACATTGTCACAAATTTAAACAAGTAATTTAGGATTTGTTTCCACTTTGTGGAAAACACAAAGTTTGGAGAGACACAAGTTGTCCTCTTCTATTCAGCCAAGGCAAAAAGGAGCATTTTATTGATCTTGTGATTAGCTTTCTCTTACTTTTCATTTCACCCGTTTCCCTGGTAATGGTTAGTGTGTCACAGTCTACAGGGGTGAGAGAAGGGGAGCACACCAAATCTTCTGTGCCACTGCTTGTCATTCATGCCTGCAAAGGGCATATTTCTAGGGCTGGCAGGAGAGTTTAATGAACAGTCTTAGGAGTAGGTAAATTTTATAAAATGGATCATCTTTGCTTCAAGTCTGAGTATTTCATGGGCATTTGAATAGTTCTGCTTAAACATCTACCACGCTACTCTTTGCACTGATGAAATAAAAGATTTGTCTCTTTCTATGTCATCCATCAACTGTGAAATGTTCAACTAAATACTGACTGGAAGAGAAGCACAACAGCTTGATTTCAGCATGAGTTTTCTTACATAATGAGAAATACCAAATGTGTGCAAAAATCAAGCGACAAGCAGTATGTATATAGTCAGTGTTTTGAAAGACAGTGACATTGGTACTACTTGCAGTTAGATTACCACAAAGTAGATTTCTGCACTTTTTACATTCTGTTTTTGTCCAAGAGACAATTTTTACTCAAAAGCTCTTTCAAGTTACATAGATTATACTGATCCAGCCTTTACCTACAGACTTGGAAGTGTTTAGGTTCACAGTCTTGAATCTTGTCCATGTTTGTATTTACTGAACTCCAATTACCCTTTGTGTCCAATAATACAGTAGTGAGTGGATTTTTGGACATATTTTGTAATTGACAGAAGACACAGAGAGGTATTCTCAATGACTGTTTAGGTATAAGACCATAAAATTTGAATTACTTTCTTGTTGATAAGTTTATGAAATGTAAAATACAAAAGCTGAGGACAGGCTGTATGTGTGTGTGTATATACACTGTAGATATATATATATATATTAAGAGACATCAACTCTTTAGGAAAACTGCCACTTGTAGATGTGGTTGAATGATTTAGCAAAGAATCAACTATGAAAAAATATGGCTGTTCTATAAATTGCAAAATGGCAACGAGAGAATGAAAACGTACACCAGAGAGGGCTACAGCTATCAAACACAGCTTTGAAATTTACCTGGTGTTTTTCAGGTTTTGCTGGTTGGATTTTTAATACAAATGTCAGTACTGTTTGGTTAGGTCTGGTGACACACCTGAATATAGAGAGCTGAACTAAAAAATACACCTTTGTAAGACCTTATCAAACTTATGACCAGTCTGAAAAAATGTAATTATTGGTGTGGTTCCCAACAGCTAACAGCCGTAGGGAGCAAGAAATATGTTATTGTGAGAATCCTTTCCTGAGAGAGGATATATTTAGCTTTATGTAAATCTAAGTAGGATCCAAAATGCTTCTCTTCAGAGCAGATGCAGTCCTACAGTGAATGTAATACAACTTTCACTCACAGGCACAGCCGAGATACAAGGACACACCTGCATTCCATGTAAAGCCAGCTACTGTTTTGCAAACATTTAATTTACTAATGAAATGAAACTATAGAAATGGCAAGAGGAGCAAGCAAGAGGAGAACCCTGCATGAAACTTAATTACAGGAGGATGTAGGAAACAATGTGTAGCTAAATGAAGAACTGTAAACAAGTGTGCAAGATTAATGTGTGGATTTAAATTGCAGTCACTATTCAAATTTCCTAGTCCATGTTAACAGCAGAGCAGGTAACAGCAGCAACTGAGGATCAATAGTGCAGACAGCATTTGCATCGTGGTCTTGGATGTCACCTCTGTGGAGTGTGTTTGTTTCCCATGGTTGTGATTCACAGTAGAATGAGTAATGTGAAAGCTGAGGTAGCAGTAGTAGAGTCTTACTTGCTGCTTACCCAGCAGTATCCCATCAGAACACAGGGTACAGCACGATAAAGTTTGTTCTTTACTCTGTGTGTCAGGCTGTTTGTCAGCGAGGTATGTTAGCAGAGTGTAAGTACCCAGCCTCCTGTGCTTTCCAGTGTCTGTTTGGTTAAATCACGCCATGACTGACACCGTGACACATTAGTGGGAGGATTGTTTATGAGAAAAAGGGAAACAAATTTGACATTTGAGTTTACCGAGTTGTGGGAGCACAGATGCTCATCACTGCCAAACATGCAGAGCCGAGGTCAGGGAAATCTGTCAGGGAAAGCAAAGAAGCCTTGAAGCAATATTTTTTTTTTACTGTCTGGCAGAGAACACACATGAAATACTGTTATAGCTGAGCAGGGTGCTTCCCTCCTTCCTCTACTCCCTTAGGATTGCCTAGTTCCCTTTCCTCATTCCAGGCTCAAATGAGCAGAGTAGGCTCCTCTCCTTCATGTCTTCCCCTAGGGAGCTCAGACCCTCTCTTCTGGGGCTGGTGACAGCCACAGCAGCAGTGGTCAGGGCTCAGACTAGGTGTCCCCTTTGGATGCCCTTTTGCTCCCCCAGTGTTGTTTTTGCTTGCTTCTGTACCAGACCAACACTTTTGCATTTCATTCTTCTGTATGGGAAGATGTAGCTGTGGAGCAGGCCTGTAGAGTACTGACATGTGGGGAACCTGGGAAAACTCTTAAGGGTAATTTTAAAAATACAGATATTCCTGCGTTGTATAGGAGATATTGTGACAAAATTGAGAGAAGGAGGATTCTTTGTACTTAGTTGGGCTGTGTGGTTAGATAATAAATGCCACAAGAAGAGTAAAAGAGATGGAGATATTTGGAGGGAAAAGGTCTTTCACGTGCAACTATTTCTTGAGTAAAGAGAAAATTATAGAGAACATGCGCAAAAGGAGAAACTATTTGAGACCTGTGGGGAAAGAGAATGGGGTAATAATAAGAGAATGCAGAGGATACTGGAGATGAAAAATAGGAAAAACAGATTAAAGTAAGAAGCCAAAACAGAAAATACATTTCTAATAATCAGGAGACAGGAAGGAGAAAATTGGAACCTCCTTTTCCCATCAAGCAGAAGAGAAAGTAAGCAGTGGGAAAGATGAAAGAAAATATAAAGACATCTGCATAGTATTTGGAAAAAATTGTTCATATGATGAAATGTATATTCATCTTGATGGTGAAACACGATCCTTTATTGTCCTTTTCTCTTTGGCTGCTAAGTCCTGAAAGAGCTGTGCTTCCCACTGTGTCTGAATGATACTCCTGGGTCTTTCTGTTAAGGAGAATGCTCAAAGGAAGCAGTGCTGTATTTTGGTTGATTTAAACTATCATTTATCCTTTGTGAAATGTGAAATGCAAAATGAAATGGTAGGGATGTGCCATCTGCTGTTCTTTAGCATGTGAATAAAAGCTACTGTGTTGGCGCAATGTTTACGCCCATGATAAGAGGAGAAATAATGGAAATGTTATGTTGGCTATACCCAGCAGGTCCCCTCATTGACTGAATCATGTTTCTTCCATGTTCCAGAAATGCTGAACATGATTCCTGGAGGAGTATAAGAATTTCCTCCTTAGAGAGGAGGCTGAATGTTTTATGTCTGTTATTCTTTTCAGGGATCTCTTGCTGTCTGTGGCACTTGGCCAGGTACTCTCCCTCCTTATCTGTGGCATTGGTCTCACAAGCAAGTATCTGTCAGAAGATTTCCATGCCAACACACCTGTTTTTCAGAGCTTCCTGAATTATATCCTTCTATTCTTGGTCTACACGACAACACTAGCTGTCAGACAAGGTAAGTGTCTCTCTGGAACTGTTCTGTAGAAAACAGTGGGGATAAAGTCTTTTGCAGAACAACAACAAGCAATGTGACTTAGACACATATCCCGCTAACATTTGTTCCATATTTATATTACCTAGAAATACATACTGGATGAACTGAAGAAAAACCCAACAAATCTTCATTAGCAAAGAATGAATCACTAGATCTTAAGGACTGGGGTGCTACCTAAAAGCTAAAAGAAACACCAGTACTTCTGAATTCTGACTGTTCTTGCCTTGCTGGGAAATAATAGTGTGTTTTGCATCTTATTTAGACTAAGGAGAGCTCAGATGCAAGCAAAGAAGAGCTTGCTATTTCCAGTTGCTGATCATGGCAATTCAGTAGTTCACTTATTAGAAAGAAAGAAACAACAGCCAATTTTTAGCTGTTGGGAACTAGGAGAGGAAGGGAGGGATTTCAGGGGGCTCTATCCCTGGGGTGCTGTGTGGGCAGAGCAGCTCTGTGGCCCTGTCACTGCTTTGCCACAGGGCCTGTGTAAGCAGTCTGACATCCAAAATGAGAAATGCATTATAGTGTGCTTTTGTGCTGTGTGTCTAATGATCCTTTGTTTGACAGTCTTTATATAATATGGGGCCATGTGCCTTTCCTGCACATCCCTCCCTTCTTTGAGATTTCATGTCTAGATGAGGTGTGGGAAGTCAGTGCATTTAAGGAAATTTCTCAGCCACATTTTTGGGTTTTT
Source organism: Rhipidura dahli (assembly GCA_013399225.1). Lineage (NCBI taxonomy): Eukaryota > Metazoa > Chordata > Aves > Passeriformes > Rhipiduridae > Rhipidura > Rhipidura dahli. Next base: position 671,486 of record VXAC01004729.1, on the reverse strand, counting down.
TTTATAATAACTGTATTTATTCACCTTCACAGAACACGTAGGTTAGAAGCTAAATAAAAGAGAAAAAAATATCATGTGTTCTCCTGGTATAAGGAGGATAGGACTCTGCAGAGGATAACAACTACAAAATGTATTAGGCCATGGTACATTTATCAGCCTGCTGAAAAGCTCATGTTTTCTTACAGGAACAATGATTTTTGGATAGTTCTTTGATGTTACATCTTTTAATGTTTTGGGAACAACCCTGGAGCTTAAGTTCCTCACTCATAATACAATCTTGTGATACAATGTTAAAAGTGTTCCAAAGCAGCAAGAACTTATTTTCTATGCAAAAAATGAACAGTCAAAAATATACCTCTGTACTCCAGCACAAAGCACTTAAACATATTACAACATAAGTTTTATAAACATTGGTCTCCACTGACATTTATCAGAGGCAATGAGAGCCAATCTGCAAAGGAAATGTTGGCTCTTATGTAAGGAGAGATTGCTCAGGCAGTGTTTCAGTGTCTTGGTATTTCAGTTTGTGTAGGGGGAATCATCACCACATACTTTGCTCTGCCAAAGGTTTAAAATGTGTTATTAGTAGCAGCTTTCTGGAGAACTGCGTTTAAAAATAATTATTCAGAGTGTAGGATTGCCTAGATGTTCACAAATTCTGTCCCAGAAATGTCCTTCTCTGGACTGATTTAGCTATTGTGGAAGGCAAGTCCCTATGACTCTTAAATAGATTTTACTTTTTTGAAAATTACAGCCTGTGAAAGTGTATACCCATAGAGATACTGCATTCTGCTGTGCATTACAGAGGCTGATTTGGAATAATGTTTGATGCCTGGTGTATATTGACAACCAAAAAATGCTATCAAGCACTCTGCTTTACTATTATATAAATATGTATTTAAAAGGTACTTTATAAATAATTTTCTGACTCTGTTTGAAAATACAGTGGTGGACTAAAAGGAGTTTGTCAGAGATATCTGTTGTGCCAATAAGATAGATTTGGGAAGTAAATGGGAAAGTGTTAGGGATGTGTGGAAAATATTTTCTGGACAAGTGACGAGGGCTGAGGAAAGTGTTGAATACAGACAGTACGAACAACTAGAGCACATGTAAAGCATAGCAATGGAATTGTCTGGAAAAGGAGCTGTCAAAAAACCCCAAAAAGATGGTTTCATCCAAAAAAAAATCCAAAACAAAATTGGCTACAGAAGCCCTGAAAGCAGTCCAGGCATTCAGCATAACATTTCTGCTGGATGGATAGCACTACACAGCCTATTTATTTACTCGGCATTTAATGTTGCCAAGTGAGTGAGCCTGACATTGTCTTTTTGCTTGTGTATTTACTCAAATCCATTATCTGTGTTTGTTCCATTAAGGCAGTTTCTCTAGCAGCTCTAATCGTTTTGCTGTTGGTTAACAGATGGAAATCACATAATAATGATATTAATTTTATATGGGATAATTCTCTTCTGAGTGCTGACATCATCAGAAGGCTTTTTTTTTTCAAGTACGATTCTACGCTACACAAGATTGAAAATTTTTTAAATCATTCTCTTTCTCCTTCAGAATTCAGCCCTCATAAGTTGATTTGTTGTACAAAAATAACTGCATCGCTTTGTCTTTTTCTTTCCTTGCTTTCTTAATCCTTGGGGTTTTTGCAGAAATGTACTGTTTAGGGAGGTGTCGAGGTAGCCAAAAAAAACCCCTGAATTCACAGTAGGACTGAAAGCTATAATTTCCTCAAACATAAAGAGTTCCTCTTTCTTTAGAGGCTTCTTCCAAATTTTGATTTACTCTGGATGCTCTTTGACTTAGCTGTCCCTCACTGTTCATACATACTCCCTGAGTGATAATGAAAAGGTGGAATTTGCACAGGTGTCTGAAAATTGTCATTAGCAGATGATTAAAGCTCCTGAGCTTTTCTGACTAAAGCCTTCTGCAGTGAATGCTCAGCTTCCAGCAGCTAAAGTTAGTTCATGGGAAGCAGCAGCTTCCAGTACATTTTTATATTGTGAATTGAGATTGTTTTCCAAAATAATTTTATCTCAGTGCTCACTCTAATGGATGCAATGATTAGAGCTGTCACCTTGCACTGAGTCCTCATGTCATCAGATAGTGCAGGAGAGGCACGGTCCCGGAGGTGTCAGAATCTCTGAGTGTTTAAATCTTCATTTCCATGACAAAACAAAACAACAGCAAAAAAAAAAAAAAAAAAAA
>VXAC01004729.1:451299-669165 GCA_013399225.1 Rhipidura dahli | reverse complement strand
AAAACCCAAACAAAAAAAAAAGAAAGAGCCTCAAGGAGTAGAAGTAGACTCAGTAGTTTTAAGCAGTGAAGTCCATGTAAGTAAGGCTTTTCATCATGATTGCAATTTTGTTCTCATGACCAAAAAATAAAAATGACAAAAGCATTGAAGAAGATTTGTTCCTGTGAGATTTTCATATGGGCCTTAAAACATGGATACTTCTCAGCCACAGATCATGAAAAACTGAAAGAATTTGTCTAAACTTGGATTTTTCTGATGGAGAAATCATCCACCCTTTCTATCAGGTGAACAAGTGCAACTGTGAATCTGGAATCCAGAAAAATTTTTCTTTTATCCTGGATAATTTTGTTTGGGTTTGGGGGGTTTTGTTTGTTTTTTTTTATTATGTGTAATTTTAAGTTGAACTCATTTTTGTGCCGAAGAGGTGAGTGTGGAAGTTCTTTGCAGTTAGGCACAGACTCAGACATGCAGAAATGCCAGTAGCCACTTAGCCACAAGTGTGTATCCACCAGAGTGCCATGTCCAATGCTCATTAACACACCAGTGCTTAGGTCTGGATGTTATTCTTTAGGAGTTTTCTTTGTACGAGAACAATGCTATAAAATGAATGGCACTAGTGCTGCATTATAAGGAATGAATGTCTTTATGTTTTATCTGGCTGATATGCCAAACATTTAACAGGTAACAAGGACATCCTCAGTTCCTTCTCTTGAGGTAACTTCCTCTCACACCTGCTGTTTTCACAGCCAAAACTTGTATTTGTCCATGGTAACACCTCTGAGAAGGTTTTAGCAGGTATTATCTCACCTCAGTCTCCTTGTCAGCAGAAGATTCTTCTTAACAAAATCGTGTAGGTATACTTCCCTGTATCCTCTAGGTTGTGTGTCATTATTAGTCAGGGAAAAGAAAAACCTTGGCTACCAGTAAGAAAAGCCTCAAATGGGTGAAATGGAGCAGTGGGACGTAGAGCTGGTGTAGATTAGTTCTAGCACCTTAAAAAGCAGTGAGTGGGAAATTGTCCATAGTGGACCAGAAGGTGTTAATTGCTAACAGCCAACACGGGTGCAAGCATCAGCAGCTTGCAACCAAAAATAAATTACTTCTAAAAGCCATGTCACATATGCTACAAATGAAAACAACACATCTACTAGACATCATTAAAAACAGAAAAAATACAAAATTGCAATTTTTTTTTGGTACTCTGGGAGACAAGAAATGAGGGAGAAATGGAAGTGTCTTCTGAATAGACAGGAACCATAGAGCCATGGGGGCCAGATTCTGCATGAGTAGGGCTCCACATTGCAAGCTGTTCCTTGAATTTTACTGCAGCAAGTTACTGAGTATTTGCAACCCACCAGTACTAAGGGATGGCAATAATTTGCTAGTTCAGAAACACTTTTTATGAATCTCTATATGTCTGGATGAATTCTGCTTCTAGGCCAAGTGATGAGGTTGTATCATATGTCAATGGTGTATTGGTTTGAAAACAAACCAGTGGGAGGTCACAAGTCAAGATTGAAATTTATAGAAAAGGTAGAAACAAGCAAAATAATATAAGGAAAAAGATACAGATAAAGTCAGATACAACCTGATACCCTATTAGGGTGGTAGAAGCAGTCCCACTGAAGTGATCCAGTTGAAGCAATGATCCCATGGAAGGTCCCGTGTCCAGCTGAAAATCTGTGGTGGCTCTTGTCCTCTGGTCACCCAGCAGACAGGGCTGAGGCCAGGCAGTTCTAAGGGCAGCTTATATCCAGGTGGGAATGCCCGGCTTCCCCCTCCTGGGTGGAGCATCTCACAATAGGATGAGATAAGTCCATGAGTCATGTGGTGGTTTCTTGATGGCCCATTGTCTGTTATCAGGGGTGGGTCGTTAGCAGGTGATAACAGCTAATGGCCCACAGCTGGTGGTAACAGAATACATCTATTTTTAACCTAGGACAAATGGAAGTAGAGTTTTCCTACAGTAACTGTAATGTTTTAGATTTGACATAATCAAAGCTGAGAGGTGCCCCTGAATAAGCCAGAGAGTCCTGTGAGACTGGTAAGATTGCAGACCTGTTACTGGCATGTAATTTTTTTATGCCTTTCTATCTCAGGTTGGCTTATGCCATTAGTATCTCAGCCATATGTAATTTCCTGATGTGTCTGCTATTTCAAGTGTGTATTTCCATTTAAATACATGGCATCCCTCCCCGGTATCCCTCCTATTTCAACAAAACTGACCAAAACCACTTGAAGGAAAATAGAATGCTATATAGGAGTTGCTTTTTTTCACTTGTCAACTGTTTACTGAATGACAGAAGCAGTAAATGCCTCTTTTTACTTAATTTCATTCCACTAGTAAATGTATATTAATACAAAGATATTATTATGCACTTAACTTAGGTAGACATAACAGAATTTCTTTTATATCAACACCTTTTTTTTTTGTTGATTGCTGCTAAGAACAATCTTGTTTGTCTGGGAAACAAAGAAGCTGATTTAAGCGGATTGAACTATATTAGCTATCATGTGCTTTGGACAATATGTGTTGTACCATTGATGAAATGTCTTCTGGAAAGACATCGATCCTGTCAGATCCTGAATTTCCTCTTCCCTGAGCATGAGAGGAAGTGATTTTGATTAAAAAAAGATCCATTTCATCATTGTTCAGTTTCCTAAGCATGCTTATGCCACTGCTGTAAAACAAAGAGCTTGGTTATCCCTCCAGTCAAATAAAATATTCAAAGCTGCAGCAAAGCAGATTTTTGGTCCTATCTTCCTGTGATAGAAGGGGTCCTTGGTCTCTCAAGGCAGCAACTCAGCCCACACACTGGCCTGCAAACGTGTGGCAGATGTCGCAAGAAGCTGTGACATTGCCCTTAAAGCACAGGGAAAGGCATGTCCAGCTGGTCCATCTCTTCCATTTGACAAAGGTATGTAGAGATAAAACAAGGGGAAATGGCTTTAAACTGAAAGAAAGTACATTGAGATGCCCCATCCCTGAAAGTGTTCCAGGCCAGGTTGGATAGGGATCTGAGAAACCTGGTCTAGTGGCAGGGGTGTTGGAACTGAATGATCTTCAAAGCCTTTTCTAACCCAAACCATTATCTGATTCTGTGATTCTCACAGCCCTCCCAGTGCAAGGCACCACGCTCATTCTGGGTTGCAAAAATGAAACACAGCAGCAAGTGGGGCTTGGAACCAGTGAAAAATAATGACCTTCAAGTCTTTGGTATTCTCATAGCAGCACTGCAGAATCTCCCTGCTGTGTTACACATTGCTGTCTGCAATGCACTTTCTCCTAATTACTCTGGGCTTCTAATTAGGGATGCCAAACCATGTGGGATATGTTTATTATGAAAATGGTCAGCCAAATAGTCCTTTTGTTTGGGCTTTGAAGAGCCCTTTTCATATTCAGAGGGAATTCTGTACTTTAGGAGAAATGACACTAGAATGCTGGCTATTTACAGGTACTTCAAATTGCAGAGATCTTTTTTTGTAATGCACAATTTTCAGTTTTGGATAGCATGCTCAGAGGAGCAAGGATTATGATATGTTATGTATTTGGGATTTGCCTATCACATCATGGACACCACAGCAAGCTAGCTGGAAAGAAACAGTATGACTAGAGCCAGATTTCTGTTCAGTTCCATTTACATAATAATTGTGTTTGTGTTTGAATTTTCATTCTACTTCCAATTGAGTTTTTAAAATTTCCTGCTATAAAATGTTGACTGCTGCTGCTGCTGAATGAACCTTCATTATTTTACTCTGTAGGTGATAACAATTCAGTGAGGTGTCAAACTTTTCAGGTATGTATAGTTTTCATACAAGACCTTGGGATTTTGTTTTTTATGATAGTTGCACTAAACCATAGAATTTCCCTTCCCAGTCCAATGAAGTCTTCTTGCATTCTTAGCCATAATACTAAAACAGATGCAATTTCAGCACAGTATAATTATTTCACATAGCTGGAAAGGCAGTGTAAAAAAAAAAAAAAAAGATAGACCATGTTGGGGATACAAAGACGGGATTAAAATCAATAGACTTGATCTCTGTCTTTTGTTTTGATTTGTGTGGCTGTTCCTAGCAGAGAGGTTGGATGGTATTTTTTAATCCTCAGGGGTTTTTTTCACTGTCAGCTGTTCTTGTTACACTGACCAGCAGACAGATGCTTTCTGCTTTGGCCCTGCTGCTCCTTTCCACCCACACAAAGGATCAGGCATCTCAGGGCTTAGTCAATTTTCATTTTCATCAGGTGTGTTTTGCTTTGCCAGCTGTTTAGCAAGATACAAATAAACACTTACAGAGAGAAATCCTGGCCCCAAACGTAGGGCAAATAAAATGGCAGGTAAAGGCTCTAAAAACTCCTCAGCTCTTTCTTTCTAGAGTTATTTCTCTCAATGAGGTGCTCCTGATTAGGCACCGGCTGTCCAAACCCACAGCATGCATCCTGTGTTACAAAATATCTTTTGTTTTTTTTAATCCTGACCAAAGCAGCACATTCTATGCTCTTGCATGGTATCATTGGAATATATGATGTACATCCCACAGCACATACAAGCTGAAAACTGGAAAGCACTGTTCCTCTAGGATGCAGGTGGCAGCAGTTAAGTGTGAACACTGTATGTTGTGGTTTAATGATGCAATCACTAATACAATCATGATAACCCCAAAGCAATAAAGGCCTGGCCTAATCAAGCATCCATGCTGTAGCATTCTCTGCAGTAGCATCTCTTGATCCCTGATGCAGTTCATTCAGCCCAGAGAGACCTCTTGCTTTACTGGGCTGATTTCAAAATAGCTTTGGTGCTCAAGGAAGCATCCTTTGTGCCATCAGAGACAAAAGCTGCAAGAGGGCATTGTGTGAAAGGATAGGAACACCTCATTTTCCCTGTGCCTGCTGATGCAGACAAGAGCACAGGAAAAAAAAGGGAGCTCTCTTACCATCCTCTTGACCTAAATGAGGGAATGAGAGGTCTTGTCCACACAGAGAGTAAATTTGTTCTAAAGTTGCACTAGCAGTACCTGTCCATGTAAAAAAGTCCCTGGGGGATTCAAATCAGGCAGTTCAGATCACTCTCACTTCGGGAAGCTCAGACCCGGTCATCTTTCTGGCTGCCAAGTCTATGCCCTCAACCAGTGCCTTCCAGACACAGCATTCAGATTTGCACCATGGTTCAAAGACTGGTGTATATTTTATGAGCGCAAACCCTACAGGCACTAAGTGCAGTGAGCATGAACGGGATGCTGAGCTTTAGGCTGGCCAAAGTCCTGGGTGATGAACCATGTTTCCATCAAGATGCTGCATCATTGCTGTGAGGCAATGTCTATTCTGGGTACACTACTTCAGCAAAAAGGCAGTTTTACCCTGGAGGTAAATGTACATTCATTTTAGGAACATTTAGCCAGCTGTGGCCATTTCATGCCAGTGAGTCCGTAAATAGAAACCACAGATGCAATAAAATGGGAAACATTGCAGTTACTCAGCTCACAGCTGCAAAATCACAGGTAGCCAGTGGAATTTAGCAGAATCAAAAAGTTATCACAATGTGGGGTTTCATACTGTCATATTTTTTAGTGATGCCAGCATCTAAGTCTGAGACTTGAGGCAAATCTGCAATATGTATTTGCAAGCATTTATGTTTGGATCAGGATTTAGATTTTGTTGCTGAGCCTGGGAAGCTCCCACCATGCTTACTTTTCCAGGAGCCCTGCCAGTCCTTTGAAGATGATGCTAATCTGAGCACAAGTTTTTGAGTCCCTGTTTAAGATAAACCTCCTCACTAAAAGGCTGAGTGGGCAGGCTTGAGGAAGCTCTGAGGAAGTGCAGTTTGTACCACTCATGTATCTTGCTGCTTGATCTTTGTCCTCATCTTTTCAGATGCCATTACATGTATTTGTAACACAGGTTCAGATAGGGGCACAGATGATGTAGGTGAAAGAATCAAGGCTTTTGAGCAGGTAGAAAGCAAGGTGTTATATGGCACAGCCCTGGAAGTCCTCAGGTACCATGACAATGAGCACAGGCTGAGCTTTGAAACTTAGTCCACAGTATCAGGGTGTTGCAGAGGGGTGAATGTTATTCTCAGTAATTTTATTTGAGGGTAATGAAGCTCCCTATGTAGCCCAGATTGCCTCACAGTATGTCAAATAATAAATTGTCTCATAAGGATGTGAGCTGAATCACAAACACTTGATTTTTTAAAAGAATTAAAGGATAACTGTCCTTTGTAGTGTAAGTATATGGGTCTGGCTCTTGTTAGTACATAAACATCTCAAGTACTGTTTACAAAACCAACCATCCCTTCCCACTTCAATGAGGAAAGTTAATGGTTCTGATAAAATAGTGCACCCTTGATCCTACAGCTGTAAGCAGAATGCAAGGGTTGTCTCTGCTGCTTCCTGCAGTATCAGTGTTTCCCTGTGATTTATGGAATATTTAAACATTCATCAAGCCAAGCAGCTCGCCAGGGTAGCAGGATCCCCATTCAGCACACGTAGCTGCAGCGCTCATACGGGAGATTTGAAGTGTGGTTACAAGATGATAACTGTATTGCCTGAAGGAGATAAGTCCCGCTCTGCCAGAATGGCGCTTTGTATGTAATTAGTGTAAAAATTCCGAGGAATAGAGTTTATCCTTGCGATCGTCTTTCTCATTAAAAAAGAATCATAAGGAAAGAACAAAGCAGTCCCTGCAGTGAATTGAATTGACTTCCTAAGTTTTCATTAAATCAAAGACTCAGTAGCATCCCATTTTGCGGAGCCCAGTTGCAAACTGTATACAAGACTTGCAGCAAAGTCCCTGTGAAGATCACATCCTTTCTTAAGGTTTGGAAGTGCTACCTTTTCTAAAGTAAGAACTATAAGACAGCATGAATCAAGGGAATAAAAAGTTATGCCAGTAGGATAAAGCTGTATTCTCAACTTATTCTTCTGCCTCACACTTAATACTTAGTCCTAATACAAGCAGTGATTTTCTCTTCTTTCATGTCCTTATTACCAGGGTAATGCCTATATTTATTGTTACAACTAAATATACCTTTGAGGCAAAAAATGTACAAATATCCTGTAAGTTTATCTACCGCTTTGTATGCAATTTTTTTCCCTTTGTATTTGCCTGAACTGTTAGCTATTAGCATCTGGTCACCTTGAATTCCTGTTGAATTTCTGTATGATAGTGCTATAATAATAATAATAATAGCAGCTTCATCTGAAAGAATGTTTACAAATGTAGCACTCAACATTCCAGTTGCACTTGTGCTGTGTGCTCTCCTTTCTGCCCATGAGCTGCCAAGCACAGGTGGGAACACCAAGTCACATCTGGAATGTGCTCAGGATGCAGGGACCTCTTAACTTAGGAGTCCCTTTGACTGCAGCATTGCTTCACAAACCTTGAGGATGCTTTAGACTCATTTTGCTGCAGAACAGAGCAGCTCAAGGTCATTAGCAACCAGCTCTGTTAGAACCTCCCCCTATGTTATCCTTCCTGATTTAACATTAAGGAGAAAAGGAGAAGGATAATATATGCTGTCTGTCAGCCTCCTCCGTCTCTTGCACACATTTCCCTGATGAGACGAGGGAGCTTTGAGGTAAAGGTGGGAGCTTTGCTGACAGCAGTAGTGAGTGTTCCAAATACACAGGGGAGGGAGAGACTATGTGCATGTCTCAAAGGAGCACTTATCCCTTAGTTTTCAGTTATGTCACAGGGACAGTCAATTCACAGGGATATTTTTGTAACTGTTACAGAAATATAGCAAATAAGGTTTCAAAGGAAAACTATGCATCTGTGCCTTTCATGAGTTAAACATCCATGAACTTGCTTCTGTGTAGCTACTAGAGTGTGTACACAGTATCACTTGTCCGTGCAGCTCTGATTATTTGACTGTGGTCTACTACGTGGCTTTCTTTTGCCTAATTCTAAAGGAAGTTTTAATACCCCAGAGTAGAGGTGGACTGTTGCTATTTTAATGAAATGGCTCTGCACTGATTTGCACTATTGATGATGTCAGGGAGGGAGTGGCATGTTCATGACCATAAATTTTGATATACACTGTTTGTTTTCTCTGGTAGTTGAAATCTTTGGTTTGAATGTGCTTTCAAGTGTCCTATTAAGATTTCAACAGCTTGATGTAGAAAAAGAACAGTTAGTGCCTCCATTTATTAAGTTTGGCATGTAAGAGGTTTGTTTTCATTTGAAAGGACCTGAGGTGGTCTGTATTGATGGAGTTTTTCCATGCACACACATCTAATTATATACATATGTATATATAAAAAACCTAAAACTATGAATTTTCAGTAGAATTTACTTTCAGAATTATTTTGTATTGCTTATCTTCTCAAGATCACAGAACTTAATGTTTCCCTGAGCTAGGCTTCATGTTCATTTGGGCAAGCATATGATAGGAAACAGGCCATGGCATAACGAGGAACATTTCATGTCCACTCACAGCTTTTGTAGCAATTCAAAGAGATGAAATGCCACAAGGGGAACAGAAACTTGCCAGTGCCAAGCTTTCCATGGGAACCAAGTCACCAGTGAGCTCTTCCCAGGCATGGAGATGAATTCCAGAATGCATGGATGCTGATGAGGGACCCTGGGGAGTCTTTTTCAACAGTGTGCTGAAACCATGGGTTAAATTTTGTCCTAAGACAAAATGTCTCATGTTAAGATTGTGTTCAAAAGCTGAAGAGAGCAGCAAAACTACTTGAATTCCAATGAATTTCTGATGCTCTCTTGACTGAGCCAAACCTGATGTAGAAAGGCTTTTTGGGAACTTATCTCCTTGCTAAAGCTGGAGGTAAGAGGTCTGAATGAACTTGGCCATTGAAGCAGGCAGCCAGCAGTCAGTGGGAGATCACTGGGCTGAGTGCTTTCTAAGAAAACCAGGTAGCTCAGGGACTGCTAGGCTGGCAGGAGCTGGAGTTACAGAAACAACTTCACAGTAGGAAGTCTGAGTGAATTTTAAGTGGAGGTTGGAAATGGCCCTGCCCTGGTGTGTGAGGAACCACAGCACGTCAGATGGGCAGCGTGGAGAAACCCTGTCAAGGGCCAATTGCATCAGAAAGCATATGCCCTGATATTTTAGCTCTTTTTTAGATGATAGCAAGGTTGGCATGTACCACTGTCACCTCCCAAGTGACATGTCCCTCTTCCCACTGGTGTTTTATACCCATGGCAGGCTGCCTCTCTCTGGGAAGGTGCCCTACTGAGGATCTATAGGGAAAGTAATAATCCCTGGAAGCTACTGAGCAGAAAAAGGACTAAAACTTGTCTCAACATTTCTCCCCACACTGCAGCTCTAACACTGCAATTGCATGGATAATAGTACTTGGGAATGCTTGTGAATCTGCAGTGCATGATTGAGATCTGCACACTCAAACCCACCTGTTTTTCATTCTGGTGACTGGAGTATTAGAAACAGGGGAATCCAGCCACTTTTAATTTAGCAAGGATATTGAATGTGTTTGTTTCTTCTATTGTTGTTTGCCTAGAAAATATAAAGTAGTCTGTTTTTATCAGAAGAATATTTCTCTGAAGCATGGAGTAAAATAAAAGCAATAAAAAAGAAAGTAGGGTTCTTTTTTCTGTGGAGGGTATGGCACACTGCAGAAAAGAAATGTGTTGCTGCTTCAAGGTGAGAGAACTCAAGTCGTATCTCGGAACAACCTGCCTTTAAGAAGACAAATGACTGTGGTATTTAGGATAGTATTTTTTGCCTGTGATATAATGACTGCTCAATAGAATCTTTTTTCAAAATAGAGAGCACACTCACCAAGAGCTTTTCAGGAGCCCACTGAAAAAAACGTAAGATACAAGACAACACAGAAGTTTGGGCGTGCATACATAACTACTTCCCCTTGTACACATTTACTTTTCTATTAACAAAAGTGCATGATTGCAAGGAAGAGTTCCCAGAGTGTCTGTGAAAGAATTTCACTGTTGCTGTGCCTTGATGATAGAAACATTTTTAGCAGGGCTGACTCATTTCATACATAGGCTGTATTTCAGTGTCTCTGTCTATAAAGATTGTATCCATGCCTAAAGCTGTGTGAAGACATGTCATCTTTATGGCTGATTAATCTCTTTAAAATCACCTTTGTAAAAACAATCTTGATTTAAAACCAAGGTGGTTGTTTCAGTTGTCAAGCAGTGAAGGCAGTGATAGCCCTCTCCGTGGAAAAAGGAGGGCATCTAAAATGTAGAGGTGCTGTGTCAATGAACCTGTACTGAAAAGCACAAGCTGCTCTCTATCAACAGCTATTTAAAAGTATTTAAAAATTATTTTTGAAATATTTTTAAGTTTGTGCACCTGAAATTCAAACTTAAACAGTCAAATAAACACAAGCCAACTGCCATAAGAAAGAAAATCATATCTTCAAATTTACACAGGATGTTTCTGCTTGAAATTTTCACAGCTACCTTCATTTTTTGTTACATGTCCACATGATAGTACAGCAGCAACTCATTCCTGATTGGAAGCTGCTTACTGCAAATTGTCAGGTTCTATCAACATTCCTTCTCAATCTTTTCACAAAAGAATCAGGATTTTTTAGTCCAGTATTTCACATTTTGCCAGCAACCTGACAAAATGGCATCTCCTTATTTCTTAATATTTTGAACAGTGATATCAAGATGGAAACTCATTGTCAGCTGTTGTGTGCATTACAGAGGCATTTCTTTACATGCATTTGGTGAAGTTTTTGTTTATTTCCATACTTTTAATGAATCCTGATTTGGTGAGGGAAAAGTCTATTTTCTGTTAATGACAATACTGAGACATAAACTGCTTGAGTATGTTTTTTCAAAAATTATCTATCATGGTAATAATATTTTCCACTTTGCTTTTATTTTGTACTTTCTTGAGCTCTGTTTAATGTTTTATGGATTTAATCTGTTGTGTACAGAGTTTCATTCAATGGACTTTACCAATTATTGGTTATAGATGTAAGCAACACTTAAAAGAAGCAGAATTTTTCATGGAAAAAAATTTCTCTCTGGATATTGAGAGAGATTTTTGGCAGGTATAAAAAGCTGTAGAATTAAGGATGTAGCAGCTGATGGAATCAATAGCAGTGATGTTTGTCATTGCCTTTTGCAGTCTGACAGGCAAAGATTAGTATTTGTTAGGTTGGAATTAATTAGTTGTAGCCAAAATTTAGATCTTCAGTGAAGATTCATGAACAAATTACTGATAGTGATTTTCAACTGAAAATCATATCCCATATCGACAGTGCCATTCAGGAATAAAGCATTCCCCTTCAAGGAATTTAGTAAACTAAGTTTCTTTGTTACAACTTAATTTTATTACCTATTAAATTTGCTAACTTCAAAGCAAGGACAATAAGTATTTTAATAGATACACTGGTAATAACTATTTCAGAGCTTTAAATGATAGCGAGCAAGGTTTTTTATTCACTTTCTTCCAAAATTATATTGCCTAGTGATAATTATATGCTCATAAAAAGTAGTAAGACCTCCTAAGTTAAATGTGCAGAGGCGATTTTGTGACCCAGCTGAACAACTACATAGCAATCACCTACTAAATTTAAGAACCAGTATTAGAAAAGCATCTTCCAGAGAGAATATATAGATACAAGAAATCATGTTGCAAGGTTTACAATTAGGAGCTTTATATTTCTGTGAATCTTTTGCTAAGCCCAACCAGTGCTTCCTCTCAAAAGTGGGTACCATCTAGTAGGTAAGGAAAATATTAGCATGAGAAATTGAGTTTGATGAGACTTCAGGGAGACATGGTCAGAGAAGAAGTTCTTAGGAACTTTGTCAGACATCTGCAAGGTGGGAAAGCTCAGAAAACACAGATATTTGCTCTGAAAACCATCTTTGCAGCCCAGGAGCATCCTTAACAAGAGGATTATTTTTGTTGTATTGGTCCATTCACTGTGACCTAAGCACCAAGACAATGGGTGTGTGGCAGAACTGTGCAGTCACCAATCTGACACTCCAAAGATTGCAGTCAGCATTTTCTTCTTAGTAGAGAAGACACAGGAGTGTTTCCACCAGCACTGCCAAGATTCCTCCCTGAGACCTGCCTAGGTCATTCTTCCCCTGTAGTGGTCAAGTGTTCCCAGCATGGGAAAGTGATACTCAATTAGCCGTATGTCACTGCAGAAAGGGTTTGAAATATCCCTGCTGGAACTCTGCTTTTGCCAGTTTGGTTGACAGAAGGACTCTGTGAGGGAACTGCTGGGGAAAGGGCCTGCAGACAGGAGCATTTAAATGGAATAGTTCCTCAAGGACTATTTCCTGAGCAACTGATCTCTGGTTTCCCAACTCTGAATGGCACTGGAATCACAAAGTGACATTGCTCAGGGATCACCAGTAAATGCTCAAACTGCCCCATTTTCAGTACTGAGATGAACAAGAAGAGCAAAATGGATTTCAATTCCTGCGTATGGAAATAAAAAACTGTGGTTTGCCTCTGTCAGACCCTAAAGCAGGCACAGGCTGTGAAACCAAATGCTCTGGATGCCTGAAATTGCAGATGGCACAGTCTCCAGACGCTTACATGGTGGCTGGCTGTTTGGGCAGTCAGGTTTGGGTTTTATATTATTACTAACCAGACCACTCATATCCAAATTGCAAATTTGGGGGGGTTTGGCTGTTGAAGGACAAAAGTTGATGGTACCCCTTTCTAATTCCTTACTCTGTCAGGGAACAATCGTTCAGAGAAAAATTGTTTTTTGATCTTGTCCAGTTCTGGTTGAAAGGACCAAATGAGATTAAGGCTGAAATAGAGATAACCACAAGACTGGACATGGAATTTATGTTTAGAATTTGGTTGGACCTGGCAAAAAGCAAAGTGCAGCAAAAACTGATTTTGTATTTTAACTTCAGAACATAAATACATTATGATCTTTCTTGTAGCCTTCTGGGAAATTTTGGAGGTTGCACACAAAGAAATCTGTGAAGGGATTGCCTGAACAGACAAACAGACATGTAAATCAAGGAAACATAGCTGTAAAGAGCCATGGGAGCTGGAACCAAAACACTGATGTAGGCTTGCAGAAAGCTGAGTGAGTCAGCATGCCTGGAGAACAGCAGCTCACATCCTCTGTGTAATTCCAGAGCCCTGTGTCACATCTGTGATCAGAGGAATTCCCTGCTGATTCCATTTATCCCTGCCATACCAAAATAATTTTTATATGGCTTTTCCTACTATCAGTGCCATCTAAAGATTTATTTCTCTTCTTAGTTTTGATTTCCTCTTTTAGAGTCCTTTAATTTGTGTTAGGCTCCGCTCCCTGCTTCCTTGTCTTCATCCTCTAAGCATTTTTGTGATGTTGGTGCCTTAGGATCCACTCCAAGGCATCAATGTATTCCAAATACTGTCTATAGATGGGAAATACTTCTTAACTGATCACACCTTTGAAATTATCCCCAGACAGTGCATCTGATTCTGACGAAGGCATTATCTCCTTTTGTACTTACTCCATGTCTACTTGTTAGAAACAATTTTTATTTCAATTTAGTTTCATATGGATAAAACTTGTTTACTAGTTTTTATGAGAAGAAATGAAATTAACATCAAAGCAGCAACATTGGGTGGCACAAGGCATGCTGTTATCAAAAGAAATGATACAATAAGACCAAATTATGAGGTAATTTTTCAGGGCCTTTGTCTGAAACAATCAAAAGTATAAAGGTGAAACATGTACTATAGAGAAAGAGGAAAAAGAAAAGTACCTGCCTTTTAGAATGTTTTCTCTGTCACAGAGCTGCATTTTCACTATGTCAGTAATGGATTGCATCCATATCCAAAATACAGACAGAAATTGAATGAAATTTCACAAGGATTTGATTTATGTATAAGCTGTAATGAGAATTTTTCATATAGATGAATTTTGAGAAAACATAGACTATTTTGAAGTCAGACATTTTATTAACACAGAAGATTCCAATCAGCTTTTGAGCTATGTGCTCTAGTAACACAGACAAATTTGCATTTCTGTCTTTTTGAAATATAGTAAATATGAATAGTATCTGATAGGGATTTGATGATTAAACATTTCATCACAAATACTGGTGCAGTTAATCTGAGTAGGATAACCTTTTCACAGCTGCTGCCATGGGAGTAGAACCAATGAAGTTATGTTTGAAAGGTGTGCCCCTTGTGGTTAGAGTTCAGTCAAGCAAGGTTTTAGGGAATTTGCAGATTCAGTGCTGTGCAGCACAGGTTCCTACAAGGCAGTGAATCACACCAGAAGCCCACAGATTATCTCTCTGTCCATCCATCCATTACTGTGGTAGCTGAGTGCCTTTAAAAGCTGTTTTATTCTAGACACCATATGTTCAAATGCATTACACAACAAGTTTGAAGTGTCAAAATTCTATTTCTAGCTTTGATTCAGTGGGTAACACTGAACAAGTTGTTTAAAGTATAATCTTATTCTTGTTTCTCTGCTATGAACAGGAAAAAAAGTCAGCAGAGGCAGTGAAGCGAGCTGCCAAGCATTGTGCTTTGTATAGAACAGTGCTGCCAGCTTTTGTAGAACACTGTTGTAGAGATTCATGATAATAAATATGTGTCTGTTTCTTTCTTAAAACCCTCGTTTAGTTTTGTCAACTGAAAATACCTCCTCTGAGTTTCATAAGAAGTAGGTTTCTTACATGGTGGCAAAGAAGAGTTTTCAGACACGGAATCTCAGTTTCTTTTTATAATACGAAGTGTACTATGTTCAGCATAATGAGATTCTGTAAGGTCTCTCTCAAATTTTGAATGAGGTATTTCATCTGAAGAAATTTTTGAGTGGTTTTTTTGAGTGAAATTTTTTTGTGGTTGACTGTACCGAGAAGGGTGCCTGCCTGATTGATAGGTTTGGTAGCTGGCACTCTGAAAAGGAGACTACACTTGCCTGTGCTCTTTTTGGCCAGAGGAAGATAAAATAATGGCAAACCAGTGAAAAGACTGAACAGTGTTCCTAATGTTATGCCCAGTGCATGCAGTTTGCCCACTGATCCAAGCTTTTAGAAGAATAATAGACTGTACAGCCTTCACTGAGTGCAGGAGTGTCCAGTGCCACCAAAAGCACACATCCTGCTGAAGTGTTGTTACTATGGCTGTCTGCTCCCCCGACTTGTAAAAGGAAGAAAATCTGCTGGCAGCAGGTACAGCTTGTGAAGGAGAACAGGGTGCTATTTTTGCCACTTTTGACAGTTGTCTTGCAGGACGAGCTCTTAGGACCATACTGAAGCAATTGTGTTTTCCTGTGTGACTGCTGTGGGTCACAAGGCATTGTAGCTGGAACCCGGTATCAGAATACCCTGCAGGTCTTTGGGCTTTAGTGTTGCAGAGGGTAACAGAGGTACAGCTGTGTACTGGGTGACATGCATTTCCAATCCAATTTATAAGATCCCTTTCTGTCTTGGTGGCTTGATTCCCCAGCAGTGGCTCCAGTTGTTCATTCTAAAACCAGCTGTAATGACTTTACCATCTCACCCTCCCACTCAGCTACAGTGGCAGTGTGTTCCTTCCAGTAACAGTGAATCCTCATTTCCTGGTTCTGGATGATCACTGTCAGTATTTTTTTGTCTAGCCTTGGCAAACTGCCTTTCATCTTCTGGCTCCAGTAAGTGAGCAGCTCCTCCTTCCCTGCTGTTCCCAGTTGCCTTCTTAAATCCATCCTAATAGAAAGCTCAGTTTCTGTGGTAACATGCAAGAAAAGCCACCTGATCAAGAGGCACTCCTGCATTTCCATTTCACCCATCCTGCTTGGTTCAGATGCCCCACTGGCAGCTCTTGCTAGCTTGTTAGAAGATTCCTTCCCCTACTGATGAAACAGCAGTGATCCACTTTGTGCAGGTCTGTTTTGATACAGGAGGTAGAACAGTGCTGAACAAATTCAGGTTCTTCTTTCTTGTACCCTATAGAAATCTGGAGATTCAGTTCCATGATATTTTTTGCCTTCAACTGCCTATTTTTACTCAAGCAGTTCAAATAATCTCTGGGAAGATTTCTTTGTTTCTAACACCAAATAGCATCATTCTGACACTTCTGAATTTATCTGTAATATGGCCTAGAACCCGTGAAGTATTCTACAAAGCAGTATCATTAAAGCTGGTGTGTATCCTGCCTAAATGGATCTTCTGCAATTTCCGAGTCTAGATAAAAGTAGACTCACGTCTCTTTATTAATAAGAGCAAATTCACAAAGTCTAAGATTAGAGAGTTTTTAATTTTCCAGTTGAGTATCTCAGATTCTTCTTGATGTCTGACAAGGTTGGGCACAGCAAAAGGAACACTGCTGAAATTTTAAATGACCATAGAAATGAGAAAAAAACCCTTTTGATCTTTTCCATCTCTAAACAGGAATCTGTAGTGATAATGCTTTTCTACTGTAACTTCTGGATTAGACATGACTTAAATTGGCCCTACAGCCAGGTGGGGTGGTCCTGTATCCTCTTGGCTTTGCTAATTGCTTATGAATTAGAGCAAAAATAGAGCACAGGAAGATTAGCTTTCTAACACCTTCCTTTAGACAAAGCCTGTGAGTGTCATGCCGTGGTAGTAATAATATTGAAATTTATACCACCCATAAACCTTTTATAGCAGTGTAATTAGTTGGGCTATTAGTACTACCCAAGCTTAGCCTTATTTTATTGCTACGAACAGAGCTTGTAATCACATAAATGATAATAAGTAATAACACTTAAGGGCACTGTACAAACACAAGCATTTTAGTCTCTCTAGTGGGTGCTCTTTGTGAACAAAAGTAGGGGATCCCACAGCTTTTCCTCTCCTGTGGGTACTTTTTTCCATGCTCTCCTTAGAGAGTCCTCTAGTGCAAAATAAGGTTGTAAAACTCCTGTTTTCTTCAGTAATCCAACTCTGCTGACTTCTGTGCTAGGTGCAAATTAGGCAATAAATAGGAAGAAAGACTTGGATTTAAAGAGTCTGGGGACCATTTCTGCAAATCAGAGGTGTGTTACGGTGTTCTCAATAGTAGATTATTCAAATGGGTTTCTTATTGCCTTGTGGTTTGTGCTGGTTTATGGAATTAGTCTATAAATAGGGCAATATTTTGGAGAAGAGAAGATGCAACTTTTAATTTAAAGTACCTTTTTGAGTAGAAAGCATAGTCCGTTTGGCTTTGCAACGTGCTGCTAGGTTTGTTCTGTGCTCTGGAAAGGAGTCTGGATGGCCATTCCTGTTGTGCATCCCTCCACATCCCCAGCTTCCCTCCCAGCAGGCCTATACCACCACCTAATGATATCTCTGCAGTTTCTGGATCTCTAGTGCAATTCAGCTGGTACAACATCAATTCGGCAGTTAAACTTTGGTGAGAATAGAGTGTTCATGAAACCAAAATGGGATATTTCCTTGTAGTGTTAATAGCCAGAAGGACATTCACTGTGCTGCTGAACAGGTTTTTGAAAGGAATGAAATAGACCAGGAGCTAACTGCAAGCAAATTGGTCAATACTCATCATCCAAGCAGAATAAAATAAAATTTAATTAAGTGGCATAGAATTACTGTGTATCAGTGCTGGGCATTCTTCCCACGTTAATAATCTAAATGCACTTGGGAGGAAAAAGAAGTCAGTACTGATAACTCGATTCAAAAGGAATTTAAAACCGTATTTTAAACAAAGTAGAAGGTGAGAGACAGAGAATGACTCAGTGTGTTACACCAACCCCGACAGCAGCCCCCATTGCAGCTCAGGTGATAGCACTGCCCCAGCAGTTGGCTTTCATCTTTGGTCATTTATTTAGCAGTTGCCATCATAGTCCCCTCAGGACTGCTTCTATGTCTTCCAGGGAAAAAAAAAAAAAAAAACCTAACCAAACAAACTCATATCTGTGTGAGAATTCAATTTCTGTTATATTTATGAGTGCCACCTTTGCAGCATTTTGCACAAAGTTGTGATAAACAATGTCAAAGAACCAAGTAACTATATTTTAGATTTCTGACTTTCAAGGTTACAGTTTAGTTACATAAATGCTTTCTTAACACTTCTTATGCCTGATATCTTCCATTCTTGAGGGTCTTTTAGAGCTCCCCAATCTGTTTGGGTATGTGAAACTACTAATAGATGATTCTTAAATGCATCATATCTTCATGATTTGCTACTTGTGTAAAAAAAAAAATTGGAAAGCCAAATTAAAAATATAACTGTATTTTTCCACAATGCTGCTATTCTTCTGAGCACCATAACCAGTATTATAACAGCAGAATTTGTAAGGAAAAGTTGAACTTTTTACTTCATTGCATTTCTGGGATGCTTGAAATTATAGCATTTTGTCTGTTATTCAAGAACTTTCAGTGCTTGTGGATTTAATGAGATTTTTGTTTGACATCTTCTCTGAAGATCAAATTTTGGACTTCAACTCTATTGCTTAGAGTTTTGTAGCGCTTATGGATTATTGCTTCTGGGCTGGATAGATGGTTAAGTCCCTGGCTGTTTTCTCTTAATATAGTCCTGCTTTTTCGGCTTTTACATGGTACTGTTTAATTTTAAAGCAGTTTTCAGTGTTTCTCAAGAAACAGGCCTATTATTAAATCATCTGCTACTCAGAAAATATGTCAAAAGCGTGCTTCAGAGGCTTAAATATTTTTAAATTGTTTATTTTTCTACACTTTTTCTGCTTCATTACAACTTAAGCATCCATAAATTGGTCTCATGCTAAGAGAGCTTGTAAACCCTCAGGGCCTCCCAGTATAGCCAATACCCTAATTGCTTTTAAACACATCTTGGGTAGTTTCCTGGTGCGCTCCAATACAAAAGTCAACAAATTGTGGTTGAGAGACAGTAACTTCTGCCCTTGAGGGTCTTTTGTGATGCAGTTACTCTAAGTTGAGAGATTAAAAGGTAATGTAGGAGAAGAAATTAAATAAAGAACAAAAGAGAGCAGCCCATTTAAATTTTCCAAGACAAAATGCTTATTAAAACTGGCCAAGTTTCTCAGACAGGTATTCTATGAAAGCAATTGCTGTAATTGAACCAGGTGTGATATAGTTACAATCAGGAAGGGACAGACTCCAAAAGACAGTTACTCCTGACTTACAGTTCATCCATATTTGCATTGCAAAGAATATTCTGAAACTTTCCTTGAGGATTATTAGGGGTTTGCAGTTTGGCAGCTTCTTTTTGGAGTTTGGTTGTGGAATAGCTGCTTAATATACAATGAATTTTTATGAGCAGAGAGAAAAAGCATTTTTTGTTCATCTGTGTAGTGGATTGTGGAAAGCACTTGGCTCGACATAAGGTTCCTTGGATAGGTTTCCATTCACAGCTGTCTCATCAGTTAAAGCTCTTTGAGATGAAAGCAATAAAAATTGCTGTCCTCATTTAAAATTTAGAAAATAGGCACCTAAGAAGTGTTGTCTACCAATAGATAAGTACCAAATTTTTAAAAAGTGCATTTATTTTTGTAATGGATGTTAAATGTGCATGTTTGACCAAGAAACTGGAACCGCCCTATTGAAAAATAGTTTATTATGTCATAATCTAACAGAGAGGGAATGCAAAGCATTCTGAAATACAAAGAGGTGTATTCAAATAATGCTGTGAAACACTTTGACTTCTGTGTTAGTGCAGTGCAGATTTATATAATGTAATTATGTAAGAAAATCATGCACAATATAGTCCTTCTCATCCTGAGCTATAAAACAGGTAACACCAATCAGGCAAAATAGTGTTCAATAAGAAGGTTTCAAGGCAGTAGAGGTTTGAATCCAGAATTTCTGATTAAAGGAGTTTCCCAGAGCTTCTAGCTGTATCTACTGCTTCCCAGAATAAGAGGACAGGAAGATGCCTTCCTTGGAGTATAATCTGTCCCACGTCAAATTCAGTATTGCTCTATTTTTCCTTTTTCTTGCACTTTTACTCCCACATAAAGTCTGGGATCAGCTAAGGTTGTTCTTATCAAGAAGCAGCTTCATCTTCTATCTGTGTGAGCAGTATCCTGCAGTGTGGAAGCAGGAAAGACAGCCCAAGGCTGGGACCAGGCCTGGTTTCACACTGCGTTTGTCAAAATGCATTCTTTGCCTTCTAGAGGGAGTCCATTAATCACCTATTCAGCAGAGAAAACCGTTCCTTTTAGGTAATAAAAGCAAAACAAAAGAACATTGCATTTGTATGTTTGGTTTGGTTGGGGATTTTAACAGCCTCATTAAAAGCTATTTCTAATACCATTTTTCTGTAGTTGCTCTGTCCACAGAGATCACTCTGAATTTTGGCTTAGATATGTTCATCCTGGAAGTGATCACTGTTATACTATAAGGATTGTTTTGTCATTGGGCAACACCTAGACTAGATCCTTGATTTAAAATTCAACTTCAGACAACCTTTATTTTTTGTCTTCAGTTAACACTAATTAAATGGGCAATTTGCACACACTGATTTTTGAAGGCTCAATTACTTCTTTTCACCTGTTTAATTTACTGCTGTGTGCTCGAATACAATCAGCTGTTACTAGAAACAATTCAAATGAAAAATTGCACTTGAAGATATAAGCAGGTGTTGTGTTAAATAGCAGTTCCTTCATCTTCTTCTGGTGAAACCCAAAATTGTCTTTGTGGCTTTATAGGAGAAGATTTATTTTATAGATATAGTTGGTTTGTATTGTTTGCTAGATTACTTTTCAAATTTTATTGTTAAAAATACAAATTGTTTCTAATTTCTCTATATTTTGCTGAGTTCTTTAATTAAAATACACACTGCAAAACAAACTCTGAACTTTAGCTTTGCCTCAGTTCAAAAGTATTTGGGTTGGAATAGAGTTTATTTCCCCTGAAAAGGTTCTTACTATACAGAAAGTCTGTCGATATCTTAGTAATCATTCTCAGTGCTCCGAAAGCCATGATTTCTAGGAAAGCAATGCTTATTTTTGTTTCTCTTACAAGCTGCAGGGTACAATTCATGCATGCAGTAACTCTTATTTATAGCCCGAGGAAACAGGATTTTTATTTCTGTTGTGTTTATGGTACCAGATTTGTCAGCCTGAAGTTCTCAGATACTGTGCAACTAATCTTAAAAAAAAAAAAAAATCAAAGAAACAAATAAGAAAAAAAATAATTCTAAGAAATAGGTACAAATAAGAAAAAGGATACCTTTTGACCCATGAGAAGTTTTAACTTTTACAATACATATGAGCCACATTTTCAAGTATTGATGTATGAAGTGAATTCTTGGGTTCAGATTTTGATGGAGGTTCCGATAAAAGTAAAATTAATTGATGCCAAAAACCATATGTTGAGGAAAATATCAGATACTGAAACTAGAATTAAGGAATGGTTTTGTGCATGCAGTGTTTTACAAAAGAAATATTGATCAACAGCAGTGAAATGTTTCAGGAATTTGTTATTTTTCCTGAATGTTTCACACTGTTTCAATCTTTAAAAGTCCAAGATTACCCTTTCAATACTTTCCAAAATGAAACTGTTGGGTTTTATATGTGAATTGCAGTATATAATTTTTTTACATCAAAATAAATTTGGTGTAGGTTCTTTCAAGTCATATACTATGCAGTCATGCATGATATGACATTTCATGCCCTTTGATTACATACCTAACAATGGAATAAGCATGAATTATTTAAGTTCTTGCCATTACTCAAGGATTATTTACAGAACTTGGCACTAACACTTTTTCTCTTGCCACCAAACAGGAATTGCTACATGGCTGCATGGCATGGCTTTCACTATACTTTGGTACAACAACCAAACTTGGTGTGGTTTTTTCAGCTGTTTTTTTTCCCCCTTATCTAACTAATTATGGTATTATAGCAGGTTTGCTGAAAGCTCACTAAAAATCTCAGTGCTGATCAATTTCTTACCTCCATTTCTGGACACAAATCCTTATAAATGCTCTTTTTTTTTGCCTCATTTTCTCTTATTCTCCATCAGCTTGTTTCATCTGCTTTCTCTTACTGGGCAGCTAATTATTTTCATTTCCTCAAGACATGGGGCAGTTATTAGCAGTAATACTGACCAGAGATGATTTCTGATCCTTCATCCCTGGTGTGATAATCTTGTGTTTGACTCTGTTGAACTGCCTTCTTATTATGAAAGCTCCAAGACTTAAATCAATAGTAATGACAAGCAAGCTTTAATCTAAACCTAGATTATTTTTTAAGCTTTTGGAAGGAAAATTTTGTTAATATTCTGGCTGCTTACAGGAAGATTTGTGTTCAGGACCTAAGGACAGGAACAAGCGATGTAGTATAAATCAGCACTTACTCTAATTCAGCTACAATGATTTGTATCAGATGAGAATTGGGTGTTCGGTGGGGTTTACAGGAGACCTGTTGCATATGATAAGCATCACAGCCCCAAGAAGAGTGAAGTTGTTGCAGGTCTCTGTTGGTGGCACTGGTGCTTACAGTCATTTGGAAGCATTATTCCAGCTGGAGCAGCCAAAGAGTCAGTGGCCAACAGATTGTGTGAGCCTACTAGCAGGAATATAAGCACGAATGAAAAGAATATAAGAAATGTTCAAATTTCACTGATAGAAGTGGCAGGAGGGCAGTATAAAGATGTCTTAAGAATGGCTTTATCCTACAAGGGAGGCAGACTGAGAGTAATGAAGGTACAGTGACATCCCCAAATACTTCACTGAGTTATTGATTTCTTAAAATTTTGTCTGTGATCAGTTGAACCCTTACTTCTGTGTTATAAAGTCCTTGAAGCAAATCCTGTGTAAATGCACTCATCAGACAATGACACCGTTCATTTTCTTTGTCTTCCTCATAACAATCACTATCAGAAGAGTGAATTAGCCTCAGCAGACCTCTGTACTTTCTTCTGGTATTTTAATCAGTTTTATGTTTATTTTAGATATTCCAGTCTTAAAGTCTAAATAATATACCAGTCAATTTCTGTTAAAAATGAAAAATGAGCCTTTAACTTTTCATGGATAAAGAAAATGCTTTCAGATAATCATACATGCTAAAAAGCAGAAAGCAACTAAAGAGCATTGTGCTCAACAATCAAGAGCAAAACTAATTATGTTTACTCTTATCATTGCAAGGACACCCCCATTTTGATTTTAAAGGAACGGAGATGGTGAATCTGCCTTTTTCATGTGTATAACCTACAGAAGTTCAGGACTGTTGGATCTACATAGCTCCAGTGGGAATAAAGCCTGTTCTTTAATCTGCATTCACACCCAATATGCTTCAGTCGTGCACACTCTGACTGCCAAGCACTACAGAGCTAAATTCTAAAAAATAATTTGGTAACATTTATTTTCTTTCCCCTGCTATCTAGTCCACTGATGTCCATTGAGTCCATTTCTCAACTGTTTTAAGAAAATAAAAGTAGGTTATTTGACCATCAATGTCTCATCAGTTTTAACTATATGGTTTCTAAATGTGAGACTAAATCCGAGCCTGGATGCCAGACTGAGTTGGCCATCTGTGGGCTAACAGTTGTGAACTGGTGCATTCTTTCATCAGCAAAATGCTGGCCAGGCTATTGCTTCAGTCAGCCATGGCAGCAGAGAAAAAAAATCAGACAATCCTTAGCATTTATGCATATTCAGAGGAGGTCACCGTGTTCACTCAGTGTCAGCTGCACATGTGCTCTGGATGGGGCACAGAGAGGGGGAACAGCAAGCAGGGAAAGTGAATGATATTACTGAGAGGGATACTTTTATTCTCTGCCAGAGTCAGTTGAAAGCGTTGTCAATAACAAGCACCATAGGAGAGTAATGACTGCAGAAGACCTCTCTCCCATAGAGAGATGCTGCAAAGTCTGAATGCCAGTCAGACCCCTCCTCTTCTGGCTGTGCAGCAAAAAAAAATTCCCTTTGTTTCATTCGTGTGTGGCTGATTGAAGCTATTGTTTCCCTTGGCTCCCTTCTCTTTTTCGCTCCATCAGGGGGGAAAAGCAAGAGTTGAGCTGGGGCTTTCCCTCCTCTGAGAACAGCCATGAAGCAAATCGGTCCCATTCCCAATTAAAGACTGCAGTCCCACAGGAGACTGATTTGGCTGTTGCCTTTCGTAGCATTCCAGGTTGGGAATGAGAAGAAGATGGTGGAAGGAAAAACTGCACAATAGCTGCTGGATCTCACCACTTAATTTCAATGCAGAAAGTTTATAAGATTTCCCTAATTTCAGAAATTTACCTGATTTTGGGTACTAGAGCTGATGATATGCTGTCTTTATGGGCTGGGGAGAAGTTTGGGATGGGTAGCAGTTAGCTGCCAGACACCACTAAAAGAAGTCAGAAGTCTGTCGAACAGTTTAATATAGGTTAAGAAAACATATCACTGAAAAGAACAGAAGAACCTGTGGATAAATTACATTAGTCCTGGGCAGCAAAACCTGTCTCTGGTTCTGTTGTTTGTTTTGATAGAGAGCAGCAAAAAACCCCCCAGTTTCCGTATTGAGCTTGCTCCTGGACTTCAATTACAGTGGCTTGTGGTGCCACTGTCAGGTGAGCAGGTAGAAGGTTGTTACTTTCTGTAGAGAAAAGAGGATTTTATTAGATTAGAATAATCCTTTAGGTCTTAAATGGCTGGCTGAAAATCTGGACCAGCATTTTTAGATGTATCTTAATAGTTACAGATAGGACAAAGACAAACTGAAAAAAACCAAAAATACAGTAAATGTTTGAAATAAGACTGGTGCAGAGTTCCTCACCTCTGGTACCTCCACTCTAATTCTGTTAAATTCAGTAAAACCCCTTTAGGCTGGTGCTTTCCCAACAGAGCCCTCTGGGCCTCACTGATGGGCAGCAAGTCTGGGCAGCAGCGCTGGGATCAGCCAAATGGGCAGTGAAATAAGTACAGATGGAGCAGCTGTGGGGAGGTCCACTCACAAAACCAGAGCAGTGTCTGGCTGGCTGCTAGCTGATGTCTGGATGTGAAGGCCTTTCAGCTGGTGCTTCCTGCTCTCTAGTTCTCCAGCCAATCCCTCTCAAACAAAACCAGTTTTCTTCTCCTTTGCTTTGCTGCTGTCATGTCCCAGCAGTGGCGAGTCTCTCCTCAGCCCGAGTGACAACAGGGGTGCAGAGCAATGTAAGCAGCTGTGTTTGGGCAGACCCAGGTTAAGCTGTGATTTGCTGAAGGCTGATGTATCCTTATCACACAGAATCACAGAAACACCAGGTTGGAAGAGGCCTCCAAGATCACCGAATCCAACCCATGCCTTAACACCTCAACTAAACCATGGCACTGAGTGCCACATCCAATCTTTTTTGAAACACATCCAGGGATAGTGACTCCACCACCTCCCTGGGTAGTCCATTCCAATATTTCATCACTTTTTCTGTAAAAAACTTTTTCCTAATATCCAACCTGTATTTTCCTTGGCATAGCTTAAGACTGTGTCCTCTTGTTCTGTCATTTGTTGCCTGGAAAAGAGACCAACTCCCACCTGACTACAACCACCTTTCAGGAAGTTGTAGAGAGTGATAAGGTCACCTCTGAGTCTCCTTTTCTCCAGGCTAAACAACCCCAGCTCCCTCAGCCGTTCCTCACAGGGCTTGTGTTCCAAGCCCCTCACCAGCCTTGTTGCCCTCCTCTGGACACACTCAAGTGTCTCCACGTCCTTCCTGAACTGAGTGGCCCAGAACTGGACACAGCACACGAGGTGCAGCCTCACCAGTGCCGAGTATAGGGGAAGAATGACTTCCCTGCTCCTGCTGGCCACACCATTCCTGATACAGGCCAGGATGCCATTGGCCTTTTTGGCCACCTGGGCACACTGCTGGCTCATGTTGAGTCGGCTGTCGACCAGTACCCCCAAGTCTCTTTCTGCNTGCTGTGGGAAACAGTGCCAAAGGCTTTGCTGAGGTCTAAATAGACAACATCTACAGCCTTTCCCATATCCACCAGGCGGGTTACCTGGTCATAAAAGGAGATCAGGTTGGTCAAACATGACCTACCTCTCCTAAACCCATGCTGGCTTTTGCTGATCCCCCAGCCATCCTGTAGGTGCTGTGTGATGGCACTCAATATAAACTGTTCCATTACCTTGCTGGGTATCAAGGTCAGACTGACTGCCTGTAATTTCCAGGATCCTCCTTCCTATCCTTCTTGTGAATGGGTGTCACATTGGCCAGCTTCCAGTCATCTGGAACCTCACCAGTGAGCCAGGACTGTTGGTAAACAATGGAGAGCAGCTTTGCAAGCTCATCTGCCACCTGTGATGAATCCCATCCGGTCCCATAGATTTATGAATATCCAAGCAGCTCAGCAGTTCCCTGACTGCCTCCTCTTGGATAACAGGGGGACCATCCTTCTCCCTGACACCATCTACCAGCCCAGGAGGACAGCTGTCCTGAGCACCATGTCTTTCCAATGAAGACCATGGCAAAGGAGGCATTAAACACCTCTGCCTTCTCCCCATCTGTGGTCACTGATTTCCCTCCCACTGCAGTAGAGAACCGTGGCTGGTCTTACCCTTCCTTTTGCCATTAATTTATTTGTAAAACATTTTTTGTTATCCTTCTCAAAAGTTGCCAAATTAAGTTCTAACTGAGCTTTGGCCTCTCTAATTTTTTTTTTCTACATGCCCTAACAACCCCCTTAAATATTTCCTGAGATACCTGACCCTCCTTCCAAAGATAATACATCCTCTTTCTATTCCTTAGTTCCCTCAAAACACAGCCCTTCCTTATGGCACAACCCACCTATGAAGACAGTGACACAAGTGTTTTCCCAGTTAGTGGTTGGTCCCTACCATGTGTTGGAATACCAGAGCCATAGTTTCAAATCAGTGTAGGCATCTCACAGCCCTTCTCATTCCTGCTGCCTTTCTCCGGGGTGGAAGATCAGTCCTGCATCTCCCGCGTGTCCTTTATACAGGCCCCCCCAAAGAAGGGAAGTCCATTCTCTCTCTGAGAGACTCTAGGAACAGTCTAGCCCTGTCTGATCATTAATTGCTGAGACTTTCTAGTTGAAGATCAGATTTTGCAGTCAGGCCTTATTGTTCAGTTGTATTAGTGGCCAATTTTTTCTTTCAGTGACCTGCAGCTATGCATCTCTTAATTTCTGAGTGCCTTAACACCCCACATAAGTAGCTATTTCTGTAAGCTTTATTCTTACTCATCCTGGCCTTCAGATGAGACATAGTAACATGTACAAACCTTGATATCTGTGTTTGTGAGAGTCTTGGCTTAAATAAGTGACATAAATTCTGTGTGATGCCTATGGCAAACACGTTAGAAAATAATTGGCCATTGAAATTGTCATGTTAGGAGAGAAGTAATGAAAGCTAATCTGTCTTTTATGATTTAGATATCTCACATGTGGATTTGTGAAGTGGATGCCCTGCTGGCAATTATTGTATTACAGACATTAGCTTGCTTGTTTCTGTTCAGCTTCAAGTTTATTTTAATGGACAGGATCACCCATAGTAAAGAACGTAGCAGTACATGCATCAATACATTGTCCCATTGAATGTGTCCCATTCTTCTCATATTTTCTTTCTCTACAAATTCTTAATAATTTATGGCTAAGAATCCACCATAAAATCACAAAATCTTGGAAAACACAGACCCCTTTCCTAGAGAACTGTGATTATCACCACAAACAAGCATTATTGTAGAGTTATTCTATGCGTTGCTGTCTGAGCTTGACTCTGCTTGGGACATTCCTTCATCATGGGGTCAGTGTGAGCTTTCCATAGAAAGCTGGTCTCCCTACTGCCTCATGATCTATGTCAATCAGTAGCTTCTTAAAGAATTTATGAAATAATTGCCCAAGTAAAATACAGTGTAAGAAATTGGCATAAGCTGCCAAGAAGACATAAGCCAACCTTAAAAGGGGAAATAAGATCAAATTGAAGAATATGGATAACAATATTTCCAGAGAAACAAAACATACTAGATGGAACAAAAATCACTTTTATCTGCTGTTGAGTTTAAAGGGAAGCTGATCTTTTCATGTAGTAATAATTGACTTTGCCCCCTACACAGTAAGTTGGTGGCTTTGGTTGCTCCATAAACAAAAGCTGTAACGGTGCTACAGTCTGGCTTAATGTTTGATTTCACTATAGTTTGGAGACTTCAATCAGTTGTGAAACTCAACAGCCTTATTATTTACTTGCTACCCAGTAAGCTATTTAGAGATGGACCAGAAAATCCATGTTTGTTTTCCAAGCACTGATGCTGCGGTACTATGGAGCTGTCAGACAGCTCAGGAAGGACACCTTGTGCAGTCAGGCCTGGGCACTACCTCACCCTGTGTCCTTCTGCTGAGCCAGTGTCATTTCACCTGGCTTACCATCCATACCATGTACTTAGAAAGACAGAAATGAACTTGGTACAGGAATTTCTCAAGAGCATAAGGAACATGATTTCTCCATGACTGTCTAGGCTCAAAGTTTCCTTGTCCTTCAGTTGCCATATTCTGGGATCACATTTCATCAGTTCATTTCAATTCAGCAGGCAGTTTGGGCAAGTGCTTAACTTCAATCAGTTTAGGCTTCAGCAGTATTCTGGGGTGCTAAAATACTGTTGGCAGAAATAGGATGCATGTGCTGAGATGGCATTTTTGTGGTTTACTTGCACTTGTTGTCTATGTTCTTTCATATATACCTGTCCTTAGATGAGGATATCAGTCAAGAGCCATCTAGATGCAGTCCAGGGCAACATACTCTAGGAAGAACCTGCTTGAGCAGGGTATCTAAATGTGATACTTGATGCCTCTCTCCTGCCCTTAACACTCCTTTTTCAGAAATAAGTGTGGTTCTGCATGGTTTATTTTTGACAACTCTGTGTCACTGTTGCCCGTCCTTGCATTGCATTCCCTCATCTCTATGAATCCTCCAAGAGAGCTAATAACACTTCAGTGTCTGTCTCAAAAACTGTTTTCAGTGGCTGAGGACAGTGCTTTTCAGAGTCAGCCAATTTTAACACAAAAAATTGACCTAAAGCACTCCAATCTATCCTTTTGCTCTTTTAGCCCAACCTCTTCCCCCCTTGCAACCAGCAAGAGCTGGTGAGACCTGGAGTTTCAGTGCTGTGTCTCTTCTGTAACATGACATTGGCTTCTGGAGGTGCCAGCCTGTGTGAGGATATGGATGTGTATTAAGAGAGGTGGAGGCCAGGGAGCTGGCCCAGAGAGACGAGCTTGCTTAAAGTGGTTGAAAATACCATTATCTGTTTTACAGATGGGAATTTGAGAGGAACTGAAATGAAGTGATTTGCGTGTGGTTACACAAGCTGTGTCTGGCAGAGACAGAGGAATGCTCCCTTTTTTAATATCTTAGATTAATATTTAATAATGTAACTGACAATATTGATTTAATATAACCACAGTCCTGGCTGCCATTTGCAGTGCTGGTGATTTTCCAGGATAAGTGTTACTTCTACAGACTGACACTCCTTTCAGCTGGCCATTATGCCCAGGCTGCTGAAATTCAGACAGCTATGAGCTCTTCTTGTCTTTGCTCACCTAGGCTGCTGGTGGGCTTCTGGCATGGTGAGAGTAAGAGCTTCCATTACTCTTCTGCTGGGCACTGTAGTTCCTTCAGCCTTTCAGCTTTGATTAACAGAAGTAATTAATCGTACACTGATGAGGCTTGTGGTGTCTAAGCCACTGCAGTTAGGGGAGCAGCATGTCGGTACTGGAGAGCCAACTATGAAAAAAGAAAGAAAGAGAACAGGAGAAAGAAGCCATGTGGACTTTTGTTCCTTTGAAGTGACCTCTCAGTGCAGGTTCTTTACTTTTTCACTTCCTTTATGTTGTTCTTTTCCTTATTTGTTCTGAAAAGAGCAGAGCCTTCCTTGCAAAGCAATTCATATGTAAAAAGTTTTCACATTGGGATTCATCTGATAAGGTCTGCAGAGGGGACTTATTTGCACTGACAAGTTGGCAGCCAGACAACCTCTCCATTTTCTAAATGAAAGGAGAGTAGCAGCAGGACATCTCCTACCCTCTCTGCCTTTCAGCACTGGAAGAGAACCAAAATCTGGCCCACAGCCGTTTGGGGGAGATGGCTATTTAGACGCTGCAGAAGTGTACCGACACTGGGAACGTAACATATGGTTTGCCTTCTGTGAGAACCAACACAGACAAGTGATGTTTGGGTTGGTGATTTTCAGGGATGGGGGGTGGGAAGCTTGACCTAGCAGATGCAATTCGCTTTCCTTTATTTTTTGTAGCAGGACCAGTCCAAATGTGAAATAATCTAAATGTATTTTTAATTCTTAGCTGTGAAAGAGGAGACAATCATAAGGACCAGATCATTTTCGTCCCCATTCAATCTTATATTCCAGCATGTAACCAGTGTGGGATCACTTTCCTATTTCCTTCAAACATACCTGTAGGAAAAGGGCATGAAGGTGCCTCAAAGGCCATTTCTTGGACACATACATGGCACTGCAGACTAATAGCAGAAAAAAATAATTGCTGCCCCTGCCCAGGCTCAGTGTTTCTGTGTATATTTATTCTGTGGAAGCTAGCACTTGAATTTTGCAGATTTAGCTAGACAAATGACCTGTCTTAATTAAATACACTGGTGTGCATTTTATAGAAAGGTTTTACCATAGTTATGGTGATGTTACAATAAGTTTGTTTCCCATAAAACCCAAAGGTAAGCTGTTAACTGCCTTCTGCATGGTTACTGGGTCATTTATCTTGAGAGAAGAGAATGTCAGCCATATTCCTAAACTAATGTCCTCTTCTACCAAATTAATTTACAGAGTATAAACAACTGCATTTAGTACCCCCAAATGCTAGTGATGGCCACAGCAGGAGCCTAATGCAGGCAGCTGCTAGACAACAAGCAGATCACAAACATTTCCAAGGGTTCAGATGAACATTTTCCAGAGGGGACCCATGTGTTAGCAAGTTCGTGCTGCTAAATTGGACCAGACACGGGTGTGAATCTCGGTGGGAAAACATGATCTTTTCTGGTCCACCTGCCAGTTTTCTGTGTTTGGTGGTAATAGACCCGACACTAGAACTGACTGATGTCTGTGACCCAGTAAATGGTGCCTATGTACAAAAGCTTTCAAACCAACCAGGAAGTCCTTTCCTTATTGGAGAGAGAGACTTTGGTCAAGAGAACTAGGGCAGAAAGTACAATAAATGAAAGAACAATGTTACCTCCAGTATTTCACATTCAAAGGTCTGTGCTGCTGCAAGCTGCAAGAAAAGAAGGCAAGTGATGGGAAAAAATAAAAATAAAATAAAATAAATTTACAAGGCCTGTAGTAAATTTACCAGATCAAAAAATGAAGTATCGCTGAATAAGCCCTTATTATCCAGTGTCAAGCACAATACCATGTAAATGAATGTAATAGAGATGACAAACTGCTCAAACCTTGGCTAATGCTCTTAGGACTGATAGAGTTGATGAGAATTTGAAGTGTAAAAGGTTTTTTTTAGAACAATATCACTTCTGGTTTTGAAAGATGTTATTAAGGGAAGCTAACAGGCTCATCACAATCTTTTAAATCTGTGTTCCTCTAATGAGCAGTTAAATGGCAGCTCATGTATAAATGACAACAGTTCATTTAAATTGCACCTTGCTGCTCAGGCTGTTGGTCAAGAAGATACATAGAAGGTAAAACTATAAAGCAGGCATAGCAATATTTGGGAAGACACTTCTTCCTTTCCTCAGTCTGCCTTGTCTTGAAGTGCTAGACATGGAGTGCATGAGAAAGGAGAGCTCAGGGGATGTCAGTGGGAGCTCTCATGAGCTGCCTTGCTTATTTAAGGAGGAGGAATTAAACATGAATATGAGAATGGGGCATTTTTTGAGGTGTCATTTATAAAATCAAGGAAGGGTTGGATGGGGGAGTTGGTTGTCAGGAGAGGTGTCTTGCAGGGCATGGAGCCAGGCAGCTCCAGCCGACAGGCAGCAGTGGGACCTGTGTGGAGGAAGAGCAGGAGACTTTGCAGAGCAAACCCTTCTAGAGTATGCACTAGGCTGACAGCCTGGTATCAGAAGCTCTGCCTATTGCAGGAAATAGCAGAAAAGCTTTTCCAGCCCCGGGTTAGTGAAGGCTTCAGGCCTCAATGGCCTTCTCAGCCAGCCACTGCTGCAAAGTCAGGAATGACGCATTTCCAAAGGAAGGGCTGTTGTGCAAGGAGATGCAAAGGGAAAAATGAAATATGTTTCTTCAAATATTTAGAAGACTTATGACCTGAGAAATTCACTTGGCCAGACATTCATTACCTGCATGTTCCAAATCAGGATTTCCTGATAACAAGAAATTTTTCGTTTTTAGTCCAGAAGCTTGGGAATTCCAGGCTTCCCCTTGCTTGATTTCCTCATATCCAGAAGAAAAGCAGGCCTTTAGAAAAAGCAGGACTGAAAACCAGGAATAGTTGGATAGGAAAGCTTGCATTCATCTCATATGATGAAATTATAGTGTGGTTCAGCTGAAGGTGGTGGTACAGATGTGCTGTGGTGTTTAAAATGTAGTTCTTCAATTCTCTCTGTATAATTACTACTCCAGTCACCTTTCAGATCACAGGCAGTATCCTTTACCTCCTTTCACTCCCATCTAAATGAAGTTTATGTGTGAAACCCCAGGTTCCCAGATTTTCATGCTACAGTATGAAACAATGATTAAGCAAAAAGGAAAACCCACTATCTTTTACTGGAATAGAAATGTAAAGAATAAAAATACTGAAGGCATGCCAGATTAGCATTTCACTACTCCTGTGGTTATGCAGGAACTTTCCTTTCCCCTTGATGCTTCCCAAGTCCAGTCCCAACTGCAACTCCTTGGTCTTGCAGTTTCTTTCCCAGCATACATTTTTTCTTCTACAGAGAAGAGAGAGGCAGGCTTGTGGTGGAAGAGATATTGTCTTGTCCTTTGTCTTGCTCCTTAAGCACCTACTGGTATTTTGCAGTGAGGTGAGTGTAAACACATGTATCAGCAAAACAGGTCTTAAAATTACATACCAAAATCCTAATTTTTATTGTTGTCGTGTTTATTGCTGGGGCTGAGTAGCTTTCTCTGGCTTTTGGGAGCAGCAGCATTGGTGAGGGAGGTGGGGGTGATGAGCAGTAGCCAGAGCCTTTGTGATGCTCCAGGTGCTGAGGATATTGTGAATAGCTGAGTCATTTGGAATCATAGAACCATCAAACAGTCCAGGTTGGAAGGCACCTTAAAGGTCCATCCAGTCCACCCACCCTGCAATGAGCAGGGACATTTTCAGCTACATCACGTTGCTCAGAGCTGTGTCTGCTTCACTTCTGGAAAGTGGCTGGCTGGAAAACTTTATTGTTTATAAAATGTTTGGAAAGGGTTCTAGACTGTTGTCAATCAAGCTGCCAGGGGAGAGGGGATTGGCTGCTCTCTTGTAGAGACTGGGCACAGCCAGCCTTGCTCTTTTCTGCTGGGGGCAGGTAAATCTGCTGAGTTTGTGAGCACGACCATAAAGGCGTGTGCCAGCTCCTGACACAGAAGGTGAAATAGCAGGCTCAGGGCTGGTGCCCCCTGCCAGCCAGTCAAAGGGTGGTGTGGTGGAAGGTGTAAGCCTCTGTTGCTGCAGGCTAACCACAAGGGTGGGCGTGGGAATGGGGGAATGCATTCATGCTTGAATGTAGCAAAATGGGTTGAAAAAGCAAAGGTAAAGCTGCAGTGGGCGTGTAGGGAAAAAAGTACAAATGGGGGAGTAACATGCAAGGTGAACTGGAAAAATAAGAGGAGTGCATAATTATTTTGGGGAGTATTTTGCATTTGAATGCTGGAATTTTTCAGACGGCAGATCAAACCAACACTTGGAAACATCTGCATGTGTCTTTCCAGCTTACAAAATACTGATTGCAAGAGCTATTAAAGGCCTGTTGGTATCAAACCCTCTTTCAAAAGAGAATCCTTTCCAATATTTAGTCTAAATTCTTTACCTAACACTGTACAGGTAAATATGGACATGGTCTCTATAAGGTGATAAAGAATAATGTGTGAATTACGTCCTTCCAGCCTGGGTGAAGCCATCAGTCTGCTTTAGCTCTCTTCTCTGATAGAGCACCGCATGCTGGAAGGCAGAAGGTTTGAAGCAAGAACTGAGAACATAAAGCCACATCTCAGAATACATTCTGTATATATTCTGACTAATGATTAGCTGCAATATTATTTTATTTATATTATTTTGATACATCTTACCTTCTTTTTGAAATAAAAGAATCTCTGTTTATTGTATAATTTATTCAAATAATTTGGTAAAAATACTAAGTATTTCAACTATTTTACTGACAGGTTTTATGTCACAAATATCAGACCATGAGTCCATCAGTTCACACTGCTTCCCCTGACTTTCTCTGAAGTTATTAAAAGTATATAAATAATAAAACCATACAGAATCAATCAACTAAAAAATCAAAATGAAACCTCAGACTTGTAAAACAAATATATCAGAATTCTAATGCAAAAATGTTTACGCATTCATCTCACTGGAGATAGTAATCTATTTTTATAAAAGTGTGTTCATTTTGTCTGGCAAACTTTATTGCTTTTTGACTGGTGAAATTGATACAGAAGTCTGAATCCCAGGAAGAATTTTTTAGCCTTTCCTATTTGCAAATTATGTAAACCAGTAAGCAGCTGTAAATGCAGTCATTTATTTTGAAGCGGGAATTTTTTAGAGGAGATGCATAAGACAGATCCCAGCAGACCTGAATAGTTTTTGTGGATCTTGTGCATTTAAGAAACTCAGTATTTGGCAGTAAATGAGCCTATGTAGTTCAATATGTTGACTACACATATGCTAAAGCATATGCTTTCCTAGACCTACATATTGAAGGACGTTGTTTGTTTCTTTGTTTATTTGAAACTATTTTTCCTGTATGTTTTCTGTCTTGGATACAATTGTAAAGGTGACATATGTATCATACAGATGAGCTATATTGGCCCATTCTTTCTCCTAAAGGAGAAATTTTGTGGGTTTAGGCCCAGATATTATGCATTCCTCTTCAGCAACATTAAATAGAGCAAAGTGTAAGAAGACACCAAAAAATAGAGAGGTTGTCAGGGGAGCTCTCTAGTCTTCTTCTGTCACAACATAAAACAGCACCGGTGGTTTCTATTTTTTGAACTAAAAGTGGCTTGTTACTTTTAAGTATCTAAAAAACAAATTTAAATCTATATGCTTGAAATTAAACCAAATTGTTATCAACCCCTTAAACAGGCCTAAATCATCCCATTGTTGGGATGTTGGAATTGTCTTCTAGCTCACTTAGAAGTAGCAAAGATCTGTGCAAATGCTGAATATTACAAGGCTGAAATTATTGAGAATATGTGAGTGTTACTACACATGCATAGAAGATGGTAAAGAGCAGAATAATAAATTGATGCATTCTGTCAGACCATGGAAAGGCTGGCTGTGGTTTTCCATGGAAATCTAAAGAGAGAAAGAAAAAACAATGGAGAGCAGGAAAACAAAATAAAAAGAAGGGCTTTTTGAACTCCTGCTGGTGCACTTGTGGTTATAGGCAGCAACAGTACTTGCTGATGAATCGGTAGAGATCTGATGACCAGCCTATAAATTGTGGTGGCTCCCATATCTTTTGGGAAAGTTTCTACTTCCATAAGCCTAATATCACCTCTAGCAAAATAGATAAGCAACCACTCCTATGCAGGTACTGAATGTATAGTTTTAACAATTGAAGGCATATGTCCAAGCAGCACAGCTATGTCCACATGCTACCGTCATTCTCTCCCTCTTCCTTTGCCATCTGTCTGGCATCATGAATTTCATGCCTTCAAACATTAATTGCTTCTTCAGAGTTTCATTAGAGGTCAGATGGGTGCTTGCAACTGGAAACACACTATTGTGGGAACACCCCAAAGGATCTAGTTCACCCGGGCTGCCCAGCACAAATTTCACCTGAAACCTCTGCTCACATTTTATGTATATGGCTTGTTTTACTGTCCAAAGTTGGCTGAAAGGGCTGAGCCTTCACATAGGAATGTATTTCAGTGCTGAAGATTCAAACTGGGGACACCCAGTGTTGCTCCCACATCCCAGAGGGCCCTGACTCTCTGCTGTAGTGCACTTCGTGGAGCCATTGCCACACTGAACAAAGCAGGTGTAACTCATCTTCACCCAGACTACACTCACTGGGCACAAGGCTGCAGGAAATAAGGGTCATGATTAAAAAAAAAAAATTAAATGCATATTTAAATATAAAAGAATGGGAATAGTTATGAGATGTTTAAGGGCACCTTCACTCTTGTTGGATGGGCTACAGAACTCTCAGCTTTCCCATCTATAGTTCAGGGCTCAATAGCACCTGCTACCTCATTTTCCCATCAAGTTCATGTGCAGGTTCATCACCTATGAATGTTCTTCCATAAAAAATTCCATCCAGTTTTTTTTTTTTTTTACAAGAAGGTTTTCTTGATGCTAGATGCCACACAGTGTTTTATGGGAATTGTTTTATTAACTGCATTTCCTGGAAGCTTTTTATTCTACTTCTCTCACAGAAGATGTTTTACTGTTGCTGACAAACCAGATTTCATACTTACCCATCATGGCTTTTATGATGAATTTTGAGTCTTCCACACTGACACATCTTTTCTCTGAGACGGTCAGACAGCCTGTTCACCCTTTCTGGCTGCCTGATCTTGTGTGATATACCTTCATTCTGCCTGTGCTGATGAGTTTTCTGAGAGATGGGATTGCTAAGGTGACCGCTACTTTTGGAATGGTTTCCTTTTCTTGAATCATTGTGCTGATGCATTTCTCAGCATTGGATGCATTAGTAAAACACTCTCATGTATAAAATATTTAAAAATCAGACACAGAATCACAAAATATTCCAAGATGGAAGGATTATTGAGTCCAGCTCTTGGGTGAATGGTTCACACTTGGATCAAACTAAGAACCTTGGCATTATTGGCACCATGCTGTAACCAACTGAGCTGATGCTCTCTGTGCTTCCCAGCCCTCAGTGCTCTGTCACTTTTATTAGCAGCTTGTGCTAGGAAGGTGCACTGAATCTCTTCTTTCATGTGCTGAACAGTTGTTGCATGATGGAACTGCCTCTGGGCTTCAGCTGTGGAATGGGAGAAAGGAAGAAAAGTTATAACTCTTGCACAACTGGATTGATGTCAAGGGATATGTGTCTGAGTCAGATGTGCGTGCTTGCAAACATAAGAAAGTTGGGCTCCTAAATAAAATGATAGATGACAAAATGGTAAAGGTTCTGTTGGTGTGTAAGTTACCAGCTGGATGTGTAAGGGGGCATACATGGTCATAATTCATGCATTAATGGTTGGCTACCTGCTCAGCTGATGAATTTCTACTTGGATTTTAATTGCATAGGATGCAAGTTCCTTTTATTCAAACCCTGAGTTTCACATTATAGAATTTCATGTTGTGCTTACCAGCCAGAATATCTTCTTAGCACATTAATATTTCCTCTCCTATAAATGCATTGGACGTATTTCTAGTTAGGTGTTACTTCTCATCAGAGTGGAAAGGCTACTGGGTCAATAACTGTAAAGCACAGTCAAGACAGATAAATGCCGGTGAAGTATGCAGCAATTTGCTTATAAGTCAGGATTTATGTAAAGAAAACACTTTTTAATAATAAGTTTCTTCATTGTAAGTATTGCTGCTTTTTTATTGCTGGAGATTTTTTAAGTTTTGTGGCAATCAGCTGGGATCAAGAGAGGTGCAATCACTCCTCACAGCTGCTATGTCAAGTTTGTATACTTCTCAGCAGTGTTTCAGATGCATATTCTCTGGAATTCTTGGTGAGGAGGAGTGGGAGATGTTTAATTTTCAGTGTACCCTGCTGAGCACTGCATGATTCAGTGGCACACATTACAGAAGAGTGTGCAGAAAATGACTGAGATTTCCAGGGATGACAGACACCAAGAGCTGACTGTTTCAGGAGTGATCTTCATTCATCATTGTGATCTACTTGCATTTATTCTGGAACCAAAATGGAGGTATTGGCTGCATCTTCCAGTAGGTACCTCCCACACCGATCTCTTTTTGCCCTCCCAGAACTGCTAACTTTCCTGGGATTGGAACCCAATGGGCCAACCAAACCACCACTCTGGGAAGCAGCAGCTTATGTGCTGGCTCCAGATTCTGCCCCTAGAACCAACTCTTCCTAAAACCATACTTGGCTTCTCCGAGATGCACAGCTCAGTTTCTGGATCAATTAGTGGAGTTTCTCTTTTTGCAGAAGGATAACAAATGCCAAATGTAATGCCAGTCATTCACTGATTAAGGAGCAGCCCAGTGGCATTAGCTCTCCTGCTGTATGATACCTGAGGATCTAAACTACACTACTTTATTGTGTGTATTTTATGAGATCCTGGATTTCTCTATCATACTTCTAATGGCTATCACTTTCTTCCAGGGAAAGATAATGCATGTTATCTTCAGTTAATTACTCATTCGATACCTTAAGCATGAGCACAATCTCCAGTCATCAGTAGCACTATCAGATGCATAGTTCACTTTGTAATAGCACTGATGGAATATCTCTCAGTTTGTACATCACATAGCAGGTACTCTTTTGCCAGAATTTTAGAGGACTGCAGACCCTCAGCTTACTGGCTTATCATCTAATTGCTTATCAGTCTCACTCCCAACCTCTTCATTGTTTCAGTAGCACAGCTACAGTAATTAGATTCTGTATTTCTCAGACTTCAAGGCTACTTTAGGCAGGGACACAACACTTCTTTTGTCTGTAGATTGTGGGTTTCGTTTTGTATTTCAGTCATTATTTTGTGCAAAACCAGGACCAGATGAGTTTCAGTCCCTGATACAAAGCTGCTTTGACCAATTTACTGAAGGTAAACTGGTACACACTGATCATTCAATTAACATTTAATGTTCGAGCTAGAACAAAACAACTCCTGAACTGTATTGCATCAACTTTCACCACCTTCTGGGTATGATTGCATTTACATGCTGGTCATGGCCTCCATGCTTGTGAAAGATGGCAAAAAATACACAAAAGTTGACTATTCTGATTATGTACATCTTAGAGGTGCTTCATAAACCTAATAAATTGTCTTTTTACAGAGTTTGAATCATGGAAAATTTGCATTTTTCTCGTCAGAAATGCTGCAGTCCTGACCCCATTGCAGAGTCTTTCTAGCCCGGTTCTGCCAGCTCAGAAAGCACAAAGTGCAGGATGGGGGGCTGCTCTCCATCATTCCTGTTGCCTCCCACATCACTTTCTCCTTCATGTACACATATGGATGTATAATTCTGATTTGTTTATCTGATACTATTGCTGATAAATCTTCAAAGGTCACATCAAGACCCTGTTGATTTAGGTACATAACAGGTATGCAACAAAATATCACCTGCTCCAATCAACATGCCATCTAAAAATATATCTGGCTTCATGTCTAATCTTAATGGTCATTCTGAGTAACTCATTCAGGGTTATGTGATAACAAATAGCTGGTTTCTTCTGTAGAATTGCCTGTAGATGTCTAGTTGACATGGTAGCAATGTGGTGCTTTATGCCAGTTAATTAGCATGGTTCAGTGGTGTTTTATGCTTTTGGTATCATACTTCACTAGTCATACTGCAAAGGATATAAACAATGGGAGTTTTTAGTAGTTTTGGTGATTACAGATGCAACACTGAGATTTCTGGTGTGTGTGACTCCTGGAAGTATCATGACATAGGCAAATGAATGCACCAGCTCTTGCTCTTATTTGAAGCCATTATGTTTCACATATTTCTTTATGCTCATGCCTTCATTTTCTCTATTTTTAACTGGGTTCACATGTTTTGAATAGCCTTTTGGAATTACTGCCATGCATAAAACAAGGTGCTCATGCTGTGGCCAACAATGAAGGAGCCACAATGGGTTGGTGCATTTTGCATGTTTCTCTTGGGCCTCTGCTGCTGGTCACCTTGGAGACCTGGACTGGCCTCACAACTGCTTCAACTAGTGGCAGCTCCTACATTTTCTGCTTCATGTGTAATTTGTGGCATTTCTTGAATAATCTCTGGTTGTTCTTAAAGTGGGGGTTTTACCCATGGTTGATGAGAAGTTCCCAAAGCTTCTGTATTCCTCGGGGGATAATATTTAATTTGTAATTTGGGAGTTTAGCAAACTTTATTCCAGTTCACCAACAGTGGTGTCAGGAAAGTTCCAGAAGGGGAATAATTCTCCTAGATTTTCCCATGACTGTACCACAAATAAATACTCCAAGAGGACTGAGTGTGTGTTTGCAGACTTCTAACACAGAAGAATACTGGAATTCCTCTAGAAATCATGGACCATCTGTAAAGCCATATTTGTCTAGACCCAGCCAGCCCTAATGTATTCTGAACTCTTCAGCTTTCCCCTTGGCCCTGGGCAATGACATGAAATAGTGCTGGTTGTTAGAATTTTACAGAATTTTGGGTAACATTATTGACTCCAGATGAAGTTTTTAATTCTGCCAGCATTGCTTCTTAATCATCAGCTTCCCATCCTATTCTACTTTAAAATTCCCTTTTAAATGTTAATTAATTTGTGCAAAACTAGCAAGAATTGTCAGTGTTGGAATGTGTGTGTACCACGAGAAACAGCACTCCCATTTTCAGTTGTTCACCAGTAGCCTTATGACCTGCTTGATCTATGAATGGTTAATAGTAATAACAATCTGCATTGGTTTTTTTTGGTGTTTTGGTTTTTTTTTTCTATCTCAGCCAAATCTCAAGATTTGGGGAATAAAATTTGTAGGAATCATGAATAACAAGCAAGTAATTCATTATTCATATCTGTCTGCTGGGAAAAAAATGTCTGAGTTGGTAGGTGGCTGGACCAACATTTTGTAATGAGTTGATGAAAGGTGAAAAAAAAAAAGAAAACTCATGCATCCTAACTGATTCCTCTGCCTTAAACAATGAATATTGTTTATTTTATGATTATTTGACTTTAAATAAAGCTTGTGAATACCATCAAGATGCCCAAGCTTATCCAGAAGGATAAATTATTCATGCAAATTACACATTTATAAATTATATACTGATATATATATACAGATTTCTTTCATTTGATATACACTCTAGTAAATTTAAAAATGAGGGGATTTTTTTTCTTCCGAAAACTGTTGTCTTGCTGTAATTAGCTTCATACTAGATAAAATAGGATAAAAAATGAAAAGGGGCCTGGCTGCAGAGCTTAGAGAGTAAAGGGAAAAAAGAGAAGAAGAGAAGAGAAGAGAAGAGAAGAGAAGAGAAGAGAAGAGAAGAGAAGAGAAGAGAAGAGAAGAGAAGAGAAGAGAAGAGAAGAGAAGAGAAGAGAAGAGAAGAGAAGAGAAGAGAAGAGAAGAGAAGAGAAGAGAAGAGAAATATTTCAGTTGGAAGGGACCTACAGGTCCAGCAGCCTGTTTTGAAGTAGTTCTGTGTGAGAGTGAGCCAAAAGTTGACAGACTACAGTGTTAGCTCAGAGGTAACTTAAATCTGAGAGTACTGCAGATCAGAAACAATTGTGAAGATTTCATGCAGAAAGATATCATCGGCTCTCAGGTTTGAGGGAAGGCTTCTCAATGTGCTCATGTCCCTCTGATTTACAGAGTGGGACACATTCTGCCATTTCAGGGAAATTGCTTAGCTAAGTTTAGGCTGGGAGATAAACCAACTTACATGAAAAAAATCGTGTATTAGAAACATCACTGTGGTTTTTAGCTTAACATTGTAAAAGGCTGGGAATTTAGAGGTTTGTTTTTTGAAACAGTGCACTGTTTCAAGCTTTCTTCAGGTCTTACACAGTTCTGGACATGGACTGTTCCTTGTAGTGTGGCAAGTGACACTAAGCATTGTGTCTGCCACTAAAGGGAAAGCCATATCTAGTGGGTAGGCAGGAGGAGAGAAACTGAGGCATTAGAAAATGATCAGCTACTTTGTTTGCGCAGTTTAAATTGTAATTTACCCCTAAAAGTGATGACCAGTAATCTCATGAAGTAAGACATCTGAAGATTATAAGCTCTAACAACAGAGCTTATGCTGGATCAAAGTCAAGGCACCAAAAATTATTCCTTTGATGTTTTATGAAAATGCATGTTCAGATTCCTACATCTGACTTCAACTATTATGATTTACATCACTGGTCAAAACAGACTGTTCTGCAAAATCTCTAAAAGGAAATAACAAGTCTAAACACTTCAGATGTAATTTAATAAATGT
The DNA here is from genome assembly GCA_013399225.1 of Rhipidura dahli. NCBI lineage: Eukaryota > Metazoa > Chordata > Aves > Passeriformes > Rhipiduridae > Rhipidura > Rhipidura dahli. The sequence continues at coordinate 627,148 of VXAC01004729.1, read as the reverse complement.
AATGCTGTGTTAGGTCATGTCAATAGGCTAAGCCTGCCCTGTATCAGAGAAGGAGAAACTTGTCCCTTGCCTGGATCTGCCTACTTGATGCTTGCCTCCCACAAGAGTAATATGGATTTGGTTGCAGACTGCTCAGGACACAGTCTAAAAATTAATCTGAAAATCCTAAATCTTTGGGTTTAGGCAGATCTTTGCCCTGACTCACTGTGCAGCCCCACAAGCACCGGCTGGCACAGGGCAAGGAGCAGGAACATGCGAGAGCTGCTTGCAGCAGCAGCTCAGGGCTGGTACACCAACGCAGTTTTCCCACTGTGAGAGAGGAAGCAGCAGGGAGCTGTGAATAAGAACAGGTTGGATAAGATCAGATGTTCTGAGGAGGCAAAAGGAGATGATGCCATCTAGTCTCCCAAAGGCTTGCTGAAAACATGATATAGGACAAAAGCAGTGCAGCCTGTAAGCAGTCATCTGTGAGGGGAACTGAGGTGTTTTGTGAAGCCAGACTGGAAGAGCATTCCTGTAAGAGTGCATTTTCTCTGTTGTGTAAATAATTTAGCAGTGGTGGTGTTTTGCCTTTAGGCAACAGTATTCCCTTAAAGTAGTCATCAGTAATACAAGTGAACATGAGGAAATAAGAAACCTTTTTGGGTTAGAGGACTTAAAGACACACAGAAGAGGAACAGTTCCTTTGAGCTTTTGTGCAGAGATGAAAGTATTCTACAGCAGGCCTTCAGTCTCCTGAACCAGCTGTTTGACCAAACAAAAGCAAAGTTTTATTATTCAGGCATGGGAGCCTTTTGGCTTTGTAAAACAAATGTCTGTGCTACCACTACACAGTGTAACCCCATCTGACTGCCTCCTTCCCCTGGTCCTGCAGCAGGGCTGGAGGATGACTACAAAGTCTGTAGAGAAACAGCATTCATACTGGTGAAGCCCTGTGTCTGCAAGACTGGATATTTAGGGTGAAAACTAAAAAGAAACTATTACCCTGTAATTTCAATTTGTAATTCAGATTCTTTTTTCCGACAAAAGAGGTAATATGTAAATTCTGGTACAATCTTCATCCTTTGTGAGACTTTTGCCTCTTTATGTGTAGCACTTAACTCTGGCACTCCTGTGAGAGGCAGGAGAGGACCAGCATGCCTGGCAGCCTTCCCTCTGCAGTCTGCCTTCCCCATTGCAAGTCTCCTGCATTCATTTAGATGTCTCTGCTAAACTCTGGAAGGAAGAAGGGAGAGCACAGCTCCTTTGATGATCTTGATCTAAATAGCAAGTTGTCATCTGAAGTAAAAGAGAGAGACTGCAGTGGATGAAAGAGAAGAAATATGCTGCTTTTCTTGTTTAGCAGTGCTGTTATTCTACCTGTGTCCCGAGCCCATACACAAATAATTGGGAATTTGCTGTCTTAATGGTTGTTGGGTTTTTTTATTGTACCTCTGTGGCTGTGTGGGTGAATGTAAAAAGGCTTTTGTACATGTGTATATGTATATTTGGAAGACAGTACACAGTTAAAGCCTCTTTCAATTTTCTCTCTAATTTATTTTTAATTTTGTAACCCCCCAGGGGTAAATCCTTATTACAAGATGTAAAACCATCTCTTCTACAAAGCAGCTTATTTGTTGATTTTTAATTTGAGCCAGCAGATGCAAAGCTGTAGCTTGTTTCCAAACACTGAGAGCTCCTCTGTATCTGTAACTGTCAAGTGTGTCACTGCAAAATTAGTATAAAAATTAAAAATTAAAATATCTTTCTAAAAAGAGCAAGAAGAAAGGGGTGTTATTTCTCTGTATGAAGACTATGTTAGACTTCTGAATATCGAAACATTCTGAATTGGCAATTTAATTTTAAATCTACATTATATTTGGATTAGACTGAACATGAAGACTTATAATCTCAGAAGCTCAAGTGCTGACAGAAGTTTGGGGGTTGTTTTTGAAGGAGGAACTCCATCAAAAGAAGGCAGTGTCTAAAGATGGCATCACTCTGTACACTTACATAAATGCATGTTCGCTGGTATCAATATGTGCTTTGCCTCACAGGAAATGTTGCCTTTCAGCTAACCTGCACATTTTATGGTTTAATATTTGTTTATACAACTGCCTGAAAGTCCTAGTCACAGAATATTACAATAATAAAGTTGCAATAACAAAAAGACATGATCTGGAATAATCTCTCTTCCTACTGTAGTATCTCATTCTAATAAATTCATGCTAAAAAAGTTAGCTGGAAAAAAACGCTTTAAAATGCTTTACCAGTTAGTTCAAGTGCAGGCATCTACATTTGGTTCTCCTGGTCTACAATGCTTACAAGTCAGAAGGCATGAATAATTAGTTTGCTTTGAGTTGTGATAGAGGGAAACAAGTTTAAAAAAACCCCCAGATTTTCTCTTTTTGTTTTCTTTTTAATAAGGTGTGATGATTTTGTTCCCCTTATTGTTTTTATGCAAAGGTGATGTTTATTTCTATTTAGGATGTGAGCCTTAGAATAAAGCTCTTGATTCTCTCTGCTTCTCTTTTTAGTCTTCCCAAGTCAAGCCTTCTCACTTACTTCCTTAACTCCCATTTCCCTTCTCTTTGTTGTCTGAATTCACTGAGGATGCCCTCTCTGAGTGCTGTTCAGAGGTCCTGTCCTGCTGACAGCCCCACACCTTCTCCAGGTTGTCTTCTGCTGTTGCCTTCTACTGGGTGTTTTTTGCTAAGGTGGGACATTTGAGTATGGTGACTTCATTTCAGCCTTCTGTCAAAACCAGGGCTCCACCTGCCTCTTCCTTGATTTACCCACAGCGTTGGGCTGAGAGTCACTGCACATGCTCATCTTCCTTCTGCTGTATCCCTAGAAGGTCTTTGGAGGTGATTCATTCCCTTCTATGAATTGTGGCAATGATGCCAAAGAAATAGAAAGCAAACAAATAGAAAGTAAACAAATGGAAGTCCCTAGATTACCAACACATTAAGTATGTGTTGGGGTTTTTGTGGCATCATAGAATTTTGTTAAGGTTGGAAAAGACCTTTAGGATCATTGAGTCCAGCTGTTGACCCAGCACTGCCAAGTCCCAGTACATCCCTAGATGCTACATCCACACACCTTTTAAATCCCTCCCAGGATGGGGCTCTACCACTTCCCTGGGAAGCCTGTTCCAGTGCTTGACAACCCTTTCCATGAAGAAATTTTTTGAAATTACTAGCCTAAACTTCTCCTGGCACAACTTGAGGCCATTTCCTCTTGTCCTACCTCTTGTAATTTGTCAGAATAGACCAACCCCCACCTCACTGCAACCACAACCTTCTTTCAACTTGGTGTTGTCTGCAAACTGACTGAGGGAGCACTTGATGAAGATATTTAACAGAGCTGGCCCCAATACTGAGGCCTGGGGAACACCACTTGTGATCAGCTCAGCTGTACCCAAGTTCATCAGTTTTGCTAATGCTTGTAGATTTTCACAATTGATACATTAATGATAAACAGCAACAATAATAATGTGGACAGAGGTCAGAAGCCACACCTTTCTTCTACTCTAAGTAGCATGAGGTGCAGCAAATGAGTGGAAGCAAAGACTAAGTGTATTCCACAGAAGAAGATGCATTTACTGCACAAAATTTTTCTCCAGGAACAGATTTTCTAGTTTACTTCTCTCATGCTAAATATTTGTGTGCACTCTGCTTTCCACTGACCAAGAGAAAGGCACTTGCTGTGAAGCTAAACCGATGTTCTTCGGAGTTGTACAGTATCTGCATAAATTAATTTTGGCACTGCTTTTTGCTTTGCCCAGAATTCTCAGCAGAAACTGCTCTTTTGCAGTTTGGAATATCTCAGAGCTCTGTATCAAAGATATGTTAACATATACCAAGTATTTTTCTTATTTTTATCATCAGCAAAGAAAGAATCAAGAAATCAAAATAGAGATCTGTGCATGTCAGTTTAAAGTGTAGAAGATTTAATGTCCACTCCTGGAAACTCTAAGTTTACCCATTAGCCAGAAGTCATGGCCAAAGCTTCATTTTTAAAACTCACTTAGTTGGCCACATCTGAGCAGTGCCTGGAAATTGAAGAAAGCACTGACAAACCAAAAGCACCAAGAGTTCTTAAATTGCATCCATAGTCGTGGCTCAGGCAGCCTGCTGCCATTGCAGTTCTTGAGCCTGCTGCTTCCCTCTGCTTTTGTAGGTACCATCAAGGTCCTACAAAAACAGATTCAGGTGGTATTTCTACTGTTGGAATAGAGACTGCAGTTTGATGGCCTCAGGTTTTTTGGCTTTCTCTTGATGATTAAAATGAAAAATCACTCTGAAATGTTAACCACATCTTCCCATTGCATTGTTACTTTCCAGTTGATGTTTTAAAGGCATTGTCTGGGCTATATAAAAACTTGAGATGCAATTTCAATACCTGTAAAGGATCTATTAGCGTGGTTTACACTGATTTTAGTAGAAATTAGGACACCTAATCTCAAATGCTCTTTTAAAAACATCTCCCTAAATCAATTTAAAAAATAATTAAAATAATTCTGCATGCTCAAATAATCATAAAAGTACATAGATGCAGTCATAGTTATGTCTGAAGGATGGGATGTAGTAAGTGTAACAGGGAGGTGTGGTATAATTGAATGTACTTACTCTTTATTCATTTTCTTAAATATTACTCTACTCACCACCTTGTTTCTGCTATTTTTCTGCTGCTTACTGAAGAAAGAGAGAAAGAGGAGAAAGGAGAGAGGCAAGAAAGGAAGGGAGAGAGGAAGGAAAGGGAAAGAAGATTTTTTTTTTAACATTTATAGTTTTGCATTCAGTGTCATTACCACTGTAATAAATAATTAGGCTGTTGCCTAATAATATCCCACTGGAAGAGTGTGTGTGTGAGCACCTTTTAATGAGCAAACATGAAATGATTCAGATGCTTTGCTCACATAAATACCCATTCAAGTCACTCAGCAGGGCCAAGCTTTAACATCTATGATTTCTGAATTAACTTTTGAAGTAATTATCTGTTTTTCTGTGTTTGAATCTTATAAGATCTGAGATACTGTGCTATAGAGAGCCTGCTGCTTCTGCCATGGTATGGCAGCCCTTATATTACCGTGTCTATTTGAACCAGAGAGTGAACACACTTGTGATGAAGGAAAATGATGAAGGAGAATTGGGAAGCCTGAGCAAGTTTTGGTGGCGATGGACAGTAATGATCCTTTTCCTCTCTGTTTTCCATCACCCATTTTGATGATCACGGGCAGTTAGAAAAGCTACAGCAACATGGAAAAATCTCAGAATAGTGGGGTTTTCTTTGAAACTTTCAAGATGGTTCAAATACCATTTATAGTACTTTGGCAGTACAAGTAAACCCTGCTTAGATTCCTTCTTAGGCTACAGACTCTGAAAGACCTCCAGTCCGACTGTGTTCGGTCACAGTCTGCCCCTTTCACAGTGAGGTCTCATCATGTGTGGAACTTACTGTAATGCAAATAAATTAAAGGTTTGCCCACCCTCAGTAATGAGCTGTTTTGCTTTTGAATGGAGAACAATAATAATCCCTAGCCTTCCATGAGGAATGCTTTGACCTTTTGAAAGTTGTGGGTTTGATCTGCAGGCTGTATTGTCGTGTCAGTTTTCAAGTGGTGAAGTTTAAATACTGGGTGAATGACAGGGTTCCCATAGAAGGCAGCAAATCTGTCTACTTTAGAAAAAAGATTCTGAGTGCTGAGCAACTGTCACCCAAAATAAATCTCAGTGCAGCCTTTATCTAAACAAGTCTGATACTTTGAACCTCTAGGATCAGAATAACCATCCTTGGAGCAGGATCTCTCTTATGCCCAAATGTGAGTGCTGTTACTCTCCTGCTTTAAGATTCCATTATATTTACCAATACTGATAATCTCCCTCTCTGGCAAAAACCTGTTGCACCATGTGTGCAGCATACAACATTTTAGCAGTGTGTATGGGAAGTATAAATGTATAAACTGCTCTATTCCATAGCACTTTATATGTGCATGTGTATGTGTAAATATAAAACTAAAGGTAAGAAGGTATAGTATACCTGGTTTGTTCAAGCTGTGCTTATTTTTCTTGCTGGTGTTTACATCTTAAGTGAAGTGTCAGTCTGACTCTCACATACTACTTTACCAGGCTGGCTCTTTTAATATCTGCTGGACAAATAGGGTGTGTTAGTTTTCACTTCCTTGCAGTACCTCTTTGTATATGGTGGCTTTCAACTGCACAGTGTAAATGTGAGAGATCTGGATAATTTCTCTGGACAGGCAGGTATTTGGGGCATGTTAACCTAACTCTTACATATTTTTTCTCGTTTGCTACCACAGGAGAAGAAAACTTGCTGGCAATTTTGAAGAGGAGATGGTGGAAGTACATGATCCTGGGAATAATAGATATAGAAGCCAACTACCTGGTAGTCAAAGCTTATCAATACACGACTCTTACCAGTGTACAGGTAAGTACTCAAGGGTTTCCTCTTTTGAGGTAAGACAGTAGGTTCAATGGGGTCAGTGGTGTAGTATCCATTGGCTTCAGTGAACCAAAAGCTAATTGCTGCCTCTGACTTCTGTGTACTTTTTAATGCTGACTCGTAAGACACATTTTTTCATGTTGGACTTCTATTACTCAGTATTTTCCAAACTGTACATAAACATTCTTATTTTCATTTTATTTCCCTGTGCTAAACCATTCATAATCACATTTTGGGCATTATCTACATAATTTAGTCCTTTAAGGAAATATTTTCAGATTGGCTGAAATGTTTTTCTCACTTTGTATTGTACTTGGAGAAAACACAAGCGCTTCTTTTAGGATTCCTTAATTAGATCTGAGTATCTGAAGGTCTCTGGTGGGTTGACCCTGTCTGGACATCAGGTATCCACCAAAGCCAGTCTATTACTGTCCTCCACAGCTGGACCAGGGGAGAGGGAGTATAAGGAAAGATTTCTCAAGATCAAGGTAAGGACGGGGACAAATCACTCACCAGTTACTGTCACAAGCAAAACAGACTCAACTTGGGCAAATTAGTTTCATTTATTACCAGTCAAATCACTCACATTCTTCCCCTGCTCCAGTGTGGGATCCCTCCCACAGGAGATACTTCTCCACCAACTTCTCCAATGTGAGTCCTTCCTACAGGCTGCAGTTCTTCACAAGCTGTCCCAGCATGGGTGCCTTTCACAGGGTGCAGCCCCTCAGGAACAGACACCTTCAGGGTGATTCCCCTCCGGGGTCCCAAGTCCTGCCAGCAAACCTGCTGCAGCATGGGATTCTTTTTCAATGGGTCCACAGGTCCTGCCAGGAGCCTGCTCCAACACAGTCTTCCCATGGGATCACAGCCTCCTTTGGTCAGTGAGGTGACTCCAGCGTGGAGTTCTCCACAGCCTGCAGGCAGATCTCTGCTCCACCATGAGCCTCCACTGGGCTGCAGAGGGGCATCCTGTCTCACCATGGTCTGCACCACAGGCTGCAGGGGAATCTCTCCTCTGGCGCCTGAAGCACCTCCTGCTTTCCTTCTGCACTGCTCTTGGTGTCTGCAGAGCTGCTGCTCTCCCGTGTTCTCACTCCTCTCTCAGGCTGCAGTCTCTGTTGCACAGAGTTGCTTTTTTTCTCCCTGCTTAACTATGTTACCTCAGAGGTGCTACCACTGTCATTGATGCGCTTGGCCAGCAGCAGGTCCATCTGGGAGACCACTGGCATTGGCTCTGCTGGATACAGGAGAAGCTTCCAGCAGCTTCTCAGAGAAGTCACTCGTGTAGCCCCCGCTGCTGTCACAGCCTTGCCAAGCAAACCAAATGGAGGATGTTTAGCATCCCATAATTAGATCAGAGTGCAAGAGTTGTCATTAAGTAAAATGAATGCGGTTTTTATGAAGAAGTCCTACTTCAATGCAAGCTGTCAGATGTGTTATATAATAGCTTAACTGCAGCTATCAAAAAGTGTACTCCCTGTCAAAAAATTATATGTGCAGTGAACAAAAGCTAGGGTAGCGATATCTTCAAAGATCCAACCTGGATATTTTATATATAAAAACACAAAATAATCAGGCTTCTTCCAATTTAAGTGGAAAAGTGAATAATAGAAACATTTTTAAGAGACTGGAAATTGTCTGTCTTGGGAAATCATCACATACTTCATAGCTACTTGTTCTAAAACAAGTGTAGTGCCTATTTACATTATTTTTAAATAACTGAGCAACACTAGGTAGTGTTCAGTGTATTTTATACCTTACTCTCCTGATGCTTGCATTAGAGCTAATAAAATAAAGGAGCACCAGTTAATGTTCTGCAGGATCAAAGCTAATTAAGAGTATATTTCTTCCATAGCTGAAAAGCAGCATTGGAAAATCCTGAGCTTCTTTAGCTGAATAAGAAGCAAAAATAGAAGAAAACTATGAATTCAAGGAATTTGAATGTGAGGTTTATGCTAAATATTCACAAGTGCCTCTGGCATCAGAATCTGGATTTAAGGATTTGAATCATGCCCAGACAATGTAATATTGTTTTTAACACTTTGCCAAATCTGATTACTTAGTATAGAATAAAGCTTAAATCCACATAAACCTCATATTCTCTGATTTTACAGCCACCAAAAGCCTCAAAGAGAAAAGCAAACTGAATTGCTTCTTTACTGTGATTCACTCACAGCGAGTATAAACAGCGGGCTGAGCAGGATGACTCAGGTCATTAACTCCCATCTCCCAAAGCCACCAACAAGCACGTATCAAAGGTTCATCTGGCCAGACCTATGACCCCCCCACTTCCAGAAGATGCAGATCCCCAAGCCAGCAGTGCAAAGAGCATGACCCTTAGTGTATTGTGTCAAGAGATCAAAAGTTACAGTGTGATGGGGAAGCAGGCAGGAGAGTTCAAGGGCATCAAGGGCATTGCTGGTGCCTTGACAGGGAATTTGTGAGCTGAAATCATCCATGTTCTCCTTTTAAACTGAGAGAGAGAGTGGGGAGTGGTGGATCAGAAGAACTGTCAGAGGGCACAGACAATGTCACGTCCATTTTTAGACCTCTTCCACATCAAAATTACGACAGAGTTCAGGTTTCTTTCCTGTGTAGCTTGAAAGAAGGAACAGGTAGGAACGCAAATGCTGTCAAGCTTTTTTCCAGGCGTGGAATGAAATCAGTGTCACCTTTTCCCATAGTTGTCCTTGTTTGCTCAGATACATGTGGAGTGACTGGGATATACCTGCTACATTTTAAATTCATTTCATGCCCTAATATGAATGAGCTTTTAAGTGACAAGCCTGAAGAGATTATGAGAATGGGACAAGTATGAGGTAATGCATTAGGATGTTGAATCAAATGACACATTTTCTGAAATGTAGCCAAACACTCTATTCCATTTAAAGATGAAACAGAAGCAGTTCAGGGGATTATTCAGCATTGGTCAAAATGTGTCATGGTATGAAATGAAGACTGAAAAACTGGAAAATAGAAGATGAGGAAAAGAAAGCTTTCCCTAGAATCTGATTTTTGAAGAAGTAAACAGGACTCTCAAGAGGAAAGCATTCTCTGTCCTGAAAGGCCTGATCCTGCCAGAGAGCTACCTGTGAGGCCATAAATGCTTGCTGGCATGTAGCAAAAAATGTTCAAATCCTTTCAGAACTGAGACCCAAGAAACTGTTGGTCACAAATCAGTATGGCTTTGACAGAAGACTGTGGTAGCTATGCCTATGTATACATTGGGCTGAGAATTGAGCCCTTCAAGTCAGTTCTGGGGGATTTTATCCTCAACAGGCCGTACACCAAGGCTTTCTTGATGGAGAAAATGTAAGAGTTTTTGAAATTGTCACTTGAATAAATGAGAAGTCTTGCAGTATTTTTATAGTGGTGGTGCATGGACCATTTCAGTAGGAAATCAGTTTTACAGCATATCCTTTTTTTCCACATGACATCTCTGCTCCATCATGCAAAACTAATGTGCAAGTGTACAGTGCTTGTGGTGCTTTTAGGCAAACAAACATTACACTGGTCCCAGCAGAAAGCCAAAGCTTAACAGTAAAAATACACCTTTATTGCAAGTCCTTTGCTTTCAGCTTCACCAAAAAAACTCCTAGCATTCAACAAGTAGCTTTGAACTCATGGAACTGTCAGAGTTTCTAGTTATTATTCCATGCTTTTTTTTTTTTTAATATTTGGTGTTATTTCATCCTGGTTCCAGGAAAAGACTGAAAATGGTGCCCTACTTTTCCTCAGTGTTTCACACCCAAATTTTTCCTATATTTTAAGATTCTCTTTTAGCTTTGATCTGGGAAAATGGGATTTTCTAATAAACCTTCCTACATATCTCTCTTTGAATGCCTTCAGAATCACAGTGAATGAGAACATGTAGGTGCAAATCAGAAATGAATATGGTACCTAACCTTTACTTTTGGACATGTTTCTGATTATTTCAAATCCTCATGTACTCTATAATTACTATCTGAGAATGTGACAGTCGGTTTCATCATAAGATAAAAGCAAAGTACTGTGAAGCCTAGAAACACATCATTTTCCTCTTTAAAAAAACCTCAACAAACAACTGAAATACCTCCTTTATAAATTAGGTGACATAAAATTTAGATTGAAAATCAATGCACTGTTTATATTTCAGTCATCAAGGTGTAGGTCATTTGCTAAGGATAAAATACAAGCTTCCCCTTACCAGCAGTGCAGTCCAAGGACAACTAGGTTCAATTGAACAATGCAAGAAGCTCACACTTGATTGTCTACTGAAATCTGAAATGCCATGGACATCTATTATCCCTTCCCCTGCTGCTCAGAGCACAATCTTGGGGCATAAAAATATGTTTGAACCTATTAGGTTGCTTCTTCTTTGGTAGCTTCAAGCTCTGGTTCTTTGCATGCCTGGAGTGATTCTGTATTGTTAGAGACAGATGCCTAAATACCTGCCTACATTAAAAAACTCAAAAGCTAAGTATTCCTACATCAAAGTACCCCAAGGAACTCCATTTGTTAGATATGATCTTAGCATGCTTCAAGTACTTGCAGAAAGCCTGGAGTGCTTTCCAAATTTTAAGTGTGGAGTTCCCTTTTTCATAGTCATAGCTTTTAAAGCAGTGGCCCACAGAAAGGGCTTCACTTAACTCCATCTTGGCTGGGGGGATGGAAACTCAAGCTTCCTGTGGCCATGGAAGTGCTCAGGCTAGTACATGAAAACTGCTCCCTAGAGGGTACTCTTAAAAAACTGAGTATACATCATTTAAAAGGCACAGGAGTTTGTACATGGATCAATTTGATATCCAAACCCACCTATTTCGAGAAGCGCCAGAGATCAGACATTTGTGTATTGATTCCCAGATGGCCCAAACTTGTGAAATGATCTTTAGTTTCTCTTTGTTGTATTACTCTAACTTGCAGTAGACTTTGCAGCCTTCTTCTGTGCCAGCTGTACCAGAAGGTCCACTAAGCACTCCCTTGTACAGGAGCACTTGATCCCATGGACTTGTTTAAAAGCTATGTACTTAACTTTCAGGACTGCCTGTGGTAATGCGTGTCATATTCATCCTAATGGGTTTTAAAACAACCCTGGTGTAGGCCTGTGGAAGGTTTAATAACTATTCAAAAAGGATATTTTAAATACTGTTAGAGACACCTTTTACACAGCAGATAAAATTGCATCCCGCAGAGGGAGTTAAAAGATTCTGAAGTTATTGCAGTTATTTAGATCTAGATATTAAATTTCCTTGAAACTATGTTTTGACTTCAACTTGCCTGTACTGCATTTACATGTACCACACACACACACATCCTCCCAAATCCATAATGTCTTCCACTAAGCCTGTTATGGTACTAACAATTGTAACCTTTTCTGCCAGGTAAGTGCTTTCTCATCATATCAAGCTGCATTATGAGGCAGTCTGCCCTCGCCCTTCTCCCCACGTTAATTAGCTCTCCTTGCTGCAATATACTGTTCTATCCATCTCCACATTACACTCGTGTTGCACTCTCTAGAGGTGATGCTATCCTTTCTCTGTGTTATGATATCACACAGAAATCTGGGTTAATTCTGCAACACCTTGCATAATAGTACTGCAGAGTATCCATACAATGTCACAAGAAGAGAGGCACTGTCAAGGAGAGAGAGATGTTCCCAAATAGCAATTTATCTGGTAATTTATTCCTTGGGCAATCAAGCCTTTGATTGGCATGATGAAAACAAAGGTAGTAAAAGCTGGGATTTATAGACACCAGGAGACAGGCTGTAAAGCTATGATGCGGATGTTCTCAACTGCTCTTAGATCACTGTGAGGCTCAGCAGTACATCACACTTCCAATTACCTCTGGCAGTTCTCATATCTCAACAACTGCCACCAGGAAAGGAAAGGAGTCAGCAGTAAATGCTTATTAGAGGAGAGCTGGATGGCAATAGAGTTTACTTTGTTCTTGGTCCCTGTGGACTCAATGTACATTGAGGCAGGAGGTTTGAGATTGGTTTGAAGCAAATCTGGGAGGCAAAGAGCAGAGGGTGTGTAATGTTGAAGTTGTTGATCCACTTTGTCTGGTGGCTGCTAATGTGAATTATCCCAAAAGCAGTGATGAATTCCACTCCTTCCCTTCCTCCTCCCAGCCTATGAATACAAGATTGACCATACTTTCCTGTTCTGCTTCAGGGCAGTGAGGAAATAGTGCAATGTTAATAAAGTTTGCAGATCAGCATTTTGCAGAAGTGTTGCATACTATACATTTATACTGTGAGAGGGTATCTTGTATCTGCTTTGTTTTCAGACTTGGAGTTACTGTTCTGTCTTTTAACTTGTTACATACCTGTGGTTTGCAAACCAGCCCCTACAGTATCCATGATCTCTGTATGTGGGTTTGCATTTTTCTCAGGCCAAGTTCTAATCCCCCACGTAGCTTACAGCAGGTGGTGACATGGAGAAGTTTCTAATGAGTAACCTTGAGGAAATTATCTGCCCAGCCCTTATCCAGTAAACTTGCTCTGAGAGAAGCTAAACAGAAAATAGAGTTGGAGGGGTGATTCTGCAGCAACACAGGACTGCTGTCTTACAATGACCTTTTTCTGACAGTAGTATGTAGAATCAGAGGAAGAAATCAATGAAAGGAAAGGCCATTCCCTCTGGAAGTGGTTGGTTTGTTGGTAAGTGTTCCTGGTATTTGAGCAGATCTGTATAAGCACAGCTGGAGTTCATGTACAGAGAAGGTATGAAGAGGTACTTTTTAAAGTCAAGATGTGATTACTCATGTTGGTAGTAAAGCATGGCCTTGTGAAGAGAGCTGAGAGCAGAGGAACTGTGGGTTGGGTGTGACCACCACCTTTCATTTAACATAAGTTCAAGAAGCCCCTAAACTTCTTCTATGTACACAGAAAGCTGAAGCTGTGAGAACCCTCATCTCAGGTTTTGATACCTACAAGTCAGATAGAGGTGAAGGTCTTTCACTAGTCAAAGTTTTAAGTGAGTTTCTGTGTCCACAGGGAAGAAGAAAACACTGAGAATAGATTAGAGAAGTAAAGATTAAAGAAACTGATAGGAGCAGTTCGAGAAGCATCAAGAAAATTTGGAGATCTTGTGGGCAAAGTAGAGAAGACTGGGAGCAGTCTTCTGGCTTTTGTTTGTTCCACATCATGGAAGTAAACATTTTTACATTTTTTTAAAGCAAATTACATCACTGATTCTTTCCTCACTCTCCATACCTGAAGTACTGTACATTTTGACTGAATGAAAAGTTTATGGTTTCCCATTAATTTTGTGATTAAATAAAAGCCATGCAAGAAAGTGTTTGTGATGAGGTAACAAATAGAAACATGAAAGATTAAAACAGAGCTCCTCTTTTTATTTGAATTGCTTGAAATAACTCTGTCAGAGATGCTGCCAGCATCCATACCTTTCCTGCAGAAGGTTTTGGTTGCAGGGCAGCATAATTGCAACGCAGCTCCCCTGGCAGCTGGCATCCATCTCTGTGAGGGTTCACATCTCATCTGCTTTTGTTGAATCTAATGTGTGTGATATTGTGAAGGTGGTGTGAAAACTGGAGGAGAAAAAGCCCTTGAATGGGCCACAAACCCTTTCTTCCTTTGAAAAAAACAGAGTAAATAACAGAAGCTGTGTCTCTTACTGGATCTAGCACTTGCTGTTGTATTAAAATTTCCAGGCTACATGCTGAAATTCTGTAGCCATCATGTGTACTTGGCCATACAATGTTTGATGGATGTGACACTGATTTTACTGATCCCTCTGCTCTGGAGAGCAGGGTAAGTAGAGGGTGCAGCTGATTCTCCACATAATTTGCTGGAGGGCAGTACTAATGAGAAACCCCTAATGTGAAAAAAAAAGGGCTTATAACTGGGGAAAAAAAATCCAATGAATGTTTAAAAAGGAAGATTCAGCTCAGCTGTTCCCATAGGGAGTTTGCTGACCAGCTTTTTTCTTTTTGATATCACTGCAGATCAGCAGTTCACACTCTGTATTACAGACCTTTATTCTAAAGCTTGCCAGCTCTCCCTTCCAATGATTTAACAGTACATTCTTGCTGTAGATATCCAGAGACATGCTGAATTTGTGACACCAGAGTCTGGATTTTTACTGTTAGCAAGAGAGTATTTGTCTACGATTCACAAGTATAATAAAGTCAACATAATTTAACAAACAAGTAATCGGAAGAAGTAGATTTCAACATTGTGTTTCATCAGCAGACTTAGATGCGGTGTGGTATCTTTTAGAACCGAATAATAATCTTCAATCTCTACAACAACATAACATTCTTATAATAAAAAGAAGTTTCTATAGGACAGTATATCAGTAGATCTCATATTTTTGTATCCTGCCTTCTAAAGCAGCCCCATTCAGAGCTGTGACTGAAGAAAGCCACAAACACAGCAATGGCAAAGAACGTGGTCTGCACAACCCCATGGCAGCATAAGAAATATGTTTTCTTTTAGGTTAGTGATATATAATAACAACTTTGTGATTAACAGGAATGCTCATTAAAATCAGACCACTCATTAATTCAACGTAATGACAGGGTATAAGTAGTACCTTTTAAATAAACAATTGAAAAGAAGGAAAACATAGGAGATGATTATTTGAGAAATACTGATAAACTGACCTTTGTATACTATAAATTAAATTCAGCTAAGCATAATCTGTCTTTGTTACTGTAAAAGCTTTATAGACAGAAGAAATTACAATTAGGTATAATACTTTTTCTTAATAGCTGAAATAATTAATAACAAATGAAAGAAAAAATGGCAAAAAACTCCACCAGTAGAAAAGCCTGACTGCAGATGAGGTAATTCTCAATCTCACATCTTTTGTCTGTGGAACACATGTGCATTTTTTCTTCTAGTAGACAGGTTTATCTGAGGAAAAAAGAAAGGCAGGGTGAATTTAGTGCTGTAGGAGTGAAATATAAAGTAATACCTGAAAAAGAGTTAAGCAATATTTACTCAGTTATCTTATTGCTTATACGGTAGTAACCTAATTTATTTCTGTCTACCTCATTGTTTAATTAAAGGTATAAAGTAAGCACAATTTAAGAACTAGATAATGTCAGCAAACACTACATTTCATGTTTATATCTGTTGATGCCAGAGCATTCCAAATAGCAATTTGTGGATTTGACTTTGGCCTGCCAGCCCAAGGAGGCATTTTCCAGCTGTTATCAGCATAATTTATTTGTGATAGGTTCTGTTTATGCATCCTTTCATGTTAGTGCTTAAAAGACACACATTCACACACTTGAAAGCATAGGTATGTTTAAATATTTATGGAATGAAAGGAATTTTTAAACTCTCCCTCTAGAATACTGTTAGTGGGAATCTGCATGTTGAAGTACACATGCTGCAGGTACACGCAATTTTTAAACTCAATTTAGACTAATTGAGCAGCCCAGCTTGGAATAGCCCTCCAAACAGGTCCAACCTTCTGTGGGAAAGGGAGCCTAGATGAGATTATTTAGGACTGCGTCTAGTCACATCTTGAAGACCTCTGGTGACTTTACCATGTCTCTGGGGAGTTTGTTCTCACTGTAAAAAAAAATCTTTCTCCATTGAGATGAAACCTTTCCCAGTGTAAATTGTGTTCATTCCCCCTTATCTTCTCTCTACTCCACTTTGATGAGACCCCACCTGGAATACTTCATCCAGCTCTGGGGCCCCTATCACAGGAAACCCATAGAATTGTTGAAACAAGTCCAGAGGAGACCACAGAGATGATTAGAGGGATGAAACACCTCTCCTCTGAACAAAGTCTGAGAAAATTGGGATTGCTCTGAATGGAGAAGACAAAGCTCTGGAGTGACCTTGTAGCAGCATTTCAGTGCCTAAAGAGGTTTTACAGAAGAGCTGGAGAGGGGCTTTTCACAAGGGTAAACTGGAGGAGTGCAGGATGAGATTTACAGTAGGAAGATGTTCTTCCCTGTGAGGGTCATGAGGCACTGGAACAGGGTGCCCAGAGAAGCTGTGGATGGCCCATTCCTGGAAGTGTTCCAGACCATATTGGATGGAGCTTTGCGCAACCTGGTCTAGCAGAAGCTGTTTCAGCTCATGGCAGGGGGATTGGAACTGGATCATCTTCAATGTCCCTTTCAACCCAAATCCTTCTATAATTTTATGGTTCTGTGATTCTCCATGTGAAAGAGCCTCCATCTTTTTTGAAGCCACATATTAGGTAATGGAAAACTGTGGTGATGTCAGAAAATGGTGAGTTAAATTTGCCTGTCCAGTGCCACACTGGGAGGGAATGGGACAGAGGCAGTCAAGCCTTCAGGGATAGCTGAGAGCAGGGTACCTCCTTGCTGGTACCACCTTCCTCCACCTTCAGCAGAGGTGGTGGGTGTAGTGAGTGCCAGTGCAGCTGCTGCAGGACAGACATCCAGCAAGTGCAGGCTGATGACATGAGTGTGGAGTGAGACAGGAGCTGTTGAGCTGTGCCCACATCCCGCAGGTTACACCAAAGGGTGCCCTTCCCTCGGATGCCCAGGATCTAATGGGTGTGCTTGGTTCTACTGCCACCAACCCTCCCTGCCCCAGGAGATGGCTGCTCCCAGCAGCGTGGCTTCTGGAGTGGTTCCTGTGGATGTGGTGTGTTGCACATGCGAGTGTGAGCTGGGTACACACTGGGTGTGCTACAGGCTCTGCAAGGACAGGCAAAGAAGATTGTTCCAGTTCTTTCAGACCTTGTCCCTTTTTGTGTTCTGTCAGTGAAGGATGGCGTTTTGAGGACTGCTGGAGAAAGTTTTCACTGTAAGGAGGCCTGACCATGACTTTAAGATTATTAGCTCTTGCTTTAAATGCAGAACCTGCTTTTAGTATCGACCGTTCCCATTTGTAATTTCCCTGATCTGTGCTGCAGCTCTCTGGGACTGTTTGAGCCTGCCAAGAGCAGCATGGTCCCACTGATAAACTGGTTTTCTTCTGAAGGGTTTTGCCTCTCATTGTCTGGGAAATCTTTGAAATGAATGGGTTTTCACTGAACACTCTTGTTTTTCAAATTTCAGGGAAATTATCCTTAGTCCAAAAATTGGGTTTTATATTTATAAAACCACAGAATTGCCACTCTTCGTTACCTGTATCCTTTTAGGAGGTGTGATTAAAGTCAAGTTTCTTTGGGTGTTTCTTACACAGGATTTTTGTTTCCTGGTGGCATGCACTAGTTTCTGAAATATATTTTAATTTTAAAATCTCAAGGTCCTCTCAAAAACATTTGGTGTGTTTATTTATCACAGCTTTTCTGGGCTTATCGCTGGATGTCTCTGAAAAAAACCAAAGAATGAAAGATTGTGTTCCATAACATTTCTTTGAGAAAGCTCTTTCCAAGGGTCTACTAGCAAGAAGGCTGAGTTTCTTGCACTACACACAAGATGGGAGTTTGGGGGTTGGATGTTTTTCTTTCAGAGGCATATGGGAGTCTATTTTTGCTGAGATAACAGCCACTACAGGGGCCAGATTTTTCATAAGCATTCTGCATGCAGAAAACCCCTGATTTATATGGAAAGATTTAAAAAATCTGGTCAACTTGTGTGTTATGAACATTTCTAATATCTGAAACGACTGAATTAAAGCATATGTCTAGACTACAGGAAAACTAACCTCAGTCCTTGTCTATTACTCACCAGAGGTGAGGACCAGATGGAGTGGTGTGACTCACTTTTGACCCAGGTTTTCTTCCCATGGATTTGAAATATGCATTGGAATCCAAGAGCAGTGCATTTGAGTGTTATCGTAGAGCAGCAGCTCTCCTGAATTTGTGGAATTGTCATGGACAGTCTTACCCTCTGTCTGATGTATGAAGAGCCACTTGAATACACTTTCTCTTGGTAGAAAGTGCTATCACAAACTAAATAACCCTTCTTCCCTCTGCTGGAATCTATCCTAGTGCTTTAGGGCAGAGTATTTGCAGGTTGATGTGTTGTTGATTTTTCTTCTCTATTTTTGACAGCTCCTAGACTGTTTTGTAATCCCAGTTGTGATACTCCTCTCCTGGTTCTTCTTACTGGTACGATACAAGGCAGTACATTTCATTGGGATTGTGGTCTGCATTCTGGGCATGGGCTGCATGGCAGGAGCAGATGTCCTTGTCGGGAGACAGCAAGGAGCAGGTAAGTAAGGATGGATGGGTTGGTTGTATGGCCAAGTTCTGTTCAGAGAAACCATTGGCCAGTGTGTGTCAGCCTGGGGCCAGAAAAGGGGGAAATTTGGCAAGAAACTCTGTGCCTTCATGGATCCAAAGCACTGCACCATTCAGAGTTTCCTTTTTGTCAGAAGAGCAAAAATGGGTCAACACTTACAAGTCAGCAGTGCTGCAAGCAGGTTTCTTACAACCCAGGTCATCCTCTGTGCAAGGTGTGAGGACAAGCTAAATAGTTGCAATTTCATTGTCTTTTGGCTTAGCTGTTGGATTGCAAACCTCAGTAGCTTCCCTTCCAAACTGGCTACATTTCTGAGTTGTAAGCACCTCTCACACCCACTGTGTGCTCTTCTCAACTTCGCTTGCTTTTCTACAGTGGGGTCACTGGGTAGTTGCTAAAAGACACCAAACCTAAATATTACCAGTTGTGTATTGCACACAGATTCATACTAAATTTTTGGGGCTTGACTGTAACATTTTTGAAAAGAACCTTCTTGTCTGTAAAATGTTCTTTTTTATGTGTGGCATCATATGAATAATGTGTGTGTATCTATTAATGCAGACTAGACAGAGTTAGATTTCATCGATCAACTTCCCCTGTCACATTGATTTCTCTAGTGCCAAGCCAAATGATGTGGGAAGGCTGGAAATTCTTTTCAAAGATTGTCAATTAGGCACAGTTTTCATTCTTAATTAAAAGCACTGAATTGTGAGCAGAGCATAATACACTGGGATTTAAAATTCTTGGCTCAGCTTTCTGAATACAAATGCAAGTGCTGTAAAAACTGCACTTGCCAGAATGCTACTAAATAAAACAACAGAGTTCGTGACAGTGCTCACCATATCTCCCTGCCCCCTTTTATCTCTGTCCTCAATCTTGAAAGAAGTTCATTCTTGAAGTTAGTTCATTGGTCTCCTCCAGAAGTAGCCCTGCCCCAGCTAAGAAGGAAGCAGTGTACTCTGTACTGTGTGATCACCCAGTCAGAGCTGCACTGGGAATGGCTGTTTTCAGAGGGATTGAGATTTCAGCCCTGGGTTCCAGAAGAAACATCCTGTGTCCCAGCAGTCTGGAGAGTAACATGATTGGGTGGGTGGGCTGTGGGCCAGCAGGAGTGTGTGGGGCAGTGGAAGCAGACAAGGAACAGATTGAAGAGGGCTGACACTTTGCCATCCAGCTGCAGTAATTAGATGTTACTTGCCATGTTCGTTGGTAAAGCATGGGTGTAGCTGTTAAGTAAATTTGTCCAGAAAAATCTGTTAATGTGCATTATTGCCTTTTAATTTGGACCTACACGTGAAAAGCTGTGTCCATGCTTATTGCTATGCAGAGAGACTGCAGCTTTTTTACTTGTTTTAGTGGCATAATGATGTTATTAATGATGCTGTCTTTAAGAGAGTAAAATAGATCATCTGGTTTAATTTCTTTGAAAGAGTAAAACTACACATTAAAATGCACAAATAAGAAGAATTAATAGCAGGGAAAAAAGAACAAAGTTATTGAAACTCTTCATTTATAGGATGTTTCCTAGGACTGGGCAAACTAAAGAAAGGAGGACACTGAAAGCAGTGATGCTTTGTTAGTCCTCAGTAAATGTCTCTGTTTATCTTATGTTTTGAGGAATAAGAACTATTGACACCTGTGTGCCCCTGTTGACCACATTGCTTACTGTGTTAGAAGAGCCATAAAACTCTGCTAGGTACCCACAGCATAAGGCAATTTAGCCTGCCAGCTCTTACGGTAAGGGAACATGAATTTAAAATGTATCACTGAAGAGATTAACAGGTGTTTTCCAATCTATCTGCAGAATTAGGTATAATGTGCACACATGCTTTCAATTTTAAATGAATATACGGCCATTTACCTGTTTATTGTGTCTATACTGATATTATTCACTTTTCTCATTGGGAAAAACAATTACTATCAAGTATTTAGTGCTCTATCATCTTACATGCCAAGTATACCTGAAAATAACATTATTCTTCCCTTCATACTTCTGCTCTTGCCATACACAGTGGTCTAAGCCACAGAGGTCAAAGTGTTTCATCCAGGTATTTCAAAGCACTTCCTAGCTTTAGCGTACAACAGTCCCTGAAAACCAGTCACATCAATCCTGTTAATACACATGTGAGTGTATGTTCAATTTAAAATGGAACACACTGAGAATGATTTTTAGACGTTATGTTCGTCGGTAACTACAACCAAAAGCCAAGAGAAGCACCTCTTAATGGCAGGGACGAGGGCAAAAATGTGACAAAGAGGCGCAGTGAGAGTGTGAAAAGAAATCGTGTCAGAACACAGTTCACATTTAAAAGATTTGTGTTACACTGCAGTGCTATAACTAGTTCCCAAAACACTAACTCTGCTCTGGACTGTATGACTTCTCCACAGAATATTAAATATGGTAACAATCATGAATGTAAAGCTTGTTTTGCCAGGCTATGCCTTGTGTGTCTTCTGAAGAATGACCTACACCATTAAATCGGTCAAATACAACTTTATTATCCTAAAAGTCTTTAGAATGCCTCTAGTTAGTTGGCCCATATTTCCTTAGCAATGAAACTAGTAGATCCATGTGGATATTACATCCATGAAAATAAGTCTATAGGGATATGTCAGTCCCAGGGGGAAGTTCCAAAGTCTTAGTCTCTCAAGGAAGCAAAGATAAGGCATCTGACAATCAGAATAGTCATTGCTAAGAAAGAAAGCAAAAACATATTTTACAGCATTTTTACACCAGTATATAAAGTTTTGATGCACTAAGCCTTTGGGTACCATGGATTACTCTAGTCACTGCATCTCAAAAAGAAGTGATCAGAATATAAGCCTGTATGAGCTGAGGAGAAGGGTGAGAAAGCTGTTCTAGGGCATAAAATGGATTGAGATGAAGAGGCTATAGCTGGACCAGGACATTCCATCTCTCAGAAAAGGCAAGAAAGAGACAGATACTGTAAAGGTATATGAAGTCTTCAGTGGTATGGAGAAGGTCAATACTGAGTGATTTTTAAATATTTCTCAGAAAATTATGGGTTGACCGATATGATTTTGAGGTATCCAGCATAAAAGTTAAAAACATGAAGTATTTCTTAATAGTAGGCAAAAAATACATGGATTTTACACAGATTGATGAAGAATCCCTCAAGGTTTATTAAATTTGATGGTCTCATGTAACGTCCATCTAAGAAAATGCCTAATCTACTGAGAACTGGCTGATAAAGGTCCCTCTGTGCTTCCCTATTTGTTTATGCTCTCCTCAGCCACCCTGTGCTGCTGAGTACCAGAGGAGGTTCCAGTGTCAGTCTGGTGCTCTGAATAGATCTTGGCTCCCTCTTCTGGGAAAGCCCTGGAGGTTGAGGCTCGAACTCAGCATGAGGGCACTCTGGGGAGAGCTATCGGGGGTGATGCTTGAGGCCATCCCATCTGTGTGAAAATGCTCAGCCTCTGAGCTACTTTTGTTTCACAGATGCAAAAGGATGATATTTCTGTCCCGGCAGAAGCTCTAAGGTCAAAAGCTTTTTCAGCAATACTTCCCCGAAGTGTCAGTGAGGAGCTGCAATAAATACCAAATGAGTGAGCTCAGTGAGGAATCAATGGAGCCACTGTGAAATATGAAATGCATCAGGGGTATGAAAAAGTTTTGTAAAGTGATGATGGCTATTTTAAATTAAGAACATCTTCCATCACTGATTGCAAATGAAGGCTAAAAGAAGAAAAATAAAACAACAACAAAGCAACCAATTCTTAAAAAGACTGATAGTCAAATATAAACATGTTGCCAGTCAAGGAACATTCAAAACAGAAATTCAGTGAAAGGCTGGATGAGTATGTGAAAAAAAAAATCTAGCAATGCTTGATAAATATACAGAAGCCACATCTCATCTGAGCTGAAAAATGTTGGAAACTATGAGAGTATTACTTGGGAATATTTTATGCTTTACTCCATTTCTACTGTCCTTAAACAATTTACACTTTTCTGGTGCTCATAGCCAGTGTTGAAGACAAGATACTGGATTAATGAACCCTGTCCTCTTCTGACTGTTTCTGTTATCATAAATTTCTTCTCCATAGAAATTCCAGCACTACAGTTTGGAATGATAACTGAAGGCTTTAAAAAACTCCTTAAAGAAAAATGTTGAAAAGATAATTTTAAACCAGTCAGAATGTTTGGTTTCCATTTTAATTTACTGCAGTGTATATTTTACAAATCAATTGAAGTAAAACTTTAAAAGGCAGTGACATAAAAAATAAATCATGGTATTTTAAAAGAAAATGAGGTTTCTTTTTAAAAAAATACAGTTTAGTACTTCAGCACTTCTGCTGAAACTTTTCAAAGAAAAATCCATTATATCCATTATATCCAGCCTTTCAGAATATGGTTCTGCAGCAATATCTGACAGCTTTGTGAAGCTGTAGCTCTTGTAGAAATCATTTAACAAGCCATATGTGCAGAGGGAATTGCATGCACCAGTTTGCATAGCTAGGGCCTCAGTTTTCAAGCTGGAACTTGATCTTGATCAAATATCACTGCAGCTCTCCCCAACACCCAATAATAATATCTTCCAAGACTTAAAAAGATTTCAAATAGTCTTTGATAACAAAGTTTTTTAGTAATTCTATATACCTGGATGTATTGAAAATACATCTTGTTGATTTTTGAGTGCATTAGGTACTGCTATGTTAATTGAACCTCTTTTAAAAATCTGTCATTATCATCACCCTGTCTACACCCCATCCTTCCTCCTCTCTTTCTTGTCAAACAGATCCATGTGAGAATGAGGTCAATATTGGGTTGTAATGATTTCTTCACTCATTTCACAGGTACACAGAATTTTTCAGTTGTCCTCAGATCTAAGTACTGAACAAGTTTTAGACTGGTTAAATTTCAAGATGAGATGCAAGCTGCTCTATAGAGCTGAGCCACATACTCTCTGCAAAGAAAAAAAAAAGTGGTAATAATAAAGTGAAAAGGATTAGTCTCTGAAGACTGTCACTTGGATTCTATACTTTTTTTTACAAGTTTTTCAGAACTTTTTGGCTTCTTTTTTCTACAGCAAGGAATATGCTCTCCCTTTGTCTCTGCTAGACTTGTCTGGTGTATTGAATGAACACTGTTAAAAGGACAGAACATATGCATTCATTTTATTAACCCAGATAAGGGCTAGTTAGTGACTGAGGCATGAAATCTGTAGGGAAGTATTTGCAATGGTTTTGGATGAAAGATGGTTGTTTTGGGGCATTCTGACTTTTTTTGTGTTTATCTCTAGGTGAAAATAAACTGATAGGGGATCTCTTAGTGCTTGGAGGAGCAACGCTGTACGGCATCTCGAATGTCTGTGAGGAGTACATCGTGCGAAATCTGAGTCGAGTGGAATTCCTGGGCATGATCGGACTCTTTGGCTCCTTCTTCAGCGGAATTCAGCTGTAAGTGAGCAGGTTTGAGCCCCAGGGTCGTTCAAATAAGTGCAGCTGTGGCCTCCATTGAGGTACACTAACCACCTCTTCAAAATTAGCCCTTTTCTGGGGACCAGGTGTCTTCTAATCTCAGAATTTGTTTTAGTTTTCATATTTCAAATTGGCGATTTGAGTAATAACACAAATTTTTACCCAAGTACTCTAGGGTAAATTCTAGGACCAGTGTCTTTGAGTAGTCACATGACGAGGGAGAAGACACGTCCAACCATCTTGGTGATGAAAGACAAGTAGATACTTCATGTGTTAGTCTAATCTATGAATAACAAAATCTACAGCTTCCTCTGATTTTTTTATAATTTTAAGAAGTTGCTTTGATTTCTAAACAGGTAGAAAACACATCCAGTCAGAAGGTAACTACATTATGATATGGCAGAAATAATGAAAAAGCCTTTAAGAAAACGGCCTTTTCACTTCAAAAATTATATTTAATACTGAGGAGATTGTTGCATGGATTTCAGGATCCATGGAGTCTGGTCTGTATTCACATGTACCTAATGAGCATCTCAGCTGCAAGTCTAATAGTTGGAAGGTAGCTTCCAGTGTTGTAGTGCTGTGACTGATGTAAAAGTAGCCATGCCAGATTGCTGCATTTTGTGTAGGCCTGCCACTCGTGCTTGTAACACAGAATGATTTTTGATTATTAGTCCAAAACAAGTTGCTTCTCTACAGATCTGAGCTACTCTGCTTTTAAGAACAAACACTGAGGAAAAAACCACAGACCATCAATTCCTACTTCAGTCGTTCTATTTCTTTAGCTATAAGGCTTAATATATTTATATGGGACCTGAACAAGAGTCTTAAAATTATTTATATTAACTAGCTGCCATGCAAGCAGTTCCCTTTCCAAAAATATGGAATTTAAGAGCATGTAAACATGCCTAGTACCTTTGGCTAAAGCATTTTTTTATGTGTTTGTGATTAAGTAGATACTAACTGATTCTGAGGACATCAAAGCAATGCCCTTGTCTTGCTCTGTGTGTGCAAACTGTCATGTAAATGTCTTGTGTTCCAGAATTTAATTGTAGTGCCATTACTCCCTCTTGACCCGAGCAGTTAGTCACAATTCAGGGTCTGTGAGCTGTTTTGCTGGTGTGAAGCTGGTTTTGGAACAAGGCATCTTTGTATAAAGAAGACAGAAGTGGAAGGAAACAATAAGAAACAATTTCTTTGCTGAAAGTCCTAAAGTTTTTCTATTCAACCTTTGTCCCAAAAGTTCACTCCAACAGGTTTTTTTCACTGGCCTCTGCAGCTTTTTGCTGATAGTGCTTTTTGGAGACCCAACCTTCTGGAGACCCAACCACATTTAGTTCAAGCCTGTGCCTTTTTCTTGCCTTTACCTGTAATGAATAGCAGAAATCACACAGTTATGTGTTCACAGAGATTTAATCTGACTAAATATGTCACTTATTTCAAAGAGAAGCCAGTTCCTTGTTAAAATTGCAGGCTTTCTTTGAAACCCTACTGGCCACTTTGGTGCAGTATAGAACCTTTAGCTCCTCTAAACTGAAGGAGTCTTAGACTGTAACATAAAATAAACACATATAATGCCTGTTGTGCAGCAAAGAAAGAGATAAAGTGTCAGGGAAAAGAGTGAATTAATGAATTGGCTGATTACCCAGACATGGTGGAAAGAGAAGCTTAGTATTTTGAATGTAATTAAAGCAGGGAGGAAGAATATTAGTTTACAAGAGTTGGGGATGTCACACCTATCCAGCAAATGGAGATAAGGTTATCTGATGGAATCACGTAATCATAACATGGCCTACTTTGTAATGGCCCCCTGAAGGTCATCAGATTGAAGCTCCTACTCAAAGCTGACTCCAAAGTTACATCAAGTTGCTTAGGAACTTGTTCTGTTGATTTCTTGGTATCTCCAAGAAAGGAACTGCCAGTCATGCTAGGCAACCTGTTCTGGTGTTTGACGAATTTTTTGCCCTAATTTTTTCCCTAATTTTTTTAATCAGTTTTCCACATTGCAACTCGTGTCCATTGTCATTCATCTTTCTGTTTTGCAGCTCCAAGAAAAGTATGACTATATTGTCTGTAACGACTCATCATGTAGTTAAGATGGAAAATTTATTGTTGTGTCCTCCTTTCTCCCAGCTTAGCCTTCTGTTCTTCACACTAAGCAAACCCTGCTGTTTCAGCATCTCCTCTTATATCCTGTGCTCAACCTGCCTGACCATTGTGATAGAGTTCTGCTGTACTCCCTTCAATTTGTTAATGTCTGTCTTGTTCTGGACAGCCCAAAATTGTATACAGTACTCTAGCTGCTGGCTCACAAATCACATCCTTCAGCTTGCTGGTCAGACTTTTACTAACACAGCTCAGGATGCTGTTGGCCTACTCTGCTCCAAGGGCACATTGCTGACTTGTGTTCAGGCTGATGTCCATCAGGACTCTAAGGTTTATTGCTAGAAAACAACTTTCTATCCAGTCAGCTCCCAGCCTGTACTGTTTCATAGTGTCACTTCACCCCAGGTGCAGGAGTTAATATTTGCTTTTCTTGAACTTCATGAGGTTTCTTCTCACCCTTTTCTTTAGACGACATTGTAGATAGGCCATCCATCTAGTCCATACCTCTTCAGTCTCTAAAGATCTTTAAGGAAATCATGTTGGAAACCTTGCTAAAGTGTCGATTACACCACATCCTCTCATCCATTCCCTCTCCTTTATTTGCTGATCTAGTCATCTCACCTCAAGGCAGTCATTTGGGTCAGGTTTCCTCTTGAGAAGTCTGTGCTGGCTGTTCCCAGTGGCATAGTTTTCTTCATTTCCTGTGAATGGCTTCTGGGAAGAGTTGCTCCACAGTTTTCCCAAAGGTTAGCATAAGGCTGGCCAGGCTATACTTTTTGTTCTGTGTTGAACTGAATGTTGCATTTTTCTCTTTTCAGTCATCAGGGACCTTCTCCAACTACTGCAACCTTTCAAAACCCTTGTTTCTAATTCTTCAGTGCCTCTGGCATCACTAAATGGCCACTTCTGGCAAAGTTTCTCTCACCCCTCATTGTTTCACAGATCATAAGGAATCACAAGCCATAGCATATTGTTTTATACTTCTTTTGTATTGACTGAGCAATAATATGAAAGCAATGTTCCTACATTTAATATATGTGAAAATTTTTTTGCCAGACCAAAAGATGTTGCAGTTTGTTTTCATTACATTCTTCAGGAATTGCTGATAAAAGAGACATATGCCTTATGCATGCAAAGACATCTATAATTTGGTCATTTTGCAGACAAAATAGTCTTATTATTCTATACACAGTATTAGATTTGCCACACATCAGCAGCAAGCAAATTAGAATTTCCAGGATGCAACTCTTCAGACTAGATTAATCTGGAAGGTGCTGAGCTGCTGTAGTTTTATTATTAGACTTGGTCTTCCACATGCCAGCTTTTGTACTAGGTAATTTGTTTTTCAATCTGTATAATTCCATGTTTTATGCTTGTTTAAAATAGGGCCCAGACCAGCATGCAGAGTTCTTCCTAGCAGGATTTATCTGGAAATCACACACATAGAGAAAGCAGTTACTTGAGTGAAGACCAATCTTGGGAGATACCTTATCTCCAAGGGTCTCTTTGCCTGGATTGGGTAGAGCTGACTTGTTGCCACCTTAGAATTTTATGGACCGGTGATTTTGATGTTAATGTTCAGTGCAAGATTTACAAGAATCTGAAAATGGACTTTTTCAGGTTTGCCCATCCTTTGCTTATTATCCTGACTTTCACTGCTGGGACTGCTTGGTTTCTCTCAGTGTGTAGCAAATCACGGTATGCTTCCCAAAGCCAGCCCTTCATATCTACTTATTTTACACTGCAGAGCTACTCTGATGTATGAATAACTCAGATAGGTACATTATTAATAATTAATATTCAAAAGCTTTAGAATATTAAGTCAGAAGAGTACAAGGGGATTGAACATTTAGGGGAATGGGCAAATAGAGCAGGTATATATAGAGTTGGAAATAAACCAGGGCAAATTGTATGCTATCACATCTGATTACTGCCCTGAAGATCTTTCAAATACACAGGCACAGGGATAATGCCAGAGTGCATTAACAAACTGATTGCATTTGGCTCCTACAGAGATTTTTTGTTATAAGGTTATTTATGTTGTTTTGTCCAGCATTTGAATTGAATGAGTGGAAGTAATTTAACTTCTGTTCTCTTCCATCAAATTTTGCCTTCTTTTCTCTTCTAGTGCAATCATGGAACACAAAGAGCTGTTGAAAGTCCCCTGGGATTGGCAAATAGGTAAGAACACACTTTACCTCACTGAAGATAGTTGCTGAAGGAGGCGTGGAGACAACCGGTGTTTGGGGAGTCAGGCACAGAGTTTCAGGGGAGCCAATGTTTGTGACTTTTCCACTGTTTACTGCCAAGGGCTGAGCCACATGCCTCATAATTGTTCCTAAATGTTCTGTCCTGTATCACCGTGTTATGCCTTCCTTGCATCATTAGGTTAAGCATATGAATGCTGTAAGAGGTTCATTCAGCCAGCCATGAAGTAAAACAATAACAGGGTTCCAGTTCTAAGATTTAGTGCAACACTGGGACAATAAATGAGGTAGTCATTGAGAGCCAAACCTTTTCAATGAAAGCCAAAGAAAGAAAATGGAACCTAACAAAAGAAACCTAACAAAGTACTTGCAGTGCTTATTACAGCCTCATAAACTCACGTCCAGGGGGAGCATTTCTGTATGGGAGTGTTTAATTGCTTTCCAAATAGTCTTGGTGGAATATAGCAGATGTGTCCTTTAGACAAGCTTTGGAAGCATCCTGACCAGTGAAGCTGTTATGGTGTTCTGCCAAGTAGGGGATTGCATTTTCCTGTTTCAGTTTGGAAGCTGAGTGTATGTCTTCCTTCTAATTAGTCCAATGAATTATTTGTTTTAAAAGTAAATTGATATTATGGGGAGTCCCTGTAATCACTCTTTGGCTATTTATGACAACAGAAGAAATAAAAGAATACTAGTAGCATAGATCTGATTGACTGCAGAGGATTCAAGCTTTGGCAGTGCATTGACAATAGGTCTTTACCTAGTTTCAGACTGAACATCAAAATGAAACTCAGAAGTGTGCAAAACCAACTTATTATGTGGGGAATCCCTGAGGGGAGGGGATACAAATTATGGAATACAGCTGGTTTCTTTAAACTTAATTCACCATTTCCTTTCATCATCCTAAACCTTGATAAATACAGCACATTTTTCACAAAACATTGTACCTAGAAATCTCAGAAATTTGATAGCTGAGCTGTAAAGCTAAGTGACAAATCAATTTAAAGTATCCATGGAGAAACACACTCAACTGTGTACTATAAGTGTATTGGCCTTCTTTAATCTGAGATAATTAGCATAATTGCATCAGTGTTTGTTTGTCTTTCATGAGAAGGAGCTTTGGGACATAATTAATCTGGTACTGATGGAACTAGCATTGGTCATAGCGAATTAATCTACTATCCATGTAAGTGTCATCTATACTTCCAGGAGATTTCTGTTCTAACTCAGTATCAGTGAAATGTGCTATTAAAATAAAGTCTTACTTTATCTGTGATCTAAAAAGTCATTGAAAGTTGATTACTAATTCTGAAGAGTCCTTATGCTTCACAAGGCTGAGATCATCTTAGCAAAAGCATCATAGATATGTACTTGTTTTATTAGAACAATAATTGGAAATGTGGTATAGTTGAACATGGAATAAATTGTGACAGTTCTGTAGTTCTTCCCTGTCTTTCAGTGCACCTGGTGTACTTTCCATTGCTTTGGCAGTGATACAAGATTGTCAAGAAGTGATTGACAAATCTGTGTCAGGGAGTTCACAGCCTTGTCCAGAGTAGTTATCCACTGCGACAGACTCAAACCTTCAGTCCAGCAGAGTTAAATCTTCAGCCTTCCGAATTGTGGTGATAAAGTCACAGCAGGCAATCTAATAAATAACTCAAGGTGGCCCATTGCCATCTGCCATAATTGTGCTTTTAAGATCGGATGAGCTACCTTTTAACTGATGCAAATGATTTTTAAATATAAAGATCTAAAGCCAATCTGTTATGTCTATCATGTTTAAAACAGGCTGTGGCCCTCCCGGTGTTAATTTTGGAAATTGCCCTGACATATATCATCATCTTCACACTTAGTGTGAATCAGTGTAGCTCTGTTGGAGTCCTTGAGATTTTAAGTATTAATACTCGCTGACAACCAGACTGAAAGGAGGATGATTATACAGTTTTGACTGAGTGGTTTCATATGAGACCATGACATGTTTTATAGCAATAGATGAAATAGTAACAAATAAACTCACATCAGTTTTATTTAAGAGATAAGCCAGTTTGAAGCTTCAAGGAAGTGCCCTTTGTTACTGGGGGTTTGAATATTTCTGAATGACAGTATGAAAGATCATAACTGATTCCATTTCATGCCAATTAAACATTTGCTTTTGGAGTAAAAGCACAAAGGCAACATTCGTGCATCATTGCACCATGGAACATTCAACCAGCACGCTCAAGAACAAGACCAGCAGTTCTCAAGTCAGGTTGGTCTTGGTGGTACTTTATTTAGGCTCCTCTAGAATGATCCCTAGGGACAGATCCTGCCCATCTGTGTGAAGACAGCAAGTCTAAAGAGAAATGGAGAAATACTGAGGGGCTGGGGCTCGTTCAGCCTGTGGAAAAGAAGTTACCTACAAGGAAGTTATCAAAAGGACAGAGCTGAGGTCTTCACAGAGGTTCATGGCAGGAGGCTGAGAGACAACAGGCAGAAGCTCAAATGACGACTGGTTAAAAGGAAAATCTTCCTCACTCTGAGAACAGGCAGCCAGCAGAGCAAGTTGCCCAGAGAGGTTCTGGAGTCTATTGGGACTGCAGCTGATTCCAAAGGTTGTTATTTGCACTGCATGGGTACCTGAGGAGGCTGAGGCTTCAAGCTGCTGACTTAAAAGATATTTTTAGTCTCAGAACTAGTCCTCTAAGAAGCAATATATGAAAATCATATGATGTTAGTTTCAGTTGTTTATTATCACCACTAAATGCCACGCAGTTGGTGGATATTGCTTGTATTTTTAAGCTGTAAATTAAATGCCACTTTATATTCACCTCTGCTAAGACAGCTACAGTTTAAGCAATTTTCCACTGGAACTGAAATGCCCTTTGGAAAAGCAGCCTGTGAAGTCCATGTAGTTGTCTGTCAAATAATGTGAACATCGAGGCAGTACCATAAAATTATACTCTAGGTTGAGTTCATAAATCAGCAAAGTTGTGTTAAATCCAGACAACCAGAGGCTTGGTGGACCAGCTAGTGATTTTCAGACTGTATTTTGACTATGCTGACTTCTGGTCTAGAATGGCTTTAGTGCCTGACCTGTTCTTCTTAAGCCTGGAAGAAAAGCTGGCTTAATGCTCCTGTATGCAAACAGTTTCCCATTGAACAAAACTACACTCCATATGGTGAAATCATTTGCCTGCTACAGAAGAGTTGTGGAGTTCGAATAAAGCACCTTTCAAGGACTGCCCAGAACTTAATTCTGTTACCAGCTTACAATGTACACCTTTTGAATTTGCTACTGTACTGGTTTGAAAACAAACCAGTGGGAGGTCACAAGTCAAGATTGAAATTTATAGAAAAAATAGAAACAAGCAAAATAATATAAGGAAAAAGCACAGATAAAGTTAGATACAACCTGATAACCTATTAGGGTGGCAGAAGCAGTCCCACTGAAGTGATCCAGTTGAAGCAATGATCCCATGGAAGGTCCGGTGTCCAGCTGAAAGTCTGTGGTGACTCTTGTCCTCTGGTCACCCAGCAGACAGGGCTACCCTTGGGCAGTTCCAGGGCTAGCTTATATCCAGGTGGGAATGCCTGGCTCCCCCCTCCTGGGTGGAGCATCTCACAATAGGATGAGATAAGTCCATGAGTCATTGGGTGGTTTCTTGATGGCCCATTGTCTGTTATCAGGGGTGGGTCATTAGCAGGTGATAACAGCTAATGGCCCACAGCTGGTGGTAATAGACTACATCTATTTTTTAACCTAGGACACTACCTGTGGGCAAAATCAGTTTTTTACCATGGTGGTCCATATTCTGAATATAAACTCAAATTCCTTATCATGCCATAACATGACAGTTTGTGTCTGCTGCATTTGTTTCAGTTGAATGTACACTTCATTTCATATGCTTCTAAAGGATTCAATCTGTCACAGCTGATTTTGTCTTTTAGATAGCTTTTCTAAAGAGTTTTTAACTAGATGGATCCATATGCTGATACATGGCCATTATGTGGCCCTTTTTTTATTTTTTTTTTTTTTTGGTCCTTTCTAGTCCCTTTCAGGACTTTGGCAATCAGGTTTTCTACAACTTTTAGTCAATAACAACATGTTCTGAAGAGCTGGCATGAGTCTAAATTTAGGCTCATACACATATCAGCTGGGAATTCTGTAGCATACGGCAGCCTAAGAAATATCATTTGCATGAGAGAAGATGAATAAAATGTTTGCCAGTTTTTAACTTCATATTGATTAATTTGCCTTGGGATTTATCAAGTAATAACTCAAGCAATGAATTCTTTCCCAGTAAGTTATTTAGGTTTTTAAATTAATTTAGATTTTTACTGCAAAGTATTTTTATTATATTAGTGTCTAACAATCTAATTTGTGTGAGGCAATCTGTAAACATGTGGCAGGAAAGAGTTTCAGCTCACAAAAGCTTTATTAAGGAAGGCAGACAAAAAGGAATAGAGGAACAGAGGTGCAAAACTATGAAGTGATTTGTCAGTTTTGGTGGCAAAATAGGACTAGGACCTCTGACACTTGAGTGCTGTCCTCATGCATTCAACCATTTGCTCATTAACTCCTCTGCAAATAATTTTGCATTCATTTTTTGGGTCCATTAGCAGAAAATACTGTGTGCTCCATCCAACTCAAATGAACTCACTTGATGTTGGTGACATTCAGCTCCATAAGAGACTAGATTTGATATGTCCAAAGGCATCATTTTGTCCAAATTCATGTTGGACATGAGGTAGTCCAAGGAAGTATAAGACACCAATTTGAAACAGCTCTGCTGTTATGGAGATCCCAAAGGACATCATTTCCACTGTTGGTTCCCACTCTCCATATATGTGTATATTATTAATTGGAATGTCTCTTTGACATAGCATTGTTCTTTCTTTTCCTAAAAACACAGACTTCTTCCTCCCAACAAAGTCATTTCTGCAGGCTGTGGAAGGTCACTTTGCTTCTTATTTCTCTGCTGCAGGTTTGCTGTACGTCGGCTTTAGTGCCTGTATGTTTGGCCTCTACAGCTTTATGCCAGTGGTCATAAAGAAAACCAGTGCTACTGCTGTCAATCTCTCCCTCCTCACAGCTGACCTGTACAGCCTCTTCTGTGGATTATTCCTCTTCCACTACAAGGTATGTGGAAATGAGAGATGTACTTGGGGAATAGCAGTATGCCTGAAGAAACATCCTTGTGGAACAAGGGAACAAAAGAAGCCTCCAAGCTTTGTTAGACCTAAAGAGCAAAAGTGCAAGTTGATTTTTTTACTTCAGGCTTCCTATACTAAAAGCAATTTTATTTTGTGATCTCCAGTTTTTAAAGAGAGCTTATTTGGTCTTTTTGTTATAAGTTTTAAGATTTGAGTATCTGTTATGATGCAGTGGCTGCAGTGCATCATTATTTTCATCTTACTTATCAAAGCATCAGCCACTGCATCATTAATTTCATCTTACTTATTAAAGGCAAATTTCAACTGCTGTGAACAGACCTAAGGTGGCAGCATGAAGGGAAGAACTCTCCCAAAATTCCCACAGATTCCTTTTTGCCTGGTAACAAGGTTGTTTCATTCATACGGATTCTGAATTTGTAACTAAATTATCCATAAATTACACCTTTCTATTGGCCATACCAGTGCCTTCCTCTTATTGTAAATGCCAAAATGTGCAGCATATTTGTGTTGAAGTCAAACTTTGGCCTCCCAGGTCCTCTAATACTTAAAACACCATGTTGTACAGAACCACACTTGACCTCCAGTTGCAAGGAATGGCACTTCATTATTCACAAGTATCCCCCCACCAGTGTCCATCCTGTGAAAATAACATTGCATTGATGGAAGCAATTGCTTTGTATCATCATTTATTCACAGCAAGGAGGTTACTTGATAGCTAAAATTGTGTTAGAAGTGTTAGTCAAAAGAAAACCTTAAAATTCTGAGCGTCTAATCAACTCAAATCAGATTTTGTGGTAGTAATAGTACCTGAATTAATCTGAATGAGACAGTGAAAGTTCAAAGCTTCAGAGACCAACACAAAGTTGTTTGGCACTATTGTCTTGTATTTTGGGGTTTTTTTGGCTTTGAGAATTTTTAAGGCAGAAGAAAAGCAAGAATAGAAACAAAAATTTGACTGAACACCCAATGTAGGGGTTGTCTGCAGCTTTGCAGCTCTGTCTCATGGTGATATCATTTCTCCTTTCTGCCTCATGCTTCAAAGCCAAAGTGTTTGACATTAGGTATAAGCTGAAAACTGTTATCTCTTGCTATTATTTGATACCAATAGGCAAATACATTTAGTGGTATTAGTTCACTGTTTCTAAGATAAAATTACTAAATTACACAGTAAAAGACAAATGTGATTCTGAAAACAGTGGTACTAGCAAAATCAAACTCTGATAGAGGGAGAGACTCAAAAGGTAGCAGAGGTTGGACAGCTCTGTGCTCAGCATTGCTCAAACCTAACAAAAAAAGGCAATTTTGCAAATACAAGTTTAAATTTCAGGCACTTGAAAGGCAAAAGGCACATTAAAAGTTTAATTTCTTCCCTGTGTCTAGTTGCTGGATACATTAGCAGAGCCAGGAAGACAGAATTTTCAGCTTTAGTGACCCCCATCTTTCTGCAGCAAGTGTGTGTCAGCTCTCATCCATAGAGCATCTTGGTCTCCCTTTAAGACCTGTATGGAAAAAGTGCTCAAGAGTAGAAGGCTCAGAACTGAAATGTTTTCTGGATGAAAGCCTCCATTTCTAAATGTGTCCTGATAAGCTGGTTGAGTTCCACACCTGAAGCACCTGATGGTCCCCTCTGCACCTTGCTCTTCCTATTAGAAAACCGAAAATCTCATTCTCCTATGGTTAATGTATATGTCAATGCTGTCACTTTCATAAACTCTTACCAGACTGTTACTTAACCCTATTTAGGATTTTTACCCCCAGTGCTGTCCTTGGAGGACTTTCAGAACATTACTTCTCCAATAGCTACAAACCTCCTTATTTCCAGCATAAATTTACTTGTGCCTGGTTTTGGTCCATTCATCTTCCTACCAAGAGTATCCATTAGCAGGAGGAATGCTCACCTCTGTGGCATTTTACTCCATTGGTACATCAGTAGAGAGGAATCATATTGTCTCTCAGTCCCTAGTTCACTAATCAGAGCAAGCCCTTCTCTGCACCTCATCTGGATGGATTTCACCCACCCTGAGACAGCCCACTCAGCTTGAGGTCCTGGTCCTCCAGCACCTGATGCAATGCTTTTGTCTCTGCTTCTCTAGGAAGCCAGTTACCCCATGGATAGCAAGCCTGCACTGACATTTTTCATCACTGCATTTCCTTTGTGATTTGCACTCATCCTGCTATCCATACAACTCACATGTCTCTCCTTTGTTCTTCCCAGCTGAAGTGTTGGTAAGGAGAAGACCTTTATCAAGGCTTTGTGAAAGGAACTTTACCTGAAATGTAGTATCAACTTCTCAAGCTGTCAGTGTCTTCTTTCACACCCTTCAAACTTACATTGCAGATGAAATTTGAAGAAAGAGGCTATGTGCAAAGATCATGTAGATTTAAAAGTCCACTTAGTTATTTGGTTCCTTTAGATACCATGTTTTTATCCATAGTCAGATGATCTCCTCCTTTCCTTCCTGGCTTGCTATCAGGTAGCATTTTATCTGAGGAAGCAGAACTGTGAAATGTGTGACTTGCACTCAGTAAGGATGTCTAATATGTTAGCATTAAGTGATCTGAATTAATTCCCCTCCTAGGACTGTGTACACTTGCTTGTTTCCTAGCTTTTAAAGAGCTGTTTCATTCCTAGCCCAGCTGTACATCTCCTGCAGCTCCTTCTGCTTTGTGCTGCATTGGCCAATGAGCACAGCCCCACTTCAGTGGGAAGCAAATGGGTTTATGCTGAAGTAGGATCAACTCAGTGGTTTAGTGTCCCTTGCAGAATATCATTTTATGAGGCTGAGAAACAATTATGATTTTTCCCTGTGCTGCTACTTTTAGCACCAGACAGGTTTATTGCACCCATAGCAGTAAATCTATGAAAATCCATGGAAATGCAGGAAATTAGTTTAACTGGGCTTTAGAGCTTTTGAAACCAAACTGAAGAGAAGATTGCTTTTGAAGTATTTTGGTTCATTAGCATTTCATTTTCATATAATACAGCCTTGCAACATCATTACATGCAGGACATGAGTGAGTTGATAAACAGCTGCATCTCTAGTCTTACTCCACACACAAGCACCTTCATAGGACACTGAACACTTCCCAGGCCCATGGAAGTCAGAAACTCAGCATGTTACCTTGACACAACTCTGGTGATATACATGTAATTCAAGATGTTAATTGTTCAAGATTTTATTGCATTAAAATGTAATAATATGTAGCTTTCAATTGGAGATCGATTACTAGATTGTAATGCATCATTCTTAGAATTTCTTGCATCCCCTAAATAAAAGCTGTCTTTCTAGTTCTTCTGTAATCAATAATTGATGACAGATATTCCAGCAGATGGAGAAATGTGTCTGGCCTCTTTGGTAGCTGAATATCCACCACTACCATAGCATTTAAATATACAACACCATATCTTCAATACTTTTTTTTTTTTTAATTCTCACCATATTGATATGTGTTATACAGTTTTTATGTTCAAAACTTTCCTAGCTGTCTGCTCTCATTTTACCTTCTTCTTTAGCACAAGTAATAGGACTCTCCTTGGCTGTTCTTTGTTATAAATACATGGAGACCAGTGGTGCTAAAAAATTCAGGGCCACCTCTCCGGGTGCACAGGGTTAGAACTTCTGTATAAACATGTGGGCATTTTTTCTTAGGAGTATTCTTTCCTACATTTCAGTCTCGGCCTTAGCTCTTTTGTTATGTGAACTTTAGACTTACTACTTTTCCTTTGCAAGCTCTGTGTTGTCTTTAGCAATTCTAAGCAAATTGGGCTCTCACTAAATAATCTAAGCAGTTTATTTTATATTTTCCAGCAGCTAGAGCATGAATACTGATTGTGTTCTGGACCAGCAGGTTGAGTCACACTATATTATATCATTACCTTGCAAGCCAAGCGCAATCAATTATATTATGCTTTGGCAAATTCATTCATTACTTCATTCAAGATGCAGATATCCAGAGTTTCTGGATATAGTAGCAACTCCCTAATGAAGAAAATGCATGTATTTCATAATAAATTTGGGAAGTCATGCATCTTGGTTTAGAATCTCGGAGAGTATCTGTGCAAAGGACTTGGATACACAGATAAACATGATACTCAGAACCTTTCAGAACCAAAAATCTGAAATTATGCTACTTGAAACCTCATTTGCTGATACTCACTGATGTTTCTAAAAATTACTTTTCAATACTAATTCTAACAGCATCCCTCCAATGGGAGGGAGCAGACAACAGCCTTCCCATTGCATCAAGAAACAAGCCATGCAGGAGACTGGGGTTTAACCAAATGCAGAAGAGAGGGTGCAGGTTGGGGGAAGGGGCGTCCAGGTTCTTTTTTGCCAGCACAGATCCTATGAATTTGGAATTTACTTAGTGTTCACTGTAGTGAAAATTTGACTCTTGCTAGAAATATATGCTGAAGCCAGTATGAGATTTTCTGCTGTCTTTGGCGCACTTCAGTTCATTTTCCTAAATTAGAAAAGCCTGCCACTCAAGGAATAATCTTCAAAAAAATTTGCAGTTTCATGACTATACAGATGAAACCTTATTGTGACTCTATGTGCTTCAGGCAGTCCTGAGTTTTGTTGAAGCAGGATGGATACAAAATCTGTGGTTTGATAGGAGTTAAATAAAGTTGGACTGCTTTGGGGGAGGATTTTTTTTTATTACTTTGATTTTTATTTCACAGCCATCCATAAACATCTGAGAGATTTTTCCCAAACCTCTGATCTAACTGAGAAAATACCTCAGTTTATATTCTCGCCTTTTTTTTTTTAAACTTCCCTGAAAGCATAAGCTGAAGTCAGTAATTTCCTATTCTTTGCTTGCACTTGTTAGGGAACTAACACCTACCTATTTTAAACTTTGACAACGGTGTTGTCAGTGGTGCTGTCAGTGGTGCATCATTATTTCTAGTGGAGCAGGCAGTGCAGGCTGAAAAACCTGGTTTTTTACACTATT
The DNA here is from genome assembly GCA_013399225.1 of Rhipidura dahli. NCBI lineage: Eukaryota > Metazoa > Chordata > Aves > Passeriformes > Rhipiduridae > Rhipidura > Rhipidura dahli. The sequence goes on along the minus strand of VXAC01004729.1, from coordinate 588,707 downwards.
CCTCAGTCATATACTTTAAGGTGTTTTCCTGATGAAATTGGGTATGCAAGCTGCTTGATCCATAAATTTTCTGTTTGAGTGGAATTTAATTGCACAGGGCTTTTATCCTTGTGAATAACTCTAAGCCTTTGATAATAATGAGGATATTCCTAGTTAATTCTTTATGTCATTGGTAATGTGCAAAAACCTACCTTCATGTTTCCTTTTCCAAAGTACTAAATTTCTTAAAGTGGGACTCCCTCTCAACAACTCTGCTCCCATTAAGCTGTACTTTCCACACGTCTAAATCTTCTTTTTCACATTTCTTTTAATTTATTTATTTTATTAGTTAGCTATTTGAAGTTCCTCCTCCAAATTATAGTCAATTAGAAAATAGTTAGGTGTCTGTATTTTAAGAGCTGCCTTGAGGTGGAAAGGCGTTAGGTGTGTCTCAGGTCACCCTTGAATTACTGTGACAGAAAGCGCCCCGTCCACTCATCTTTTTTATGGTGGTTCAGGATGACATACAATAAAAAAGCTATGAGGTAAAATGACAGAAAAGAGTAGAAGCTGGAAAACGAAATGCCTCCCACCAAGATGTTGCACAGCCTGACAGATTTTTAACAACACAGCACAGATACGGCAGCTTTTTCAAAACGCTGCATTTCTAAAAGGATGTCTTCCTTTCACTGTGCTATCTTGCAATAGATTCATTAGTTGCTAAGCATGAATAGTGAAAGGTGGATACTCACTCTTTGGAAGTCGTCAAGAAGGGTGTAAATGATGTGGCATTCGTATTGCAGAAGTTATGATAAAAGCTTCGATTTCGAATACATTTTTTCAGACACTAGCTCATCATAAATGTCAAGTTTTCTAGCTTGTTTTCAGTGCTTTTAGCTCGGGATTTTTTTCCATTGGTCTCATGTTGGAAGACTGCACACAACAGAACTGATTTGAAGTTTTCTGGGAAAATGCATTTTTGTTGGAAAGGCCTAATTATCAAAACAGAAATGCTGAGTGAGCACATCTTGATCTCAGAATACTCCAAAGGAAACACCACCACCACCACCCCCTTTTTACTGTGGGTAACTTTTGAATGACATCTTTCTGTGTCTCAGTGTCACACAGTCCTGCATACCTCAAGTGTTAAAATGTAAAATTTATGGGACTAGTGAAGAAATTATTAGGGAACTGGTGGGGAGGAGGGGTAGCTCAGGATGCTGTTTTGGTTTGTGTGTAATTTGAAGTGACAACTGTCCAAGTCAGAAGAGGCGATCCCAGGCGTCCCTTCTCTTCTCCCCTCTGCACTCAGGCTCAACAATGCTTCAGACATGTGAGGACTAGAACAGCCAAGGGGAGGCAACAGCATTGAACTGGAATATGCAGTGGTATCCTTATCTTTAGCATGTGGCCTCCACATGTCAGTCATTTATGTTTGGAGTTACTAATTTGATATTATTAACTGGAAGGTATACAAAAAGCCAAGTGGTGTAACAATGGGCTTTGAGCCCTTGGAAACAAGTAACAGCCATATCACATTGCCTTGTTTGAATTAGTTTTGTGTTCCAATAGAAGTAAAAAGTTGTTCTGAGATCTCTTAAGTATACCACAAGAGTACATTGTGAAGTGTAATTGGTACAGTCTGGAGGAAGTAAATAGCTTTTAATTCCTACATAGTATGAGAGCTCAAACATATTAGGGGAAATCTTCCTGTTATAGGAATTAACTCTTGGATGATAAATCTTCAACAAAACCATATTGATTTTAAAGGTGCTGGTGGATATGGGCTGAAAGAAGGAAATCTCAGGGATCACAGCAGTAAAAATGCATAATATCAAAGAACTAGAAAATGTATTGCAAACTACAGAGAACAAAACATATTGTAGCAAATAACTACCTTTTTCTTTATCACAAGAAAAAGTGCAGGCAGGAAAAACATAATAAAGTCATCCTATCTAAAGAGATGGATTTTACTGGCAACATACATTTTCTAAATGATGCTCAATGAATATGAAAACAAAGACCAAGAGGTTAAGTTTCATAATTACTTGTGGGGGAAAAAATCAGCACAAATGAGAACCTCAGCATTTCCCAAGACAAGCATACGTTTGAAGACAGGGGAGTACAATGAATGTGTTGAGTTACGTATCTCAGCAATAATTTGCAACCCAGAGGAGACAGCCAAAAAGAAAAAAGGCATGAATTAGCAAGGCAGCAGTTGCATTGAAAAGCTTAAACGAGTTTCAGTTACTGAAAATCTACAAGATTTTCAAATTATGCTTCTTTGAATTGGATGCTATTTTCACCTTTGCATATGGAAATAAAGACTACAAGATCCTCAGAGATGTAGACAGAATCATCTTTGAAAGAAAATGCTAAGGGTTAAATGCAATAATTTCATTTTGAAATTGGAGATCTGTTACAGAACTGAGTACATCTTTATTTCAACAAGTGACCAGAAAAAAAGATGAAAGTGTGCAAAGAATTGTGTCTTGCCTAAAAATTATGCCATGGTCTATGAGCTGCCAGGAAGGAACATACATAAAATCTGTTTTGGTATATGACTGGATTGAAGTGCTCATTCCAGTTGTGCCTCCTACCAGCCAAATCAGTGAATGCTACGGACATACAGGGTAAAGCATCCACATCAGCTTCCACTTCCTACCATAATGGATCAACATGCAAAAAAAAGTCAGTTAGGAAACGTCACTTCCACATGTGTTCAATCTAAGCAGTGGAGTATTTCATTAGTCTCTAGAACACCTACAAAAAGCATCTTCTTTCTGTCTAAACTCCCCCTTCCCACTAAACTGGAAGCTTTCAAACCCGTGATATGGGATAGATGCTTGACATCAGCAATGCTGACAAGCAATTTCATTAGCTGGACTAAACTTCTGGAATTATTCCCACCACCTACATCAGTTAAGTTTAGCAAGGAAGAAGGCTAAAAAGGCTCATAATGGGTCTGAAGGAGATTTTAATAGATTTGACTTAGTAATCTTAATTTCATATCTTAAGGACAAGAGGACAATTTGTAGGGGAGAGGTCCGGGTGCAACTGGACAAACCACCTGTTTAAAAAATTGTTAGAAATAAACAGAAAACAAGGAATCACAAAAGAAAACCTACACTGTGCAGGTAAAAAAAGAAAAGGTCTGAAGTCTAATTACTGTACATGATAAACCAAGCTTGGCAAAGAAGAAGAAAGTGAAACAAGCAGTGAAAAGTTCTTGTATATTAAGAGAAGAAATAGTTTTGCTATGCAAGGACAGCAGGGGCCAAAATTAAACAACCTTTTACTTGGCACGAAAACAAAATTGGGACCTTCTGTCATATTCAGTAAGGATGAGAGTTAATTGCAAAGGCAATGCACCATCTTTAATAAAAATGGAAATTACTATGTCAGAAGTGGAAACAGAACACAATAATGTGAATACTTCTGTGACTATAGACAGTTGGAATTATTTGATATGCAGTAGACAATAAAATCAGAAGTAGACATAATTAGGGGCATGGAGATAAATGGAAAACTGGATGAAATGCAAGCTGGTTCACAAAAGACAGATAATCCATTCTAAATCTGATGTCTGTCTGATAATTTAACAGATTTTTGTAGAGAGAAGTCAAATGGTAGATCTAATGTGCAAGGCTTTTGAACAGTGCAGCACAGAAAATTATCAGCTAAGATAAAGAACAGGATTAGTGGTGTGAAGATTGGAAGCCAGGTGAGAAACTGGCTAATGAGGATAAAGGACAAGGCAATGTGCTGAGAGAGGAATAGCTTGCTCGAAGGAACTCGCTGACGGAGGTCCCAGAGAGTTGGTCTGAAGACCAGTCTTGTGTAGTGACTGTGGTAATAGATTTGGCACCCTCAGCTGGAAGAAGAATTAGAATAATCAGGCAACTAGGACTCGCTGACACTGAGAAATGCTGTGAAGCACAGAGTGCGAGGCAGCGTCTGTGGCAACAGATGGGAAGAATTTGAGCACAGTTGTGACAAAGCTGTTTCTAAATCAGTCTGTCTGGGTATTTCTGGTATTGATGGAGAAGTGCTAATGCCATAGGACAGGACAAATTACCATCTCAGGGACAGCACTTTGCTAGCTGTAGCTATAGGTTGTTTTTTCTGTCAGGTCAAGAGCACCAAACAGGGCTTTTTCTCTCATCTGCTGCAAAGCCTTGACAGAGCAACCATGTGTCTGCTAACAATGTACTGAATATGCAGCTCCCTAAAAAATCTTTATTGTATGTAACATAGTTTTGATGATTTGGGAGGGACTATAGAACTTTAAAATATATTAATTCATCTATAAATTCACAGGGAGAAAATGAGAATTATTTGATCTAATGAGACATGAACATATGGGTGGAAACAGAAAATGAGTAGAAATTAAGGGGATTTTTTGGCCATCATAGCAGGGATGTTCCAGGCCAATTTCAAATAGGTTAGTGGGAAGTGAACAAAAACCCTAATAATGCTTGGATGAGAAGGATATGCCAGATGGAATATGGGATCTGACTGTAAGCAGTGATGGGGGGTTGGATTCGACAGCTTAGGACATGCTCTCCGTTCTGATTCCCTCATGCACCTGCCTTGGGAGTCGACTCAATTGAGAGCTCTTGGAGCTCCTGAAGTTTGGCCTCTCGTTGCCAGCAGCAAATGTGTCACACTACAGAGAGCCCTGACATGAAACAGCCCTGTCACACTCCCTCCAGACAGCTGGCATGGTCACTCATGGTGGTAGCTGCAGCTGCACAGTCCTTGTTTCTCAGGGTAGGAGTGCTCCCCATTCGTATTGCCAGGAGAAAAGGACACCATCTGGGGAGGAATTTCTACAGGAATGTATTGTTAGATTCAGCAGAAAAATATAAACAAAGAATCCAAGATGAATCAGTTATTGTAACCTTGGTTTTGAACACACTGAGCACAATTAGCCTCATGTACAGTAATAGAGAATCAATTACAGCAGACAGCTGCTAATATATTAAATACTTGCACACAAACCCAAAAAGACACATGGCAGCTGGCAGCTGGTAGAGAAAACCAACAAAGAATATTGAAAGGTAAAAGTGGGGAGGGGAAATTGATTGTATAAGCTTTTCTGTTGTGCTTCTCCTTTTTGTATTAAGAACATCCTAAAGGATATGTCCTTTACCACTTTCTTGCCAAGTAATTGATATAAAATAACCAGAAATGAAGTCCCCTTAAGCCACAGGAAGGATGCTCACAGGAAATTAGAGCAATGTAATAGAAGTGTTTTAACTTCACATAAAAATCGCTTTCCTACACAGATGAGACTAAAACAGATTGCAGGATTCATTCTACCTTGCACTTTTTAATTAGACAGACTGCTGGTACCGCAGGGGTACTGAACACAGGCTCGTTTTTTCTCCACATCTTATGGCAGAGGCAACAAAGGGAAACAGAAGAGAAAGCAGCATTCCCATCTCTCCCGGCACTCAGGAAAGGATGATAAGACATTTCACACAAATATTTTGCCCTAGCAGGCATGTATTTGGAAAGGACAGGCTATTATTATTTTTTTCTAATGGTAACATTTGAGAAGCATGAAATCATACAGCTTTGTGCAAAATCAGTGTTTGCCTTGCAGCTGCCTATGTCAAGCTCAGAGATTCTTCCCAAAATGCTCTCAGTTTTCTCCATAAGTTTGTTTCATTCCACCAATGAATTCCAGGAAATCTATTAAGTTTCCTAAATTTTAACACAATTTGTGGTGACAGTTTTCCAGTAAACCCTCCTCATTTTTCTCCCTTTTAGATAACCTCAGCATCTAAAAGGTAAGAAAGCATAGGAGTTTCCCACTGAGCCCTGTTTTACCAATTAAACTGTGTCCACCAGTAAATAGCATGCAAGAACTGGAAGAGAGGGTGCTGGTGCTTCTGGATGACAGAAAGCATTGATCAGTTGATTTACATGGAGTAAAACATGCAAGCAGTAGAGCAGAATCAACTGGAAAATACAGAAAATGTGTCATCTTCTCATCATGGTTTCTATGCAACATTTGCAATTCAGCATAAGCCATAGTAATGGACAGCATTTCATCTGAGTTAGATCATATTGAGGGTGCAAGCAAGCATCAGGAATTGAGAAGTATGGCCTTTCTGCCATGCATGAGATGACAGGAAAAACTTCCTTTGACTTCTTTGTTTTCACCAAATGGCAGGGAGGGCAGTATCAGGGTTTTCACTGTCATTCAGGCTACACCCTTCACTTTCCATCCCAGCTGTGTTCAGAAGGCAAGATAGGACTTTAAGTCATCACTTAAGACTTTATCCTCATGGTTTGCCTAAGAAATAGCTGGAGGTCATTAAGGTGTGAAGAGAATGCAATCCTGCTGATAGTGGACAGACTTGCTGTCCAGAAGTTATTGTCAATACTGAAGTTGTCCTGCACCCCTTGGTGCCCTTCTCAGCAAGAGAACCAACACTTCTGCTCAGGATTCCAGCTTCTGCAGTTGGTGAGCAGGGAGGGCACACTAAACCATATCTCAGTGGTTTGGGTCCCTTTGGAGATCTCTTAAAAACTGGGAGATCTGGCAGGACACACAAAGGTTCAGGTGGATTTGTTTTACCTGTTTCAGTGCAGTCTGGAAAACTCACAGCAGCCCTTCTGGTGCCATTTGGTGTTAACAAAACATGGTGTTTCACCACTGGGGGTTGCTTCAGTTTCTGTTGACAAGCAGATAAAGCCCTGAATCCCAAAAGGATGTCTTCCTTGTAGGCTGGGACAAAAATAGTCAGCAGTAGTTTAAGTCACAGTGCTGATCTAAGACGGAGTCAGTCAGATCCTCATGGGTGTGCTCCAAGGCAGCCACCAAAGAGCACGGTGAGCTGTGACTGGGATGCTGGCTCCTGTTACTGTTAATAAAGTAATATGGCTATAGCATCCAGCCACACAAGTGAAAGCACTGTGTGAATTCCTGGCTCTCAGAGCCCTCAGCCTTCTGGTACTGCTGCTGGCTGGAGAGCGTGTGCATCCCACAGTGACACTTCTGCACTTGGTCACGGTGAGCTTCATTTGCTATATTGGAGGTGAAAATAGAGAACTGTGGCAGAAGTAGAGAAGCTCAGCCTCTCAATCAATTTATCAAACAGAGTGGAAATGTCTGTTTGCTATATAAAAGATAATGAGAGAAATTTGGTTTTAACTCCCTTCACTCAGCCTGCTCAGGTATTCATGTGTGAAATTACCCAGGGGAAAAAACCGTAAGTCAGTGAAAGAACACCTATTGGCCTTATCTTTGATGGGCTGTGCATCGTATGCTACAAACTGAATTAGTCTGGAAAGCAGAGTTCACTGTACTGCACTGACCCACTGATGGGAAGGAAGGAGGTGGTGGGAACTGCCTCTCTAGAGAGCATGGATGGTGTCAGCAGAAATATGGAACAAGATGAATTCCACCTGATATGTACATTTTCTCCCCTCTTCATCAGTGTGATTCTGAGGAGGTCACTTTTCTGTAAGATTTGAGCTAATGGACCTGATTTCTTTATCCATTTATGCCAAAATGTGGAGAACTGCCTGATAAGGTAGAGACAAAGGTAGTTATTCCATTTCATACTTTATCACAGAATATGTGAAACATGACAGTTATAAATTTTCAGTTAGTACTTCAACAAAAAAACCTTTTGAAAGACTTAAAAAGCACAGTTGGGTTGCCATAGGCTAGGAGCTAGGGTTCATGCTACCTACAAAGAGATTCAGTCTGTGGCTGCTGTTTTGAAGTACAAATGGAATGCTGGACTGGTGCAGCTCAAATAGTCTTCTCCTGCAACTATTTCCAGTTCAATGGACTGAGTAAAACAGAATTTGCATTTTCATAACTGTTGTAATAATGTTCATGATCATTATCGTGGTGACTGAGCGAAAACCCAAAATTAGCAAATCGTTGAATTCCTTTGTCTGTGTGGGCTTTTCTGCAGATTCACATCTGTCTCATTTTGTCACTTTGGATGCTGTTTTGCCCTGCTGTCAGTGGTAACATGGACATGGACATCCATGACAGTCAGAACTACTTGTCTGCTGATTCCCTCAGCAGGAGTCAGTCAGTCAGCACAGCTTTCCCTGGATGTGGTTCTTCCACGCCTTTTTTTGGGCTTTCCTTTCTAATTTCATGACCTGTGTACTAAAGAATGGCTCCCTCTCTCTAGACCTGGGCATGAATCTACTACCTTCTAAACAGTTTTTCTTTCTATGTTTTTCTTCTTCTGTTACTGTCTAATCACCATTCAAGACAATGAAATCAGATGCAGTCTTGTTTCCCCATCAAGAAGCTTCCTTTTCTCCCACCTTTCCAAGCAGATTACTTTAAATCATAAGAGTCTCAAGAGGAAATAGTAGAAGTGTTTTACCCATAGTGATTAAGGATATGTGAAAGACAGGTTTCACATGCACAGACAATAAAAAGTAGAGGATAAAAACTAGTAGGGAGTCCATTTTGAAAGGTTTAATAGTTCATTCTGGATTTTTAAAAATCCTAAATTTTCAGGTGCCTTTATGCTCATCTTCTTTCTTTTAGAAACCTTGTGATGCTTGATTTACTCATAATTTTCACTTGCAACAAAAATACTATCTATATACATGCTAAATTTTGTTTTGTAAACTTCATCTACACTTGTATGTAGCACTGCAGATGTGTTCGGGTTCTTTTCTTTTTTAATGTCAAAATTTTGTGCATGGATAGCAGAAAGAGTGATTTCGCCTTATATTTGCTGTGATCATCTGGACCTTGCTGCTGCAGTGGTTGTCCTGGTGGGGTTCTGCAGCAGCACATACTGGAGTGAGGAGTGAGGCCACTACTCCTGCAGCCAAGCCCTCAGCTTCCATAAGCTCGTCTGCTGAGCCTGACTGTGTGGATCCATTCAAGTACTGGGTTCCTAATGAGCAACTCAGATAAACACCAGAAATGTCCACTCACCAGAATCAGTGCTTGTTTTGATAGACTGAGCAAATCTTGTTAAGCATGTTATCTTATTACATTTGTCTAGGTTTTGCTTTGTGTGTTTATCTTCAAATTGACAGGAACCAAAGATGTGCCTTTTACATGCTGAAAGTTAATGGTAGTTTAATGTAGGCTATTTTCATCACAGGTACTAAATGATGTCTAGAGAAGACATGTTTTTGTGTTTTCATAATTTCCATAACTTAACATTTGTGAATATCATTGTATGGTCCATATTGAACAGTATTGATTGGGGAAGCATCTGTAGACCCCCCAGATGTCAGAGCAGAGCAGACATGGTGCCGTCTGTAGGGCTGATTTAACTATTTGATTTTACTGCTCAAAAAGCTTTGGCAGATGCTTTTCATGTCAGTGAAAATCTGAAGTATTGTAAGTAAGGCACTTTCCCTGCAAAGGAAATCTCTGCCTTCTCCTCAGAGGGTGATATCCCTATTCCCCGTTTTTATTCTGTAAACTCATCTTTATTCAGTAACCAAGTGTTCTTATCTCTTTTTAGTGGGTAAGAAACTGAGGATCATCTAAAATCATTGTGATTCACAAAAGAAATTCGCAGCTTGAAAATCAAACCCAGGGACTCAAGAGTGTTCGATCATTGACCCCACCAAAAAGTCATCTGGTCTCTCAATAAGCTTCATGGATAAGCAATTTATTTACATAGGAACCTATATATGTAGATACAAAGTCCATAGTAAAACTGCTTAATGATGTAGAACTTAGATGAGTTGATTTTTAGTCTGTGGAAGGTGCGTGACACTCATTAGCTAATCTGAGCTAGCCAGTTTCTGACCATGTTACTCTCTGAACGACTTAGAGTTATCCTGCTTAGCATGGAGGGAAGAAGGATTTGGAGTGGCATACAAATCTGGATATTTTAAAGACATTTTTTCTTAGAGGGAATATGTTTCTGTAGAAAGAGATAATTCAGTAAAATGAAGCACAGTATCATTCTCAAGTAGCTTTTTAGGAGGATAGAGGAATTATACACTTCCCAAGAACCTACAATTTGGAACTGCTGTTGCGTAGAGTAGCAATGAAAAGTGATCTTCCCTCACTTCATTTATTAGGAATAGCTCTTTCTGCTGGTTTTAAATGTGTTTCTTTTCCCTGTCTATTAATAGCAAATCTCAGTAGATGAGGTTTGCAGCTCAAGATAAAAAAAACTTTCAAAACCTACCTAGCAGTAGAGTGTGCCTGGAAATCTTCCATAAATTGCAGATTGCAGCTGGAGTCTGAGTGGCATAGTACAGTGAACAGCAAATTTTGTATTTGGGGAGCCATAGCACTGCTGGATTCTCTGCTGTTCTAACAGGAGGCAAATACCCATTCATTTCAGAGGGGTTTGGATCAGTCTGACAGGGTACTTACAAAAGCCAGGGATTTGCCATATATTTCAGTATCTATTCCTGTATTAACCTCACTACCTACCTTTCTACTTCAGTGTTACAGAGAGCTGCTGCACAAACAAATTCAGCCTGAACCTTGTTTCTAAGGAAGGTAAAAAGGAGGGAATTGTCATAGCACTGTCAGAGTCCAGGTCTCTTTGCACTAGCTGTGCACAGACACCAAAGACAAATGATTCACAGACCTTTGTTTAGATTTCCCCAAGCTATGCCCAAACCCTTTCTCCCTGGCTGGAGAGCTGCCACGAGGGAGGACACTACCATGGAAAGAATATTATCAGTCAAAAGAACCCACTGGCAGGAAGCCCCTGAGAGAGGAATGAGAGGTATGGCCAGGAGGAGGGGGAAATGGTAGAGCTGGAGCCATGAACTGAAGTGAAAATGAATTGATTTTGTCTGGGCAGCTCCTAGAACAAGAAAAAGAGCACATTTAGCTGCTGGAAGCCCCACAGATCCCTCACAGCAGGACACAAGGCAATCACAAATCTGGCTGGCACTCTGGCTATGCAGTGGGCCAAGCCAATTGGCTGGCTAGGGTGAGAAATTCAAGCATAAGGTGGGAATGAGGGACAGTGGGAAACCAGGGATGGGAAACTCAATGCATTTGTCTCCTGAGATTTCCTTGAGCTTAGTTAACTTCAGTGCTGCCAAGTGATGCTCAAGCTCAAATGCAAAGTGAAAGTGGGGAAGAAAGTGCTGAGAACAAAATTATGTTGCAAATGGAGGGAGAAAAACCAACCAGAAGTTGCTTTGAAATTACTGACTTGTGTTTGATTGCCACGTGGGGGAGATCTAAGCTCAAGCAGTCCTGTCAGAGCAGTGTCACATGGAAGGAATCCTTCATCAGACACAGGATGAGGGTGACACTGTCTCTGACTGGTGGGACAGCTGGGTGGTTTCATCAAATTGTGCTGCCAGACAACACGTGTGGACCTGGTGACATACAAGGAAAAAACAGTTAAAAGCTGATGATAAGCAAAACTCTTCCTACCCTCTAATCCTTCTTATATGCTTTAAAAACTTTCCTCATTATAGTATTTTCCCTGTTAAACATGCATACTGGATGTGAGAAACGTGCACACAGATGTACCACCATGGGTTATATGGCCAAAGCTTTCAGAGATACTGAGGATTCTGTAAAAAGGCCAGATGCTTCCTCAGGTGGGAGGTTGGATGCAGGTTTTGTAGGTTTATAAAATAGTAACAAATTACCATCACTACAGATTTAGCTTAAGTAAAAATTTTTTTCTCCACAGTGCTAATTTCTTTAAGCATAAAAAGAATTGCTCGGAAACTTTCAAGATAATACAGTCCATTCTGTCATTCTGTCCATTTTGTGCTGTACTAAAGTGATCCAGAGGAAACAAATGGGGCATCCATCAAGGCAGAGTCAGTCAGGATTAACAAACAGACTTTATATAAAATTATGAAGTACCTCACGGAACAGCTAATAGCAGGTTGCAGGTAGTTGATGTTGTTCAGGTACAGATTCCTGACAGCTGCAGAATACAGGCACTTCTGGAAGTTCCACTGAATACAAATCATTTATATCCCCAACAAGGTGGCTTTGCAATTTTTCCTTCATGGTTTGCCACACACAGCATGCACGAAGAAATAACTTGTAGTCTAGGATCAGCAGACAAGTCATTTGGGCTTAAACCCATTTTTGTGTCCCCAATAGCCAGAACCCAGTATCTAAAGCTAATACCCAGTGATCTGTGCTTTTGAAACCCTGTCTTTGCCTTTAGCTTTATCTGCAAGGGCTAACAGAAATGTTCTTTGTGTTGTATTTTTAGTCCAGACATGAGTCTGTATATGTCAAAAAATTCAGGCTGACCTCTGATCTAGTGAAGCTGTGTGCCAAAATATGTGTACTTGAGCTTTCAGTTAACTGCCCTCCATAGTGTACTTTCAAACCTCATGATGTCGACCCAGAGCATAGTTCACTGCTGAGGTTCATCCTGTCCAAACTCACACTGTATCTTCTAGCACCTCCTTTCTGTTTACAAGCAAGAAAAGCTGCAGATGGGGTAGTTTTTAAGTGCCTTTTAAAAATACATATATTTAAGTGTGTATATATATATGTATGTTTTAAATTCTTATTGAAATTATTATTTAATGGTATTTTTATATTTCCAACAGCATGATAGCTTCATAGACAGTTTTAGCTGTAACTAACTTCAGATTAGTCTACTGCCTGTCTGACAGCTCTAGATGATGGTACCTCACACTGGAGCTGGAGAAACTTGGACTCAGAGGAGTAGCTGGCTTGTCTAAAAGCATGAAAAAAACCAGTTTTGGATCTGTGACCAAAACTCAGCTTTTCTAAGTCCCAGCGGTCAATACTTAACATGCCTGGCCCAGGGGAAGGAACCAATTAGCTCTTGGTTAGGGAGGACAGGGGAATTGATGGGAGTAAACCAACTTTCAAAGAGTCACTCCCATAAAAATTCAACATCCAAATGATAGGGAGTTTGTTCTGTGCAGTGCATGCCAAAACAAGGATCTGTGCCTACCCGTCTGTGAGTGTTCATGAACGCAGGGTTAACTGGCGCTGTGTCTAATGACTCTGCTGTTGTTTCTGCTCAGTTTTCAGGACTTTACTTGTTGTCATTCTTCACTATCCTTGTTGGGCTGATGCTCTACTCCTCCACATCCACCTACGTAGCCCAGGATCCTCGGGTGTACAAGCAGTTTCGAAACCCCTCCGGGCCTGTTGTAGACCTGCCAGCCACTGGCCAGATGGAGCCATCAGTGACGTACACCAGCCTGGGGCAGGAGACAGAAGAGGAGCCTCACGTTAGAGTTGCTTAAACCCAGGGCTGTTGATCACCTGCTGACAGTGGAGCTCGTATATCCATTATCTCTGTATTGTACATAGAGAAAGGTATTTACCAGGTGCAGTTACACTGGTGAGCTGCAAGGTAGCAAATAAGGAAAACTCATAAAAACACAAATTAATTGTTCCAGGGTGTTCCTTGCAAGGAGATGCCAGTCCCTCGTTTACAAAATGAGTGGCATGTTTTCAGCACAAACTGCTGTGTATGAATCGCCTAATGTCAAACTACCTGTGAATGATATTCAATATATAAGATGAAATTACAAAAAAGAAATTCATAGAAGGGTGTTTCACTCACACACAGAGTGGTATTATGCCTAAGCCACACCAGTTGTGGAAAAAAAAGCCTTTTTACAGCAAATACACTTTGTGCAGCACTGTTAATTTCTCTCTAAGGTTTGTTTGTTTGCACAAAGCAGATGGGTTAGTCGTGGTAGCAACAGCCTGACACATTTTTGCTAGCACCTTGGATTTGGTGAGGGAAATACAACAAGTTCATCTGTGCTATCTGTCTAGTTGCCCTTTCTAGGTAATCTGACCCATGAATCCAGAGAAGGGACAACTTACAATATCCGTCTCTATTCTAGGAATAGGTATAAGGCGCGCATTTTAGCCTTTCTATATTTGCAGAAGTGAAGTACTCAAGCACTGACCTCTCTATGATCCATGGCAGATTTCCTAGTGGCCGAGGTTCTGCACCAGGTGACAGGGAGTCAGCTTCTCTGCAGTCGTGACTCAACACAGATTGCTTACTTTTTAAATTTTAACCTGTAGGGAAAAAAAAACATTTTCTAGTTTCCTAAGTATTGTACCTCTCCATGGAAAGATGACATACCATGTGGATCAGGGCACTTATTTTAGATACTCAGTGCATCGAGGGCGCCTTCTGCTGTTCCAGTTTGCTTAGTCTCCTGTGGTTCCTTATTCTAACAACAGCTATTTAGAAATGTGTCCGTTTTTTCACCAAAACCCACAAATTGTAAAAACCAGGAAGATTAAGTGAGGAATTCATGAGCAGAAAGACTGGACCATCTGCTGGTGTTGCTGCAGTAGCTCAAAGGCATTTGACCGGCAGAGTGCAGCCAATTATTTTTCATTAAGTGTGAAGCAGAAGAATTCAGCAGTTTTCTTACATTCCTGGGGACGTGTGAAAATAGTGAGGGTGTGCTCCACGCTGCTGTATAAAACTGTACTTCTGCCTCAGGAGCCTTATCAGAATGGGGGAAATCTTAGTCACCACCATGAAAAAATCCATCTTTGCCTGTGTGTTTGGTCTTCTGAGAGCCCAATACAAGGAAATCCTTATTTCAATATCCTTTATCTATTTTAATTTAAAATTGAGGAAGAAGAGGTGTTCCTCTGTCTAACAGTAGGTGAGGGATCTAGGAGAACTTGGTTTTATTCAAACCAGTCTGCCACATCTTTGCATGAATCCTTGGGCATGACTTACCTTCTGTGTGGCTGAGTTTCCCAATCGGTATATACGGGAATAATGACATTTTACCTACCTCACAGGGGTGCTATGGGACCAAGTTATTTTAAAATGCTTCAGGATCTTCAGAAAGAAGGAATTTAAGAAATACATAATAATGCTGTAAAAGTGTGTATACATTCACTGTATTTGAAAATTGAGTTTACAGCATGGTTAATGAATATTTTGCTTGTGGGCATGGAAGGTGAATTTGATTTGAATGTTATTCTGCTGAAAAAGACTGTTTCAAGCAAAAATGTAGGCCTTCATGTTTGAAAAATACAACTTACCTATTTCTATTTTAAAAAGAAGAAAAAGATCAATCTATACACTGGAGATTAGGAAGGTCACACAGTTCAACCAAGCAGGATGAATTTCTGCTGCAGTAATATTCATTTTTTATAGTCCTGTTCTGCTTTAATACAGAAGGAACTTCCCTGAAGCAGACTGAGAGAAGTGTATATATGCATAATATACATGCAGTGGCAGATGTTGAAATGCTCTTGAACAGCAGAAGTATGCTGTATCTTATTCTTACTGTGGAGAAGAGGTGATTTCTTTCCCACTGTGCTTAGGCTGTCTGCCACGATCCTGCTGCACCTGAGGGAAGGGTCTGCAGTATTGCCAAATCATGCCCAAAACTGGCCCAAAAGCTTTGCTTAAGATGCCTTGGTACTAAACTAACAAATGTATGATTTTTTTTCCTGCCTTCTGGTTTTTTAATCTTTTTTAGCACTCATGTTTCCAAACTGTTTTTTTTCCTTAAACTATTGAGGATTAAAAAACCACAAAACAAAAATACACTGCATTCCTGCAGAAAAACAGAGTCTGTATCCTGGGGATATTAAGGAAAGTCAAAATCAAAAAAAATAAAAGTACACGAAAAAGATTACCTGACACTTCAGGGTAAGATCCTTGGGTCAAACCCTGTGAGAACTTCAACTTAAGGTGGATTTTGTACAATCCCCAGGAGAAGGGGTCTAATTACAATCATGGCTCCCTCAGGTACCCAGAGGCACACTGGTGGGCACCTGTCATCTCAGTCTTTTTTGCTACCTTTTGTACCAATTAAATACCTTTCTCTGAACATTAGTCCCTGTGTTGGTCTGAGAACCCTGAGGATTGTGTGCGTGTGTATTTCATGTTTACAGTTCCTTCCTTTTGCATAACTGTTTTGATTAATTTCCCTATTAGTATTTATTTTTAAGCCAAATGTTTGTAGTCCTTCGGCCTCCCCCTCCTCATTTTTCTGACACTAACTTGTAGATGTTTGTTAGAGTCTTCTGTGAAACAGCTGGGCAGGAGGCAGCTCCCAGCCAGGTCACAGGGCTGGGAGTTCCTCCTTACGAGGGGTTGTGATCCATGGGTGGCTGAGAGGTGCCACCTGGAGCGATTTTACCAGGCTATTCCAAAAGGCTCTGTTGTACAGGAATAGGTTATGAACGTTTCAGTGTGCACTCTGCCACCAGCCACCATCCCCAGTGCTACTCGTGCAGGAGGAGTTTGATGTGCAAACGGGGGCTGCTTCACTGTCTGTGCTTCCCCATTAACAAGGTGGATGCTCGGATAAGCACCAGTATGCCAGTCCTGGATGGACTTCGAAGGGAAACAGTAGTACAGCTTTACAAACGACTGTGTTGACTGAAAAACTGAGGTCTCCTGAAGGAAAACATTCCTTCCACCTGCTCGTGTTCTGCACCAGCAAAGGCTCAGCTATCTAACGGCAGCTACTCTCCGTGTTGCGTAGGACGTCTCTAGCTCTGCACAGCTCCTCCTTGCCTGAACAAACTCTCTCATACTGCTGGCCCTGGGCAGCCCTTGGCAAGACTGATGTAATTTTCTGCTACCGGATGAAAACCTCCACTGGGAGACAGACTTGTCTTTGTTCCAGCTATAAAGTTTTGAAACACACAATGATAGACCAAGCAATTGAAAATTTTGCACCACTGTGTCATAAGAAGAAGTTTCAATGTATAGTGTAGAGATTGCTAACTTGTGCTATTAACATTTTGACAAGCGTGTAGTATCATTTTCTTTCCTTTTTTTTTTTTTTTTGGAAACCATTTAGTATTCCTGAGCTAGCTAAAAATATAAATTTTACCCCATGGGTAGGATTTTATTGTTAAATGCCATAATAAAGCACACTAATCTTGACACCGCAGATGGAAGTATGAACCAGAACCAAAACCAAAACCAGGCAAACAAAATCCCAACCCCAAATCCTGCATTGAGAAGCTGAAAAAACCTTTCTCCATTTTGATATTTGCATGCACCTATATGGACTGGCTGTGGCAATGTAATGCCTGTAAAATGTTTTCAAATAAAAAATAAATGCTTTATGAAAGCAGGGTTATTGGTTTCTTGACTGTTTCCTTTCTGCTGTCTTAGCCTAAAATGATTTTTCAGAAGTGTAAATCTTGAATGCAGGGAATAATTTTTTTTTGCTGTGCTGAGGACTTCTTTCCCTTGTGAGGTGGTTAACCTAGAACTCTTTCCAAGGTGTCTGAGAACAGATGCTATTAGGCATCCTCAAGGATCTTGCCTGCCCCCATATCACTGGTCCAGAAGGATAAGAGGACTCCTGCATGCCCATATCTAATCTGCCATTTCCCTAGGGCTAGCTGAGGGAATCAGGCCCTCATTTGCAGACAAAAGCACTCTCTTCACTGCCTTCCAGAAATTATTAATTAGTCTAGAATTAATCTGGG
Source organism: Rhipidura dahli (assembly GCA_013399225.1). Classification (NCBI taxonomy): domain Eukaryota; kingdom Metazoa; phylum Chordata; class Aves; order Passeriformes; family Rhipiduridae; genus Rhipidura; species Rhipidura dahli. The sequence goes on along the minus strand of VXAC01004729.1, from coordinate 571,327 downwards.
GAGGTTGATCAGTGTAGAATTAACCTGACAAGTGCATGATGTTGAAGGGTTTTTCTGGCAGAGGTTACTGAGTGCCTGCTGCTGCGTTGCCCAGCTCTCCCTCCCGGCTGCTCTGCCCTGCACTGTAACACCGTGCCCAGCTGAGTCCTGAAAAGAAAGGATTGAGAAAAAATTTAGGCACTGGGGGAAAAGGAGTGTCAGGATGAGCAAAATTAGGATAAGAAAGAAAATAAGGCTTTGAAAGTTCACGTTGAGAGGAAAGGAAGATCTTTGGTGTGTGAGAGAGCAAGGGATTTTGTGAACGTGTGTTCATTCACTTCTAAGAGCTCTTACCAGCATAGGCACCTCTCCATCCCTCTTTGCCTGATGTCTCCCCAGGAAATTTGCATCAGTGTTTCTCACATACTTCATTTCTGGGAGTATAAAAGGGAATGGAGAGTGGTGAGTTCATTTCCAACCGCTCCCTGCACTGCAACTGCACGGAGCCCAGATGTTACAAAGCCAGCGGTGATGCACCCATGTGCTGGTTGATGCCTGATATTCTTCTGTGAATGTGTCCTATGTTATAGAGAGCTCCAGGAACCGAGGTAGCATGCACAGCTTTATCATACTAACAGCTGATTTGCATTTTGCTCCAAATCTTCTCGAGAGACTCTCTAGCATTACAGAATTATCCTTTTATTGCCTGGCTAGAATTCAGCCTGGGTGCTTGAGTCATATGAATAATAATTGCATGGAATTACCCTAAAAATAGATCATAAATAGGCATTAATGAATCTTTCTGTTCTTAAATCAAACACGTTTTAACACTGAAGGACACTAAATCAGCTTAAAGCTGACAGTCTCTCTTTGTTTTTGTTTATTTAGAACTAGTACTCCAAATCATTGCAAACCCAAAGCTGAATGCTTAGTAGCAATATGTGGTGGCATGCAAACAAGGAAACTGTGCTTTTGCAGTTAGAAAAGTTGTTTTGTTATGTCTGCTCTGCAATTATAAACAAAATAATTGTCAAATAAACAATAAATAAACCAGACCAAGTAAAGGGAACACCTCTGCTTGCACAGCCATAGACCAGTTCCCACAGCAATTGCAAAGTGCGTACCAAATGCCAGCAACGCAGCAATAATGATAATACTGGAGTAGAGCGTTTTCCTTGTCATCTTCCTCCTCCTGCAATTTGAAGTGCAGGCTCATGCACTGTGGTCTTTATTGTTAAAAATCCTGCTATATGGAAGATACTAATTCTACAGGGCTGAGATCACTAATCAGTGATTAGTCACAGAGTGGCTGTAAGCCACCAACAGGAGACAAAACCCTACAAACTGGCCACAGAAAGCCAGCGGTGACCCGCAAATAACTTGTACTTCAATTGGTATTTCACTAAAACATGTCCTTCCTTTAGATGTGTTCCTTCAGGCCACATCACTGGTTGGGTGGCACAGAGCGTCTTCCACAGCCTTAGAAAGCACCACAGGTGCCCAGTGGTCCCACTGAGGTCACTTGGCTGGGTGCAGGGAGGAACCACTGCCATTGTGCTGCCTCTCACAGGTGCATATCTCCCCATGAGGAAGAGCCCCTGCTACCTCTGCAGTGATACAGCAACCAGGTGGAGGAAGGAAACTGGCTTAAAGCAAATCTTGAGGTCTGAAGTGAAATGTCAGCATTCTGTGCAGTCCTTTCTGCTGTAAAACCACGCATTTGCTATTATTTGGGGGTATTTTTTTTTATCTTATCCCAGAAGTTCCATTTTTAATTGAAAATTATGCCCCAAGTTCCTCTGCTATTCGTGAGGTCAGAATTTGCCCCTTTATGACTAGTCTAATGTTATGAAATCTCTTTAAGAATACAGATACTGTCAATCCTGCATACAGCACAAATATTTGTAGGTTGAGACTAGGTGAAGCTGATTTTATTGGATTTATAAATTTTATTCCACTAAGATTTTGATTTATAACCTTGAGCTATAGTTGACTTTTTTTGTGACTCCTTGTGTACGATGTCCTCAGGCAATTGCCTAGTGCTACCCTGATCTTAATAATGCATTATTAATTCCTTACTGCCAAATACATTATTTATACTAACTACTGCATTTTATTCCCCACATCTTCATAGCAGCAAACTCATCAAATTTTAACATAACTGCAAAGTTTTCAGTATGAAATCAGCTCCTCCTTGCCATGTGCAATATGTGCATGTTTGTCAAGAGCAAAATATTGGATTTACCGTGGTTAAATAATGACTATTTTTATTCTGGCCCTTACCAAAGCAGAGGAATATGACGAACATGTGCTGAGTTTACCTGATCACTGGGCACCGAAGCACTAAGCGATTTGAAGACAATGCCAGAGACACTTTGCATGCAGAATTGCTGGGCTGGGATTCCTACGGGTGCAGAACGCCTGCGAGCCCATGGATCAATGTTATTGGGAGGTCATGCATATTTAACTTCCCACTGCCTGGAGCAGCCTGCACCCCAGAAGCCTGGCTGCTTGCCAGATCCGTAGAAACCAGCAATCAGGGTTTGCATGTTCCTAAAATGACTGCTTGCCTAAATGAACTTCCTAAGTGAAAGGGGGGAAGGGAATGGGTCAATCACCACAATAATCTGAAGAACCTCACTGTGAGCTGTGGCTTGAGCTATCTAAGGTAGCTCTTGGCGTGACACAGATTTCTGGATGCTGTATAGATCATGCAGCCATCAGAGGGAGTTTCATGGGTCTTTATGTCCCCATGTGTTCTCTGTGAGCCTACACCGTAATGAAACAGAGACTACCCACAAAACAGTACCCACAATTTTGTTCATTTAAAACTGTTGCAGCAGGATTGATTTAATAACCAAGTTGACAAGGAGTCTTGGTGCTGCAGGACCTGCTTTGACCTTGCATCCTCAGGTGACACAACCACTTTGGATGGTGTGTACAGCTACACAGCCGGCAAAGCATTTGGAAAATGCAAGATTTGAGTCTTTATTTTAGTCTCAAGCTTTAATACAACATGTAACAAAAGGAAACAGGGATTTAAAGTGAAACAGGTGTGTATATTGAAAGAAGAGGGTAGCACTTAGCTTCCTACTACCTGTCCTCTGTTGTCCAGTTTGTCTGACAATCTTTTTCCCCAAATCACCATCCACCAACCTCCATGTGGCCAAAAGAACCACTAAGCTAATCTTCACCTTTTTGGTCTAAGTCAGTCACACTCCCTTCTGAATCATTGACCTAAAGGAATTCATTCACAGCTTTAAGATCCTTAGCTATCCTGCTTCTCCCTCCCAGTCTGGCCTGTAGCACAGGTCCTCTGCCTACTCACTGACCTTGCATACAAACATCTTGCTGCTTTAATGCTGGTGTAGTCCAGCCAAAGGGGCTTCTGGCCTCAGCATGGAGGCTTCTGGGCACAGAATATTTGAACAGGAGATCCTTTCTGTACTAATGTCAGATTCCAGCCCCACTCCATTGCAACTGGAGATATTAAAAAAAAAATTAAAAAAAATGCCTGCTCTTCTACTATATGATATTCAGCCAATGGCATACCAGTATGGTATGAAACTGGTCATAGGAGATTCAAAAAGCAGTGTGCATTTGCCTGCCATTTGATTTAGAGTGGAGCTGAAAGAAGAGTGGCTGATGAGGAGGATGAGCTACAGGTACCCTTCAGGTCATTGGCTCTAACAAGTTAGCAACAAAAGTAGTTGTATTATTTCCAGCTGTGAAGTGACATTTGGACTGAGCAAGTGAGGCTATTCACATCATTCTGACCTCATGGGAAATACAAACATAAAAAGCAAAATGCCTTTCCAGCTTGTAATTATTTAAATTATTAGCAGAGATGACATTGACGAGTCATTTACATACATAGAGATTGGCTTCCTCTCCTGCAGCTCTTGTTTTCCTCTCCAGCTTCTCTGTCTGGTGTCACCAAAGAAAGGCTTAATCCCATTAAAAAAATAAGAAAAGAAAGAAAAATAAAGGGAAGTGTTTATCCAAGGTATAACTGCTTCTTTCTCTTTGTACAAATGCCTCCTTTGAGCTGCATTTGGTGCAAACAGTGAACTGTGGCTGAGCTGGCATTTGTCATCACAGGCTGGGAGGAGGACTGTGAGCCCTCAGCCCCCAAGCCTTGATGTTAGCTTCTCCCACAGACCTCCATTTCTGTGAGACAATGGAGAGACAGACTCAGCTGAGCCTCTTTTATTTCCCCTGGGTATAGGAGGAAGGATGTATGCTCAAGACAGCATGAGAAAGCTTGTCCTGCTACAGCTACTTGAGTAGAGATTTTGTTGCTAGATTTAGGGCCATGACCTGCAGAGCCAGCACCCTGAACCTTCCACAGGTTTACTTTAATTGGAATTACTGTTGTAAGCTGCTGATCTGAAGAAAGTCATTGCAGCAGCTGCACTAGCAAAGGCTTGTCTCTACTGCTGTGGAAGGGTAAACATATCTGTCAGCTACAGCAAAGGTGTTTTATTATGGCAAGGGAATACTGATGGATTCTGCTCTGAGTGTGCATCATGAAATATCAGGGAGATGTTACACATTTGTTAAAAGAATACCGTAGCACTCCCATTTTAACTTGTGCGTTTTCCTTGTGAGGTTTCCATTCTTTTTGCCCGTACATGGTGACAAGGGACCTTTTCCACATCAGCATTTGAGATTTGGAGCAAAATATAAATAGAAAAAGGCTTTGGCAACCCAAGAGACTTTCAGTCACATGAAATTCAGTCTTGCACTGTGCTCACATGGTAAGTATTCCAGGCAAGAAGGTGTCTGCAAGGCCAGGTCCAGACTCCTGCAGGCTCCTGTGATGGTGAGGGAGAAGAATCACAGTTGTGAAAGGTAAAGACATGGCAGTGGGAAAGAGAGGAAAGTGGTGGTTATGGACAGAGGGAGAGAAAGAGAGGGAGTCTCTCGGAATGGAGAAGGGTTGGAGAAGGAACGTGAGTTGTGAAGGAAAAAAAGGCTGGGGCAGAGGGGCCGTGGCCTGGGAGGGTTGGTTAAGAGGTTAGAGACGGATAGGAGAGGGGTCCATGACCTCACCTGCTGCCAAAACACTGCAAAGTCCAAGACTTTAGATCTCCTCCTGATCAGCAGGGTCTGCCAGGGAAACATGCTGTGCCAGCACAGAGAGAGGAGAGAAGGTGGGCTCTGCTCGGGAGCTGCACCCTGCGGTGCTGGGGCTGCATGTGTGCGCACCTAAAGCCAAAGCCCCTTAATGAACTGCCATTCCCATTCCAGATGGAAGAAAAATTCCTCAGGCAAGAGAGATAGCGTGAAAAGGGGCTCCATTTGTGTTGTCAGACAAGATATTCCTGTTGTCTTGCTTTCTGGTTTTTTTCCCTCCAAATAGCCCTCGCCCCACACGGACTTTTGAAAACTCTGTCAATGTATGAGGGAACATTATTGCTGCCTCGGGTGTTTGCAGTCTGTGAACATGAAAGATAAGTCATTTTTCTGAGCAGAGGGAAAATAACCCATCCTAGTTTGTTTTTTCTCTATTTCCCAGTGTTGATACTGGCTGTGTTCTGACTGTTCTTTGCACCAGCTGAATGGCAATTGGTAAGTGTTTGAGGCACTGTAAGAGCAGCGTCTGGAGTTTGCCACTGACACTTTAATCTAATGAGAAATGCCAGGGACCTTCTGTTTATTATTTCAAAATATTTTGTTTGGAAGAATTTTAAGACCTATAAAATAAATCAGTCTTGTTATATCAACATTTCTGGACAAAAACAACTCCCAGATCTTATGCTTAACATTTTCTCTCCTTCTTGCCTCATACTTGGCTTGCAGCAGAGCTAGGAAATAAACATGTCACTTCTTTCATTGCTCCTTTATCAGGAAGGAGAAAGGATTGGGGGAGAGAAATAAAGGAAAAAACTGTTGGGACTCTGTGGGTGTCTTGTGTGATGGCTTAACCTCTGTGACTGTGAGTTCATAAAGCAGTAACACTGCAATTGCTCTGATCTCTTCCTCTCCATTTGCCTACTGATGCATCAGAGTCTTTAACACCACAGTCTAAGGATGCACACATTTGATGAAGCAAATAAAGAAAAAAAGAGTGAAACAGGACATATTAGAGCACACTGAACAAAAGCTTTTAGCCACTAACCAAGAACTACTCCAATCTGCAAATGTCACTAATGCATTTTGAAAAAATAGCACAGCTCAAATGCTTGGGCATCCTGATTTCCAGTAAAATGAAAGGTGTGGTGCACAGAAGATGACCCAGATGGTTTCACCATCCATTGTAGAGGGCAGAAGGTGTAATCCCCAAATGGAAGATTTATGCAAAACTGCCCTCAGGTGGCAATAGCACCTGCTGAGATAATGCATCTTCCTTGGGAGCTGCTGTATTTCTGAGGCAAGTGGCATTTATCCAGAGGCCAGCAGAACAAATCCTTCTGTTGGGGTCTTGCTTGTAGTTGGTGACCTGAACCTGGCATTTCTATACACAAAAGTCATTTTCACTTTAGCTGTTTAACACACAACTATTTGTATTTGTATTATCTAGATACAAGCAGAATTTTTCCAGTCTCTTGAGGGTGCAGAAGGTGGTGCTCATTTGCATTCTGCAGATGTTTGGGCTTTCCAGCAGGGCTTCAAGGGAGAGAATATTTTCTTTGTTTTTTATGAAGACTAAGACTTTGAATTTTCACATGGAGAAACATGTAACTAGATCTGAATGCTTCTATTATACTTGCAGAGCTGTATGTAACGTGCTGCTCCATGTACCTTTTGGGTGACATTTGTACTGTGCCCATTTGGCCTTCATATATCTTTTTGCTGATGCAAGTGATCAGTTCTAATTCTGAGTAATGGCAGGGCCAAGTCTTGTTTCTGGGTCTTGTCACTGAGATGATTTAATAATTTAACTTGCCATGATTTAATATCCCTTTTTTTTTCCATATATTTACATCTCTGCTTGGAATATACTTGAGATATAAAATTCCTGTGCTTTTCAAAGCCCTTAAAGGACACAGTCAAAAATGTCAAAGGGAGTAAGTATTTGAAATATGATTGTTCTTTTCCTAATTTTATATGACATAAGATTTAAAATTTAAGCATCCTATCAAGTTAAAAACTAATGCCATAAGTGCTGTGTTGCTGTTACTGAGGTTTCCACATTTATAGCTTTTTCTCCAACGAATGTATGATATTCTGTGTATTGTATTGTATTTAAAAATAGGAGCAACCTAGTAGATTTTGGATTTAAGCAGAAAGAGATCTAAGGCAAATATGCACAGATTATTTTGAAATGCATTTCTCTCTTGAGCTGTCAAGTGAAGTTTCTCTTAAAATGAGCTTTCTCATTTTGGATGCCACCCTCCCATCTCAATCCCCTGATGGACGATGCCTTCAGGCATCTGTACACCTGGAATAGCTTCTGCAGGAAGCTACTGGATAACAGACAGCTTCAAAGGTTGACCTTTTCTGGAGGTATGTTGTGCAAATGCTGGCTGGGCAACAGCTAATCCCCTCGCCTTCTTCCCAGCTGCCAGATGTTGCTGAAGCCTCAGGACGGCTCCTGCTCAGCCCTTGGGAAGATATTTATGAACACATCTCTGACCCTGCACTTCCCCCCTTCATTTAACTGGCAAACTCCTTGACATCATCTGTCCAGCCAGGCAATTTCATGCTCCCCTGAGATCCAGAAGTTTGTCTTTATGGTTCAGCCCTTCTCAGCTTTACAACTTGTCTTCTGAATGCTCTTAATTCTGCCCCCTCCAGCTCTCCTCTAACTCCTGGAGAATTTAATTCCTTGATTACTTTCTCTCTTCCTTCTGCATCTTATCCATGAGTAAACTTGTTCATACACCATCTTTCTCTCAAGTTCTGATCAGCTTTGTTTGTCCAGACTAAATTATCTGTGGGTCTCACTGACATCATTTTGTGGTTGACAGTGTGACTTAAGCCTTGCTCAGTCTCTTCCCACTGGAGCTGCTCATCTCTCTTTTTAATTACTGTGAACTCTGCAGTCCTGAAGCCACTGCTCTGTTTGATGGCTGTGTGGTTTTGTCCTGAAGTGCTGCTGCTCATCTTATTTTAATTAAATTAGTTTCTCCTTAAAGATTGTTATTTGGGCACAGCACTTAAGAGATCAATTCCACTTCTTTTCCACTTCCATTGCAGATAAGAAGGGGGGAAAATAATTAGCACAAATATCTCCAGCAGCAGAGGCTCCTCTGTCTATCACTGAGGCTGTGCATCACTGAAGTATGTGTTCAACTGGCATCAGACAAATGGGTGTTGTTTTGGGGTTCTTTTTAAAGGAAGCTAGCCACTTATTTCCTTTCAAATAGAGCAATCCTCTAGTACCTGAAATCCTGTAGTAAATTAATGGAACAGAAGTCTGTGTAAGACTGTACAGAAAGGGAAAGAGATACCTTAAATAAGTCTCACTCACGGGCTGCACTCACACCCAGATGATCACAAGCTGCCCAGAATCAAAACTGAGCAACACGAAGAACAGGGATTTCAGTTTCCTCAACAGATCTCTTGGGAAAAAAACCTCATTTCTGGATAGACTTGATGTGCCTCTGAGAACTCAACAATTACCATGGGATGAGCTTTTGCCTCTGAACCTTGCTTCTCTTGTCTTCCATTAATCTTAGGTACTGTTGCTACCCATTGCCTTCATTTCCTCATTTTGGTTGTCTTTCTGGCTGCAACTTGATTTCTGGTGGTGTGAGAGGGGTGGGAATGTCACATGTAGCCTTGTTGCCATTGTCTTGTTTACATCTAGATGAGAAGAGCTGTACCTGACAGCAACACGTTTCTCTGTGTTTCCAAGGCTGACTGTTCTGTGTCTGTGTACTTGGTTAGCTCCATTTTCTTCTGGTGCCCTCACACAGGCTGACACATTCAGAAATCTTGATATTTCTACTACAAATATTTCTTTACCTAAAGTCTGAATGGTAAAGTAGAGCTAAATTTTGCAATTATGGTGATTTATTTTGGTCATTTAGCATTTTGCTGGTATATGAATATTTAAACCACAGGACATAAACCAGATGTACAAGGTTTCAGTTCTGTTTGGGTTTTCACATGATGGGGTTATACTTCCCCTGCTGCAAAGACCTATAAAAAATTTTAAGATGACAACATGAACATGAAACAAATCACCACAGCTAAGAAATTTGAAATGCTGGAAGTTATTTCTTGAGCAGAAATAATTATAGCATTTGTTTCACAGTTTTCCAATACAACTATTTTTTTTTTCCTGAAATATAAAAACAGAGAGACATTAATGTATTTATGTAGATAGCTAATTTGGAAATGAAGTGCTTGCTATCCCTGGGCAGCAGGTCAGCTGCAATTGTCTGTATGCAGGAGTTGCTCAGCACTGAGTCTGCCTGGAGAAGAGGACAGTGCTCTTAGTGCTGAGCAGAGGGTGGGTCCCCCAGGAACTGCCATTTTTTGGCTGTTTCAAAGCTGATATTGTTCAAATAAGTGAAGTAACTGCCACCAAAAAGTGCCTGTTTACCACAGGCATTCATTCATGTGGGAAAGAAGAAGATGTTCCTTATCCAGTGTCCTGTCTCATGGAGACCTACTCCCCCATTCCCTCCAACGAAGAAAGTCTGGTTCTGACATTATTTTCCACAATAAACAAATAATTTGAACGCTGCTTTTGGTGGAAAACGTGTTCTGGGTCTCTCTCCAACTCAGCTTCCTTAAGCTGTCCTTTTGCAAGTTGACAGTCTTCCCCTCAGACCCAAAATTTCTGACATTGTTCTTTAGATATGAAAAGCAGTGACTGAAAGATCATTAAAGCTCTCATTCCTGTGTGTCTTAGAACTAAGTGTTCCAAGATTTAGAAGAATTTTGCTTGCATGAGTCTTAAGATCTGATTTTTTTATTCTCCTCTTGTATTAAATTGCAAACCTGAAGTTCCTGCTATTAACACAACAGCAAAAAATCAGTGAGATGTTAAAATACATAAGAATTTAAGGTCTTTTACATCACAAGTCTATTACACCTTTACTTCACTTCATCAGTTTAGAGTATTCTCTGCCCCCTTCTGCTGGACTGATTTGGGGGTTACAAATAATAACAATAATAATAAAAAGGAACAAAAAGAAATTTACAGTTATCTTCACTGGTTTTGGAGTCCTTATATGAAAGAATTGTACTCCAGCCCCAACAGCAATAAAACATCTCCCTTTTAGACTCCAACAGTTTAAAAAAAAAGTCATTATTCCAGAAAATCTCTCCATGTTTACCTCTCTTCCCAGAACTCTCTATTTCCACCTGATCTACCTGCTTGGGGGTTAAAAAAAAAAAAATAAAAGGAGAAATTGCTGTGATGTGTGGTGCTGCTACTGTGCAGTTGCCCCTTGTCTATTTTCTACAGCAACACTGAGTTTTAAATTCCTTACAGTTACTCCATCCAAAACACTTTTCCTGCTCCTTCTACAAAACAATGGTTTTCGGCTCCCTTACTTTAATATCTATTCATTTCCTAACCTCACTTTGGGAAAACATGTAGTTTGAGGATGTTGTTGTGGGTTAATGAAGGCATTCTGTAACCTGTCCATCAGCTGTTCAGCCTGAAACATTTTCAAATTGCTTGTGATTAAAGGCAGACAAGTGAGGGTTAAATCTGAATTTGTTCACTTAATTGTTTACCACACAGTGGCTGTGAGTGGACCATTCTTCACTATGGGATCAAATGGTGGTTTTTATCTGCTTTCTGTTTGTTGCAGTTGTTGAATAGTTTTGTTTTGATGACAAAATTATATAGTTAGGAAACACAATTCATTCTGTCAAAGTAGTTAACACAGGGTTACAATGGAGGATTACAAATTCCAGTAAGATGTGCTCAGTATTAAGAGAAAAGCACTTGTGCTGAATCTGGAGTTTTCTTTCTCCATGGAGATTACATTGCCATGTAGATTTTCCATTTTTCTAGTGTTTGGGTTATTAGAACATTGTGGCCTGCAGTGAAAGCTCAGATTGCAACTGAATTTCAGGATTTAACTTTTCATTTGCAATTGTTCAAACAGAGGATTTGTTCCTCAAGAAGTTCATGAATGAGTGCCTTGGTGCCCTATAGACACAACTTGGTTTTAATAGAAATGATACAGAAAACTGAAACACTGAGATGCAGAATCTTTTCTGGCTAGAGCCTTTCTAAAAATTAACATTTGATGAGAGTCAACAGAAATGATTTTTCTGACTGACTTTAATGCTGAATTAAAGCATTTAATCAATTTGAAATTTTAAAATGCTAAATACATATGAAAACCCAAGATCTACACAGCAGCCCGTGAAAATAAAGCTTCTTGCATTTTTATGTGATGCAACATCTCATGTCCAGCTTTTAAGCTGGTTCTTGTAGGATGTATCTTTATACAAGATATATCTTTATACAAATATATCTTTATACAAGAGGGTGTGTGTGTATGGATCCCCCTTCTTTCACTGCAGTCATGGAAGGACGTGCAGCAGCCCACACACTCAGCATGGACACTTCAAACACCACCTAACTGTTTATGGAGGGGCAGAAACAACAGCAGGAGTGCAGAAGGGGTGCCTGCTGTGGGAAAAGAGGTAGAAGGGAAGAAGCCTTGAAAGGTGGATGGAGGCTACATCTGACCTGGGAGTTAGAAGGGCTTTGGCTGCGTTTATGCCTTTCCTACACATCAACTGCACACTGATGTAAGATCTGGAAGGCACCAGGCTTCTCTGGCTGGGGTTTCCATGCTCCAGCTGGTCCCGAGTCACAAGGAATGGGACAGGCAAAACACAGCACAAGGAGCCCCTACAAGCAAGGTAAGATACAGGACATAATGTACGAGGCAGAAGTTGTAGGTACATGCACACCACTGCTAGCAAGAGATTTCTGATGTGTGCTCTGGGAACAGTGGCAGGAGCTAGAACATCACATCTGCTACCTGAGCTGCTCAGTGGAATTCTTCCTAAATGTTTATGCTGCTCTTTTTATTCTAATTAACAATGCTTGTGGCTTGCTGCAAAGGTCAATGACTGGCACATAGGAATGAGGTGTTAGTGGAGCTGTCTGCCTGACTTTATTAAATAAAGATTAATTTATCCTGTGTGCACAGAGTACATTGCAGGATTGTGTAGGGCTTTGGTCTGTTTTTGACAGTCTCCTTGGATAACAATTTGTCATAGCCACTACTGTCATTTTCCTGCAGTACATATCCAGAACATGGATCAGTTATCTTTTGCTGGTGCTCTCACAGGACCTCTGAAGTTGAGGCTTGAACTTCTATCAGCAATCTTGTATCACATGCATAATGAACCACATAAGACCACTGGAAAACCTTTGCACATACCTTTTATCTTCTTTTCCAGCACACACCTTTCAGTTTTGAAGCTTATTTTATTTGACTCCACAATAGCAACTGCATTTTTCAGAGAGTAAAATTTGCTCTTTAATTTCAGATTGTGAGAAAACCTGGGAAGAGGAAAAAATTATATTCACTTAGAAAAAAAAATTGTAACAATAAAAAAATCTCTGAAAGATTTTTGTCTTCCTCAGACGTGGGCTGCTTTCTGTGATTAAGCAGAGTTTGGCCAGGACTGGTTTGTGTACAACAGCACTGAGACTGGTCTCGGATCTCTGACTTACAAAGAACTGGCTCTGGCAAATTTGTGTAATTGCAGAAAGGGTAAGAAGTTTTGAGGCACTATCAGGAATGTGTGAAACATGGGGAGATTGGTTCCATGGGGGAAAAAAAGTCTTTATACAAGTAGGTAATATAACATTATCTGACCATAACTGTGCCTGAAAGGCTTGACTGTCAAAGAGGGGAGAAAGTCTGAGATCAGCAGCGATAAGCTAATTTTCAAAAAATTTAGCCTGCAGGTAAATTTGTAATTATTACCTATCAAATTAGAATGGTTTCCTAAAACATGATGAAGAAGCTGGATTACGTAGGTAGGTTGTTTAAAGCAACACAAGAAAAACCACTGAAAACTGAAATAAAAGAAAGGATAAGAAAATCTCTTTGATCAGAGCACACTGTCAATAACCTACCAGTTGCTTGTTATTTCTGATTTCCAAGAGTGCTGCCTGGCAATAACAACACCTTTGTTAGTCAGGATTCAGTTCCTCCTATGCTAACTAATGCAGTACAAAAAATGTCATTATTCTGTTAACACATGTGCCCTTTGTAATTTACAGTTAAATTTAGATTAGATGCTTATATTGTCTTTATTGGAAATGGTATTTCTTGAGGTTCGAGTGATTTGGTCTCCAGAGCCCTAGTCAGTTCCCACCATGGAGATGGGTTGTCTCTTTAACTTTATTTCCAGGGCTGTCTGGGTGAAAATTTCACAGATCCTCATTTTCTGGTTTAGATTTGAATTAGGGTTATTACATTCACATCAAATGGAAATTATAACTGCTAATCACATTATGTTCAGTTTTGTTTACCCAAGATTACGCCTGTCAAAATAGATACTGCAATATTAGATTTTGAAGAAGCTGTCTCTAGCAGCTGTAGTGCACATCAGTAAATGATAAACAGCTCAGATTTTTACTCCCTTGTTGGGGAAGCCTCTTCTAGTACAATTACAAAATCTCATTAGAAGTCAGCACTGAGCTGTGATTTTCAGATTATGTGCACGATGCTCACTGTATTTCATATCCTAACACAATATTTACCTTCCTGTATTAGCAATGCCACCTCACTCTTTCTGGGTTTTACCAAGCTGGAAAGCTCTTGCAGTTAATTGAAGTCAATTATTGTTAAAAAAGATAAAAAGGCTTGGACTCTAGTAAAGCATCTGTCCAACTTGTGGAGCTGCTTCTGGAACTACACACCTGAGTCCTTTCATTCTGGACTCTTCCAACTCTCTCTTTAGAAATAAGCCAGTGCCTGATCTAATGGGACTAAAAGCCTAAGTATCCTACTGGTGCTGGCAAGACATCCTTTAGAGTAAAGTATTTTTCAGTGTGAGTGAACAAAATCAATCTCCAGTATATAAAAATAAAGTACTTCCTTTGCCTTCTCGCCTGCACAGTCAGTGTTCAAATGAGAGTGTACAATTTATGTTCTTAATCAATATGTACCTCAGTTTCTTGGGAACAGATTTCAGATGAAAGAGCTCTCTACATCTGTTTACAAGCTGTAGTTGTTACCAGTGTGGCATCATTCTATCATAGCCTTTCCAAAGGCTGCATCAGGAAGATTAAGGAGGAGGGAGGCAAAAAAAAACCCCAACAAACAAACAAACATAAAACCAAAATAAACAAAAAAGCTGCAGACAACTCCATAAAATCCACTTGGCCAAAATGTCAGAGAAAACCAGTGGAAGGTGAGCAGTGGGTCAACACCTGCTGCAGAACTCAGCACAAAGCAGCACTGATTTTGCTTCCCCTGTTCTGTGGCTGCCAGGAAAGATAAGGATCAAACCAGTTAGAGAGAAATTCCTGTCCTTCATCCTAGAGATGGGAGAGTTGTTTGCTTGCTTGGTTTTTAAAATATGAATAGATTTTTTTTTTTTTTTTTTACAATGCTATTCAACTTCTAGGGACATGGCTTGGATTTTCAGAAAGATGTTGGCTTTATTTGAGATTAGTGGGAATTTAGAAATTAAAGAAACCTTTAAATTTAGGGAATGGTATCATCAAGAAAGATTTTTAGAGATTTTTTTTTTCCCAAAACTTACAAGATATTCCCAGGATTTGTTAATTACCAGAGAATTTTAAAGTAGAGTAGTACCAAATGCATTACTGATGTGCCCTCTTCAAGGATAAAGCCATGACTGTGTGCATGACCAGCACTGGCATTTGGGATTCTGAGAGCTGTGCCCACACTGTTTATTCTTTCATAATCACATATTGGGCATCTTCAGACAATTTACCATTGATAAATAACAGTCAGTAAGCAGAAGGTTTTCTGCAAAGAAACCAAAATACAATGTTCAGTATTTGTAACTGAAAGGACAAGTGAAGATGGTCGATGATTTCAGATTCAGATACAGTAAAAGGTGGAAAGTTGTAACCAGAGCAGAGAGTAATACAAAGGTTTAAACACTGCAAAATGCTCATCCCTGTCCTGGGGACACAGTGCAAAGAGCTTTCTGTCTCCTTTTAAAAATGGATCTTCAAAAGGCTTGCAAACATGTCCTGGGCTCCTTTCCCCCAGAGGTAAGAGTTCCTCTTGATGCTGTGATCTTTTGCCAGCCCTCACCCTGCCTTGTAGCCGGACCTGAAGAGAAAAGTACTCCTGAAAACAAGAAACTTCTGATAACCTCATGGTCACCATAGTGTCATCATACAGTGTGGGCCCAAGGGACTTTGCCTAGCAGGACACAAGTGCCACAGATAAAACTTGGCAACTTGTCTTTAAGGCACACCTCCTCTTCCAGCCAAGGCAAACGTTGGTTTAGTGCTCCTAGCCTCTCATCTGACTTCTCAGAAACAAGCCACTGTGTCCTTTTCTTCTCTCAGTGATTTGTTTGCAAACAGAACAAGCCTGGGCACTGGCCAGGTCTCAGCATAGAGGACTTTTCTAATACAGGAGTTATTCTGCAAAGGCACCCTATCCTGGCTTTTGAACAGAGAGGGGTGGTTTATGGGCATTTTTTCTTTACTATAAAGGTAAAGAAAAATTATCATATATAATTATCATACATAAAGCCTGCTGTTGTACCTCTAGGGTTAAACACATATGCAAACTACCTGCTGTCCAGCACCCTGAAGTGTGAAGATCGCTCTGGCTTTCAACATCCAGTGTTCAAAGCCAGGGAGGGTGTCACTGTGACTTCTGAAGGACTCACAGCCAGACGTGGTGACAGTGGCACCCTCTGTGTCATTCCTCTGCTTGAAACAGGCTGTGTTACAGCTTATTTTGGAAAGATGTGGAGTTGTTTGTCCTCGGACAGTGTGACTCAGTCCTGTCAGAAAGTTCTTTTCCTTGTGTAAGTTAATCTAATTTTGAGTGTCCTCTGATCCTCATCTCCTTTTCCTTAGAATGTAATTTTTAGAGGTACTAGTCCACCAGCTGAGTACCTGCTAACAGGCAGCACAGGTCAGACCTTAGCTTTTTGAGTGCACTGAGTAAGGGATCTGTAATTGATGGCTACTGGTTGAAATACAGACTCTCCCCATTCCTTGCGGATAAAAGCCGGGCGCAGTTTTATCTGGAGCTCTCCTTTATTACCAGCTCTCACTTGAGGGAATCTCTACTCAGCTGAAGAGACCTAAAGAGCTTCCTTTTCTGCATGGTAACGGGGGGGCTGAATCCCACATTTTAGAGTTGGCTACCCAGTGGGCAGCAGAGATGTAGTAGAAAGATCACGGGTCTGCAGATGATGACATGCACAGGCAGTTTATCTCTCAAACTGTGCATGTCAAAGCAGTTGTTATTTGGTGAGAAAAGTCATGTTCTGCTCTTATCTGTTAGTCTCCCAAGAAAGCTATCTGATAACAGAGCTAAATTGAGAAGAGTCCACACTCTGCTGTTATTAACATTCCCCTTTTACAGATCACCAGTAGAAAAAAAAGAAGAAATGACACTAAAAAGGCAGAAGAGATTTCACAAGCAAACACTCTTCCTGGAGCCTGTGAATTAATCAGTGAAGGGATGATTTTGTTCCAGGCATTGATAAGTTGTCATTATAATTCTGAGAGCATTTCAACAGCCTTTCACCAGTTGTACCTCTGAAAGTCTTGTGACTTGTTCATTGGAAAAACTGTACCACGTGTGCAGCTGCTGTGCTTTTACAAGATAAGGAGGCATCAAAAGCTGCCGGGCACGGTGCCAGACAGCGGCGCCATCAGAGCAGGACAGCCACAGCACCTCTGCCTAAACAACATCCCTGCTTGTTCTGAAAGCATCCAGAGGTTCACAGCAAATGCTGAGGGATCTGCCCTGTGGGGAGGATGCCTCTGCTGAAAGTGTGATCTCGAGCTGGGGTGTGTGACCCTGGGGTCAGAGGGAGCCAGTAACCAACTCTCGTGGTGAATTAGAGAATGTCTAAAATGGGGGGGAAATAGGTGATCGGATTATTATCAGTGTGGTTGTAAACAGAAGGCTGTCAGAGGGTATTTTCTACTACTTCAGTGGTATGTTAGATTTGCATCTTCCCATTTTGCTAGATTTTAGAATAAATGCTGATACCTCAGCCTGCTGCCAGCAGAGTGCTATCTGCTGGCTTCTGCAGTCAGGTATCTTTATTCTGAAAATAGTTTTAATTCCTCATTGTCTTCTTTTTCAATTCCAAGTAAATATTTGAGTGAATTTATATGCCATTGTTCAATATTAGAAACAATTAATTACATCTATTGACTCAGAGAAGGATAATGTAATTTTCCCTATTTTTGGAAGCTGCCAAGAATATTCCAAGTTCACCTTATTTTGGGATAATTTAAAGGCCAGGTAAATCCAAACTTTTGTGACATGGGAGAAGAACCGGGGATGCAAACAATGGTTTGCCTGCACAGGGGAGGGAAGATGAAAAATGATACCTGTAGCCACCCGCCTTGAGGCAGCAGTGGTTAAAACCCTCAAAGCAGCCCCTCAGTGAGATAATAAAGCTCAAATGACTCTCAGAAATGAGATTTACTTTTCAGAGAAAGAAACTCTAACAGATCTTAAAGATCTCCTCATCTTTTCTTTCTTCCTGCTTTGCAGTACTTTGCTTCAGTCCCACTCTATGTTACACAGCTGCACAGAAGTACTGTATGTCTATAAAAAGTGAATTTATTAAGTCAGTGGTTTCATCTTACTTATCTCTGTAAAATGTGTGTACAGCTGTCCCTGTACACAGTGATATATTCATAGAGTACAAGAATAAAGTTACACTTGGGAGACAAAATTGATTTCAAGTTCAGTGGCTGGTGCTGGCACCTGGCCTCCTGCCTGGGAGAGTTTGTTGCTGTGCTTGCAGGGTGTTAGTGTAGGTGATATTACTGACATGGAATTGGGCTACTCAGATTATCTTGGTGTGAAAATTTTAAATTGGTATAAGTGAGAAACATAATGCAGTAGATGATGGCTTTTGCATTTATTTTAAAGCTTTAATTTTAGGTTTATGAGTTCTTCGTAGAGCTGAGTGGTTTTTTAAGATCAATTTTCTGGGTCTGCAGTTTTAAACTCTGCTTTAAATTCTGCTTCTGAGCAAAATGAATTGCATGGTACCTGCTTAGCCCAAGCAGATCAAACCTGTTGGGTCACCCAATGAGTGGAGGGATGTTGCCCTGAGTACAGATGATAGGATCTAGCATCCCACTGAAGGCATCATCACTTCTGTTTAGAGGGAGAAGATGCCATGGCCACAGCCATTGCTTAACTTCCATGAGATGTGGTTTATACAGCCTGTAAGCTTTTGTGCACCTCTTCAGGTGGCACGGAGGGAAAATGGTCTTGCCCAGATGTGGTGGCCTCCCTTGGGGAGTGTGGAGAGGGGGGTCCTTTCTGCACCCTGGGAAGCCTTGCAGTCCTGGGCATTCTACTCCCAGCCTCTGTACCAGGTGGGCTCATCTTCTTCCTTCCTCAGCCAGCCAAGGGGGTGCTATTCCCACATCCTGGTGGCATGAGGGGCTACAAAGACCTTGCTCCATGCCACAGCATATCCTGAAGGAATGAAAAAAGGGTTGCATGCTGCAATTACTCATTCACCAAGCATGTGTTTGCCTGCCTTTTGATTATGCAGGCAAACAAAACAGATCAAAGGAATCAGAATTACAGCTCACCAACAGCTCTGGTGCTAATGACACTGGGATGCAAACTGAAAGCAAGTTTGATTTCACTGAAAAGCCAGATAGCTGCTTTGCTTTAGCAGCCAGTGTGCTCCAGAGGGGATCACAAGGATGTCAGTGGGAAGCTGATCACCCAAATTGCAGCAGGTCCATTGTTTTAAGGTGGGTATCCCAGCTTTGAAATACAAGGGAGCTGAAGACTCAAGCAGATTGCACATGCTAATGCTGGTGTGTGTGTTAAGCTTTCCTGCTCTGCTTTTGGGCCAGACATGAGGTGGCTTCTTGGGAAGGTTGTGCCCTCCCTGGGGTGCCTCAGAAGCAGACAAGCCAGCTCACACTCCTGGGCAACACATCTCACAAGGGTTACCCTTGCAGGTCAGGAGAGGTTCAGTTGGACCAGTAACAATAAAATTTAATGTCTATTGAAAATTCGAGGCAAAACCTCCTCCCCTTCCCCTTCACAACATCCCATCAAGTGGAGAAGAGCAGACTGGTGCTAAAGGGGAATTGGCAATAAAAAGGGTAAACATTAAATATTTGGTGTTCTTTCAAAGAATAATAATAATGCATCTTGACCAGCCTAAAAGCTGAGTTTGTGTGCATGTATGTGTTTCAAGATACAACTGCATTAAAAATCAGCGTAGAAGAATGTAAACACTACACAAATTTTAAATAAGAGCCAGAGTAGCAGAATGAGAAACCACCACTGCCTGTTCACAGTGGCTCTGGAGATACCTGAATACAAAACCAACCCAAGCTTGTTTCCATGCAGCTGCCTTGTATATGAAAAACTATATGTTTTAGTGCTGAGCAAATCCTGCAAAGGACTTATCATATTTAATTTGTCTTTTTTTGTAGGCAGGAGGATACCACCAATAAAGCATGAATCTTGGCTGAGGCAGAGATGTGGTGTGGCAATAGCTGTAGCTGCTCCCAAGGTATGTCAGGATCCAGCTCAGTTTAAATTCAGGTGTGGGAGGACCACGTAGACTGTGCACAGGAGCCTGGGGCCAGCCTTTTGCATTGGAAGATGCAGATGCTGAGCTTGGAGCATAACTGTGTAATCAGAGGCAGGGTGAGGGAGAAGCTCCATGAATAGCTGGTGCTGGGGAGACGGGGAGCTTTACTGCATTGCTCACGTGTGTAAAGGAAGAGGTGATTTCTAATTGTGAAATTCCCATGAAAGTCATGTTCTTGTATTTCTGAGCAGCGTTTCGTAACATTGTGTGTGCGTAGGGAAGCTAATGTACAAAGGCTGGGTACATATTCACTATCACAGCTTGACTGTTTTTATAATATTACTTAAATGCCAGTACTTGCTGTGCTTTCTAAATGTTGATCCAATTCATAAGAGCTTTAAAGAAAGTGTGTGGGTGGCTGATCAGCATGGTTCTTTTTCTGTTTTATGTGAAACGATGCTGTCATTTACCAAATAAAAAGCAACAATCATGCATATTTCTGCTTTGTTGTTCGTGTTTTGAAAAGACAGATGTGTAAGTTGAGATGTCAAAGTATATAGGTTGTATAGTATGTTCCTGCTTACTGTGATTTATTTCAAACTATCCTGCACTCATGCTAAGAGAAAACTACTGAAATATAAATTTCTTAATTGATTTGCTTATAAAGTAAATCAAGGGTTCAGACTAGTTTTTAGTAGACAGGATTCTGTACCACAAAGTGTTTTAAATACCAGGATGCTGCAGTGTCTCAGTGGCTGACAATACAAGTTTCCATGCAGTCGTGTACTTAACTATATACTTCAGGTTAAGGCTGTGAGTTATCCACAGGTTATCCTAATAATCAATCCTTAAGCATCTGAAAGGTCACAGGAACTCAGTTAACCTTCTTTTCCCTTTTTCCTAATAGTAGTTTCTAATCAGTTATGGTGCTGCTCAGAATTCTTTTTCCTCTCTGCACTTTAAGAGAAAATACCTGCCTGCCCCTGAGAAACTCCTGATTTAGGGACAAGAGGTTGGAGTAGGAAGTACTGCTGATGGGATGACAATGGTCAGAGCCACATATCAGAGACATGGCCAGTGTTCTTCACCAGCAAAAGACAGATTCTTGTCACGTTACACTCAATTCTTCTATTTCTGATCACTGCTGTAATGTCTCTCAGCTAAAGGAGCAAACTGTACAGCCAGGACCAGGAGGCAGGGCTCACCCAGCCTCACACCCACTGTGTTTTGAGTAGGAACTGTCTCTGCACCCTCCAAGAGCTCCATCAGAGCAACACAGATAAAGGAATTATGTTTGAAAAATGAACACTGAGAACCCAGGCTGAGAGAGGAAAGTGCTCCATCCTTTACTGTGCCTGCCAGGCTGCTGTACTTGTGTTACAGGAAACTGATGGCAAACCTTTTAGATGTTTGATGCCAAAGTAATTTAAAAGACACTGTGACTTCGTGTCAGCTCAAATATCTGTTCCTGGCACCAGCACCAAATTTGGCAGTGGATCACCACCACCACCACAATAGTGTGGCTTCTGAACTAAGGCTTCTCTTTTGTTGCCTGCAGTGAAAACATTAAGAAAAGGAACTGAGAGATCAACTCTAATGAAACCTCCTCAAGAAGGAGGCCTCTGAGTTAAATCAAAGGTACACTTATTTACTTACATTTTCCATACCTCTTTTAAGTAGTCTGTCCTGTGGGTACACCAGCTATGGAAACTCCAAGACTGTAACTCCTGAGAGTACAAGAAATGAGTATGGCAGCTATGTATGATAAAAGGTGATAAAGGAACAGTGTGTAATGTCCTACCCTCGATGAATACAGACAACAGCACAGGACTGAATGTAAAGCTGGGTGTAAAGAACTAGTCATTTTCTCTTAGTTATGACTTCTTTTTAATTGCTATGTGTATGACAACCTGCAAACACTGATAAGCACAGGTTGAAAATACAGAAGAGTAATTGATCAGCATGTGAAATAAAGTGGTACTTTTCAATTGCACATAGTTTATAGCAGCCCAATAGCTCCCCAGCTGCATTTGGAAGTACTTTAAAAAATAAAAAGTGTTAGTCTTGGGGTCTACCAGCAAGGCCAACTGTGATGTCTACACAGAATAGGATCTGGATCTACTTGCAAATTACAAAAGAAGGAAAAGTGGATTTCAGCATTGCTTGACTTGTTTTCATTTCTCTGTAAGTATCTTTGTTCATAGAAGAATACACTGACATATTACTGAAATTGAAAACTGTAAATATCTCCTCAGTTACCCTGTTGAACCATGCTGGTGCTGCTTAGCTAACAGCATCCTACATCCCAGCTGTACTCGCTGTCCAGGTCTGTGTGTGACCAGGGAGGTTTTGCACAATCAGCAGCCAATTAATGAGAATTGTGTGTTTCTCATCAGTACCCTCTTTTAGTTTATGCCAAAGAGAGCAAGAAATGAGTTTATGTAATGGAGGAAGATTTCTGTCATAAAAAAGCCTGTGCATTTCCAATGATTTATTGCCTGGTAGACCTGCAAAGAGAGATTCCCAGAGGCTGAAATTCTGATTTTGCTCTACACAGAAAGACTGGATGCCTGTTTACATTGCCTAATCTCCCAAATTATGCCTAATCAGGCATTAGCTTTTGATGTCAATTTACACTTATACAAAGCTATTTGACCTTCTTAGTATGTGACAAAGAGAAGCATCTTTGTCAATAACTAGACCTGGTGTCTGGTTCTAGCTTTTGCTAAAAAATCAGCTTGCTCCACTCCTTCTGCTTATTCTCACTTAGAGAAACAGAAAGCAAATACCTTTTCCACAGAGAGAGGTAAATCAGAGGAGCTTTCTAGAAAAGATTCTCCAAACCAGGCAGGTCCTCAACACAAGCACCGGAGAATTACATTTACCGCACAGCTGACTTCTCCCAGGAATGCTTTTAACTTCCTGACCCTCTTACCTTGTTAAGTTTATAGCCTGTAGGGGACTTCAGGACTATGTGGTGTCTAAGATGCTGATTTTGTCTGTTTGTCATTACTTGAGATCCAACACAGTAGTAAAACAGCAGTTTTATTACTGCTTTAAGCATGTGTGTGCAGCTAAGCCTCCTCTTCTGTTGCTGTGTTTTTTGACTTTCTGAGATTGCTAAGGAAACTGTTTATCTGAAACAAAGCAGTGGCTTGATTGTTCAGCCATGAGCAACAAGGCCAGGTGCCATGAATTGATTTTTTTAAGAGCCCTGTCTGCAATTTGAACTTCTTCAGCCAAGAAGCATGCTATTCATTTTTGGAAACCCAAATTAATTCTGCTTTTAAAGAAGTTCTCTTTTCACCTCATTACTTGTTAAATTTTTTTTGGTAAATTTTTAGAAATTGAAAAATGGTTTTGTTTAGCAGGTGCTAGATGTACAGACTTTCAGGTAGCACTAATTTTCACAGAAGACTTCTTTATTGTTTTGGGTAGATTGAAAATCTAATTGTGGCAATGGATTGTTCCTAATAGTGTGTGTGTGTGTATATATATTATATATATATGAAATATAGATGCATATAAAAAATTATTTAGACTCCAGCTTGCTTCAAAACACTGGAAATTCATACAGATATACCTTCAGATTACTTTTTTGGTCTCATTACATTTTTTGACTAATACAGAATCCAAAAGGCCATGGTTTCCATTAGCCTGTTTCCTAGAAATAAGGCTAAACCTGCTAAATGGTATTAGGAGAATGTGATTTCTCATATTATGTAACATTATGCATCATGTCCTAGGAGCACCTCTTACAAAATCTTTTCCCAAAAAAGTGTAAATACCACTGGAGTAAGTCATATTTTTAACCTTCTTCTCAAAATGGTGTAAATTGGGCAGCCACAAAGATGTGAATAAAGGTGTGTTGAGTTTAAAAGCTCCATTTTTCGTACTGTAGTGGCTCCTAGAACAGATTTGTCAGGGAGGTCTGTGCAGAGTGGCACTCAGGTGGTGATACCCTCTAACCCACTGCCAGTCCCAAAGCACCTGTGGATTTTCCCTCTATCAGGGAGATTTGGTTTGGTTTCTCCTTAGAGAAGGATAAACATGATGGAGTGGGACTCATCTCCTGCTGCCAGAGAGGGTCAAGAAAAGCCCCAAACGCGAGGCTCAAGGCTCAGGACAGTTCCTGCTGGCTGATGTCCTGCATTGTGTTCTTTATGTTGAACTTTTCCCACAACAGGGTCTGTTCTGAACCTCAGAGCATTAATCAGGATGAGTCATGCTGGCTCATACCTGCACTCAGCTGCCACAAAGAAGTGAAATGATATTAACCTCTCAGATATCAGCTGTTAATTGCTGGTCTGCTTGAGGCTGCAGCAGTGTCCACATTTCTGCCATGCTAGACCAAGCTCTCTGAAGCACTGAGAGCCTTTGCTCCAGGCACTGGTTTCACCTTGACCAACCACCTGGTTTTTGCTGTGGCTTGGGGTCAGCTAGCACACAGCATTTTGAGGTGTTCTCTCAACAACCTTCTGGATTTTTCATTGGGTTTTATACAAGTCTGATATCCTTCCATTTATGTTCCTTGTTCTAGGGACTCTGAGCACTACTTGTGCTTTGGTGACATCTTCTGGATAAGGTTGCCATGGGAAGGACTATTTAATACATCTCAACTTCTAGCCTCCTTGTGCTTGTTTCTGATCTCTTTTGAGAAAAATAGCTCACATGTGTCTGGTTCCAGTGATTAGCACCCTGTCTGAAATTTAGTAATGGGTTTGAGACTCCAAAGTGAAAGATGAAAATGGATCTGATAAAAGCAAACTGAAACTGCCTACATGGTGCTTCATACACAGGTGAAATAGGATTTTGTCTTGCACTTGCTTCACTTAGTACTTTTCTAATTTCCCTCTTAGGACAGGTCTGTACTCTACTTCCTGTTGACTCGAGTAATCAGAGAAAAAGAAAGGCTTTTCTTGGCCAGAGCAGAGACACATATAGCCAGGTTTCCTGCTTTTAGCAGCAGATGCCTAGAGGAGAGGGTAAGGTCAAGGTAAGCTGGGAGCAATAATTACAAACCCACGTTTTTAGCCACAGGCAGAAATGCCATAGGAGAACTCCAAGACAGGGGTAGTAATTGTAATAGGTTGTGATGGATTTTTCTTTGATAAAGTCTTCCAGGTGCTCTTTTGAGCCCATAAAACATTTTTAGCCTCCATAATGTCACTCAGCCAGGAATTTATCATCTTCTCTCTGCCCTCTGTGGGGATCAACCTCTTCATTTTTTTTTTTTTATTATTTTGAACTTGACACTCACCAGCATCACTTGATGCCCCATTCATTTGTATTGGAAGAGCTCTGCTCTTCCAACAGCTCAGAACATTTTCCTGTTAGCTGATAATCCCTGCTCTGTGGTGGTTCTAGCACTTCCTAGGAATATTGTTATCATGTCTCCACCTTCCCTTCTGTGCCAGGAGAGGGGGTGCACACCACTTAGAGCTGTTCAGCTACTCAGAGCATCTGGAAAGCTCCAGAGCACATTCAGTTAGGTCCTGGCATTTTGCTGCTGCCTATTCTGTCCTTTTGCCACACATCCACCTTGCCTTCACTTTGTCCATGATTCCATAGTCCTTCTGCCAATTTTGCACCTGAGAAAGACCTCCTGTGTCTTCTACTCAAAAAGAGGGAGTAGGTCTGGCACTGGAACCTCTTCAAACTACTTAATGATAATTCCAGATGTAAAGAGACTCACTGAGGTGTTTGACCATAGTTTGTTTTCTCTAGAAAATTCTGTCACATGTTGGTCATCAGTATGTCCTCTAGATTCTAACCTTAATGAGTTCAAAAAAGTGTTGGGTAGGTCATCAGGGGTTTTTTGTTTATTTTTAATACAGTTTACAAGTTGTTCCTTGCACATTTTTTGTCTGTGTTCCGCAGAGTTTGCAGTCCTCATTAGAAGGACACCGTGCTTTGTTTGTTCATAAAGATACTTCCTTTCTTTTATTAATACCTTTTACCTTGGCATATAGCCATGCTGATTTCCTTTCCATGTTCCTGATTTTCTTCTATTATTTTTGTGATTTTTTTTATTTGCTCTGTGCACCCAAAGAGGAAAATCTAAATAGTCTTGATGCCCCTCTAATAATTTAACTTGTTGCAGTTACCCTTTCCATCTCATTTTTTTTAACAAGGTTGACTCTTTGGGTGAATGTCTATATTCTAATCCTTTAAAATAAGTGTAAATGAGATAGAACAGTATTGCCTTTTGTCTGTGGATTGATTTTAACTTTTCTACAGATCTCCTTGCCACCTTGGAAAGCTGGATATGAATTTTTCCCTGCTTTTACCTATTTCATAACTCTCTTTGAGAGAGTGTGGTAACACTCAGCATACTAGACATTGCTGCTGGATTGTTTCAATAGGAACTAAGCACTGACTTCAAAATTTTCTCCTTTCACAGATTATGGGAAAGCTTTCATTTTTATGAGTGCCAAATCTGAACAACTTTGAAGCAATTTTGAAAAACCTCTGGTCCAAATATTGATCCTATAATTTGTCAGTCCCTAAATATGTTTTGAAAACTTACTCAGCCAAACTGATGGAGCAGTGTTTCCCCTTTTACTGCTATTTCCCCAGCATTCCCACGTGCCCACTGTGCACTCTTTCCCAGACAACCCATTTTGCACTGGGGGCCTTCTGGGGCAGTTGTGCCTCCAAATCATTTCACTGCCTTCCACCCAGCACTTGGAGAAGGTGCACACCCACTGAGCAGCACTCTGCAAGGTTAAAATAGCATTCAGGCAAGAAGACCAGCTCTGTTGTTGCTCACAAGGACTTTGTGAGTAAGCTCAGAGCTGAATCCACAGTTCATTGCCCTGCTCTGCGACACACGCTGCAGTTTTGTGGGAAAGGGGAGGGGGATCATGGCTGAGCACTTGTGCATTTTGCACTGAGGGTGAGCCTGGGCACTGGCAATGAAACACAGAGCTGAGCACAAACCCACAATGACATCACCTGGGGGAAAGGCATCCACACCAAAGCACCTCTAATCTTCTTCTGTGGGAGGGAAATGTAACAGTCTGCTGGCACAAGAAAGGCAATTAATTTTGATTTTTGTCAAAGGATGTGCTGAAATCAAGTTTCCAATACTGCCTGTCAGAAAAGCTTAGGGTGGGCACTGATTTCATAGGGCTTTAAAGGTAGGAGGTTTATCAAATTTTTAAAGATTTATCATTGTTTTTATTTGCTGTTAAAGTAGAACTTGTTTGCAAATAAGGTTCAGGGGTACAGGGAGGCAGTCATTAGGTCTTAATATTTGCCTACCCCCCATAAAGATTCATTTACAATGCAAAGATGTTTCAGTCTAGATCATGCTGAGCAACTCTCAGAATAAGTTCAAACTGCATTTCCTTCCCACCTGTGCCACTGATGAGCACCACTGAGGTGGTGAGAGCTGCCTGGCTGAGCTGGACAAAGGCTGATGTGAGGGCTGAAGATGCTCAAGTCACAAGAACCTCTGCACATTTTATATTACCTGGAGAGCTGCTGAACAGCTGTCTGCCAGCATCT
Source organism: Rhipidura dahli (assembly GCA_013399225.1). Taxonomy (NCBI): domain Eukaryota; kingdom Metazoa; phylum Chordata; class Aves; order Passeriformes; family Rhipiduridae; genus Rhipidura; species Rhipidura dahli. The sequence goes on along the minus strand of VXAC01004729.1, from coordinate 544,183 downwards.
GGACTGGTGTCACAAACTTGCCAGCCAGCTGCAGCACAGAAGAGAGGAACTGCTGCCCTCCTTTGAGCAGCAGCTCTTACAGGTCTCGCAGAGATGCCGCTGATCTTTGGACACAGGGTCCAGCCTCTGTATCCCGGCCATAAGGAAACTGGACAAGTTCTGTGACTCTCAGGGAGAGAAAGTACAACACCCTGAGGGTTAGAAGCCCTTCTGTTAGAAGTCCTCTACCTTGATAGGTTTCTGGTCGAAGAATTTAATGATTTTCTTTCAGGAAGATGGATGGCTGCTCTCCAGGTGGCTCAGCACCACTTCCTTTCCACTCGCTTTTCTGAAGCCTGATAGTGACATTTCAAATCTAATCATCATTTAAAATCCTGGTAGGAACCAATTTCATATCTAATCTAAATCGAGTGAAATAAATAGGTTTACGCCACAGGTGAATTTGCCCTGATCTACTTCCTGCTTTTCAGAAGTCAAAAAGAAGTCCCAGAAGTTTTGCAGTAGAACTTGAAGAACTACACCGTGCTTCTGACATGCAGTGTCGATAGTCAGAGATTGGCAGCTGCCCTGTTTTCCTTGGAGCACAGGTGACATTGGCTGGGAACTCCGTGGCACCTTTTCACTGGGCTTGTTCAGTGTTTCTTTAGCACTGTCACAGTTCCACACAGAAGCTCTCTGTCACTGTGGCAGGTTGTTTCTGGGAGGCTGGAATTGCAGTTGCCTGCTTCATCCCTGTCCTCACAAAAAGAGGCTGTGAGCATTGGGCCAAGCAGACAAGCTGCTTGTAGGACACCTTCGTGGTGCCTTCTCACACTTTGATACCTTACTGAAGCTCCAGGGCCCACACTGATCAGAACCACTCTGGGTTAGGGCCTTTGTTGTCAGTTTTTCTGCCCATGTGGTTCAGTCCTTGGTAAGTTAAGATGTAAAGAACTTGCACTGAAAAAACTCAAGAATATTAGAAGAGCTGACCTTAAAACAAGAAAAAAAAATTAAATATAAGCATATAGATAAAAAATACAGAGTGATCCAAGACTGAATTGGAATATGCTTTTTGTATAGGTTCTCAAGCATCTTTTGTCAAGAATCTCTAGACCATGCCCCAAGTGGTTGGTTTGGGGTTTTTTTTAAATTAGACATTGTTGTGCCTACATAATTACTGCAACATAGGTGTACATATATGTGCACTTGCATTACATATTTGTACATAATGAATTACACTTGTAAATGTACTACATATGCCAGAATTTTTAATTCTGATTTGCATTGATCTTTCTGAAATGCTGATATTTAGTGAGCCAGACACTTCAATTTTTTGGTGTCGTGCATTAAAAACTGAAATAATTTGCTGTTTCTGATTCTGTTTGGATTGGAAATTTTGTTTAAAATTACTCCACCTCATGAATTCTCTGCTGTCCCAAACATTATTTCAGCACTAGTGTGTTTTTTTCCAAAGCTCTTGTAAATGATTGCTGTCATAAAAGGTGTTGCTACAATTGTGCCCCATGTAAAAGTCTGTTAAATGAGAAATTCTTTAAATTTACAAAGAAGTATGGTTTAAAGTGAGTGCATCAGACGAGTCCTGCTGTTAGTAGCAATGAATTTCTCATCTTTTGATGTGACAATTTTAACATTCATAAGCCTAAGCACTGGTAGATTCTGGCGTCTCCAGAGCCTGGGTGCTTTGTGTCTCACAAATTTGTTCTCCAAGAATGGCATCGTTGTGTGATTGAAAGAGGAAGTCATTAGTTGAGCCATGATGTTTTGCTGAGATTTGCATTTCAATTACACTGAGGCAAGCAAGCAGATTTAAAATTAATGGATTTCAGATGCTTTTTAAAATTATGGTTGTGGGGCCTAGATGGACTGGACTTGGACCTGTTGAGACAGACTTACCAGTTCAGAGCTCCTCTCTCCAGTGCTGTAAACATGTGGATGCTGCCCAGGTAATGCCTGTAATACATGGGGAAAATTAAGAGTTCTTGAAAGCTACGAGGAGAGAAGGAGAGCCTCCTGTTCTCAGATCTCACCATCAGACCTGGAATCAGCACCTGCCTCCTGCAAATTCCTCCCTTCTGTGCTTGTCTCACCTTCCTGCTGTGGTAGCTTATCTTATGGCTTATCTTTCTGGGGCCTTGATGGTGCTTTGAGACAGGCAAGGTGGGCTACTGCAAACCCAGTCCCTACCTCTAGAGCTACTCAAGTGGTGCCTGAAAAAGAGAAATGTCTGCCATGAGTGTGTAGAGCAATCAGATTATATTTTGTCAGTAGCTTACAGGGTGAAGGCTTAGGCACTTCACGTGAATTTGTTTGTACTCCTGTTTGATATTATTTTCTTTAATAATCTTCTGCCCTGGCGATAAAAAAAAAAATATTGCCAAATAACATATAAATGTCAATGGTATCATAATACCTTCTACAGTTATGTAGGAATTGCTCTTTGTAGTGTCAACCATCCTTAGTGTGTGAAATATTTTATGAATGCCTTAAATGAAATGGGCTGAGTATCTGCCAGGATATAGACACCTTCATTGCTCTGAATTTAAATTATATGTCAGAGGAAAGAACAAGATTAAAGCTTCATGCATATTTTAAAAGAGAAATTTGGGTCATCCTGCACAAATGTTGAATTTCTTTTCTTTTTTTTTTATTTTTTTTTTTGAGAGTGAGCAGAGCACTGTGCTTGCCCCCAAGGGAGGAACAACTTTGTGTCCTTCACCATCCTTTTTTATCCCCTCTCTCATCAGAGGGGTCAGAAATTGAGTGAGGGAGATGCAGTGTTTGCTATACAAATGTGTATGGGCTGTGCCTGCTCCTGACAAGCTGCTTCTCCTCCCTTCTTCCCAGCCCCTCCTGACAAAAACCAAAAGCCAGGCTGCTGCCAGAGCCAGGTGCTGTGTCTCCCAGAGCACAGTGGTGGTGTGGACAGGAGTGATGGGGACTTGGGCTGTGCCCTTCAGCCCAGGGGCAGGCAGGACGGCTGGGACAGGGGGGAATAGGGCAGTGCCAGGAGGAGCTACACAAGCCATAGTGGGGATGGTCAGCTCCTGCTCTCTTCATGGTCTCCTGAGGCTGGTGTGGCTTTCCAAATATTTGTCTGCAGAAGTGTAATGGTGGAGAGATCCAACCCTCACAGAACCTAAATGTTCATCCAAGAGAAAAGGTGGTCCAATCCCTCTTTTTCTTACTGTAGAGTCCAGGCCTCTGAACAGTTTTACTGGGTGCTCAGAGAAAACTGCCAGGCAGAAAGGAAGCTACATACACACATCCAGCCTTTGTCTGGGGTCATCCAAACACCACACCCATAATACCCAGGTTTTTAATTTTCAAGGTTTTTTTTAAAGTTGGGTGTTTTGGGGTTTTCTTGCCTTTGTTTAACCTCCCTTCCTGTCCTGCAGTGTGCTCATTTGCAGGTGACAACTCCCTGAATGGCAAAGGACATCACCTTTGTGCTTCAGAGCCCTCCATGAGCCATAGGGAGGCACCCAGGCACAAGCAGCCCTGACATGCACTGAACTGGCTACATCTGTGTTAGTGATGCTTCTGCTGAAATGTCTGTAGGCTTTTCCCTTTCTCCCTTCGGTGCAAGAATAGGATCTGATTGTTAGAAATGTACTGCCTGCATTTTGGATGAGGAAGCTCTGCTGCACAGGATTTCTTGGCACGAGTGGATAGTCTTTATTCCTCAGGTGAATTAGCTTCATTTCCTCTTGAATCCAATTCAGCATTTTACTAGTAGCACTGTTGAAAGTTTTTCTCCAGTGTGATTTTGTTTTGCTTTAAAGAAACTTTGCAGTACTGCCTGAAAGAGCAGTACCATGAGTTCATAATGATGCTGTTAGTTACAGATGCTTACTTACAAACTGACATGAGCTTTCAAGACTTCTCCGGGTTCTCTTTTGGAGTAACTCAATAGTTCACCTGCAGAGGAAGTTTCCTTCTTCCTGGTCAGTACCAATACCATTTCAACAAGCAATGGTAGAAGTGTGGCCTGTAGTGAGGACAGACTCCTTGCTGGGCAGCACATGCTGAATGCTGAACCAAAAGCATTCAAAAATAAAAATCTCCATTTTGAAGGTGCAGTTCATGGCTAGATTAACCAATAAAAGGTGTTCTCCTCAAGGCTACCCCTCTTTGATGGGACACTTCAGCCAGAGACACTTGGATGTTTCTAAAATGGCCTGTGACCCTTTTTTCCCACTGCATATAGAAGATGGAAAGAATTGCGCTATTGAGTCTGCCTTGGGAGAAGACCAGACACATTTTTCATTAGCTAGCAAAATGTCAAGTGGTGAGAAGGGTAATTCATAAGACAAGAAAAAGGTGCTCAAGAGCAAAATGCACAGGGATTTAAGTCAGGATTGGTTTTGACCCTTGCTCTCAGTTTGCCTGTGCCAAGTATGAGCAATGAAAGCTCACACAGCTCCTTTCCAATCCTTGGCTCAAGGCAGATCGAGTCGGCAGAGCTCCCCCTGTAGCTCCTGCAGTGGGCACAGCAGAGGCAATGGACACAGTGATGGCACACCCAGGACCTGGCAGGCACCGAGGAGGATCGCAGGCATGTGCACTCGGGCTTTGCTCTGCTCCCTTGAACTGCAAGGGGAAGGAATCAAAGGAAGGTTGTCAATTCTTAGGAAAAGCATTACTAAGTAGTAATGAAAATCTTTGAGTAATGGCTGAGGGGTATTTTCACTGTGGCTGTGGGGCCAAGATGAATGGTGCTGCCTGCCTGCACTGAGGCCAAACCCCCGTTTCAGGGATGCTCCTGCACAGCAGGATCACTGATCCATGGGAGCATCTGCTGCTGCTGAGGTGCATCAGACACCACTCACACAGGGAGTGCAGGAAATCTAGCTTGTAACAGGGATGGAATTCTTCATTTGCCACAGCTAAAGACTGGACCCTAAAATGGAGTAAGATACACAGGTAGAAGGACCTCCTGCTAGACCTTATGCACTGACAGTGGGATAATATCCCAAGCTGCTGGTGCTCAGGTGCGAAGCAAATGGACAAAGACAATTGTTTTTTTTCTTTTTTATCTCAAGGAAACAAATAGAACTGCAAATAAAACACTTGTGATTGTCATGATCCAAGAATAATACACTTAAACTAATCCTGTACATTTCACTCTGTCCTCATCAGTGTTGCAGATCTCTGCCTGCTTGGCCAGGACTCCTCCTCATGAAACCACTGTTCTTCTGCAATCCTGAAGTTTCTTGTCCTGATTGGTAATGAACTCCTTTGTCAAGGATCAAACACCTGTGCCTGAGCTTTTGAAGTTGTTCATAATATCTTCTAATTCATTTTCCATTTACACATGCACAGCCTGAAGCACTGTCAGAGCACTGAAGAGCTGAGCAGGAGAATTAAGGCACAGACAGCTCCAGTGGGCAGCAGCAGCAGCCGTGGCAGGGGTGGTGCTCCCTGCTGGGTCTGTGCCTTAGCGACCACTGGCACCCGGAGCTGCTGGCACCAGCACTGCAGGATGGGGAGGAAAAGCACCACGGTGGTGTGGCTGGGAAGGGGTGCTGCGAGCTGCTGCTCTGTGAATTCAGGGGTGGATGGAGAGACAGGAAGGGCAGGCAAGGCAGTGCCAGCTGCCTGCAGTGGGCGGGAGGCAAATCCCTGCAGCACGGCCCCGAGAGGCTGAGTGATGCTCTCCCTTGACACTCCCTTCCCAAGGGGGCAGTTCCCAAAAAAGCCAGATGCCTGAGCACAGCAGTGGCTTTTTCCACTCCCTTGGCCATTCCTCTGCAGGCACGGGAGGCAGCAACACTCCACCAAGGTGCACAAGCACAGGGTGACAATCTCCAAACCACGGCTTAGCAGACGCTAATTCGGGGAATCCAGCAGAGATTTCAATGATTAACAGCCTGGTCTGGTACTTGATGAAAGAAAACTTGAGTATTGTGCTAGCTATACAGAAGGAGAGAAAAAAAATCCCAGGCCTTCTTGCAGAAGAACCTGTGGATCCAGGGAAATCATGCTGTATGTAAATGAAACTACAACTTTTTGGTTGAATTAGGTCCTTTGGGTACTATTTAGGAATGTTTTTAGTCTGTTTTTTTTTTTCCCCCACTCATTGTATAAGGAATGGATTTAGTTTTGTGCAGTTCCCCTAATTTCAATTCTGGAAGTGGGACAGTTTTCCTGTATTACTGAGATGGGGTGGTAGGGGCTTCAAGACAGGAGAGGTAGCATCTCAGTGCTGTGGTCAGATTGAAAACCACTAATATTTTTAGCATCTAATTTTTTAGCATTTCACTTACACAGACTTGTATGTGAATGCTGATTAGTGGAGACACTGTTTAGTTCTTGTGGAAATTCTCATCCAGGGGTGTCAAGATGCCTTTCCAAGGGAGCCTGTGTAATTTCCACTTGACATCCACATACACTGAGAGGAGTTACTTGCCCAAAACTGTCCAGCTCAGCCCAAACAGAACAGCCAGCACCGCATTTGGGCATTTTGTGCCTATTTTCCAGGACATGGTGCCTCTGAAGTATATTTCAGGCATGCCACAGACACAAGGTTGATCTCTTCCTGGCTAAATTGTGTCAAGAAGAAACAAATTATTCACTAGGTACACTGAAACAATTCAAAGCATTCCAAAGTCAGATTTAGAGTATGTAAGTGCAGAGCTAATAAATTTCTTTTTATTTGAAGGTCAGCTTATGTAATAGATTTTTTTGCTTTAATTAGACAGCGACCATGTGGTATTAATGTGCACATAAATAATTGTACTGTGGTGGTGTGATATTTTTAGATATTCTTTCTGGACATCTGTGTGAAACCCTAGACCTAAGACACGAAAATGTCACCACAGCTGCCTCAGACTGCTTCTCCATGAGAGCTCTTTTTATCCCCATTTTAATAATTTGAGACTGACTTGCCACATAAATGGTTTGTTTCCAAATGTCCAAGACAGGGCTCAGCTCTGATTTCTTGCCATGCTGCTCTCATGGAACCCACCTATCATGGGTGAAGGCTTCTCCCTGTCCCTTTTTTCCTTGGGTAAGGACCCTGCCAGCTCCTCTGTGCTCCCCTGGCTCTGTGTTTCAGCATCTATCCAAGCCTCCTGTTCCCTGCCACACGGCATGAGGGACTTCTGCCAGCCTACCATAGATGACCATGGAGAAATGTTGGCTTAAGCACCACCAAAATGCAAATAATGTAAGTACTGTAGGGAATCCAGCTGCAAAGCAGGCTCTGTGTGTACATATCTGCATGTGTGTGGCTCCTAGCCAACAAGTGATGCTCCAAAAGGACCTGTGGTAACAAGGTCATGACAGGCAATCCAATGTGCTTGGAACACTCAATTCGCTGCTTCTTTAATCACTCCACCCCGAGCTGGGGGAGAGAAGCAACAATTCACCTTTTTTCTGTGTATCCAGCCTAGCAGGCTGGGCTGTCTGCTGTGAGTGCCCAGCAGAGGAAGGTGACACTGGGATTTGTTTGTCATTATACTGCCCAACTCCTGTCCTTTAAAAGAAAGAAGAAAAGTTCCTTGGAGAGACACAGTTGCTGCAAATCATGTCAGGAGTGGCCCACAACACAAAGGTTCAGGAAGGCTTTGCTCCAATGTTGAACAGTGAACAGAGGGGTGAACAGGCAGCTGGCAAAATGGGGAGGGAAAAGCGTGCAAGTGCAGAAATGGCCCATCCAGCCTCCACAGCTCTTTGAATTTAATGGGTTTTTTTGCTTGACATATGCTGAAGTTCAGAGTAACGGTGAAATTTCAGTGTTGTACTTCACTTTTGGGGGTCAAGTTGTTTGAAAGATGGAAAAAAATCATGTTAGCATCATCACCTACTAAACTCATTGAAGTTTTAACTCCCTTACCTGAGTGAGCAGCATCTGCCACCCTCAGGACCTGGGGAAAAACTCTTACTTGTGAGTAAATGAAAGGTGTACACACAGAATAAGGGAAAAGCAGCACTAAATGCAGCCAGCAAAGACCAGATCATCTCCCAGGCTTGGAATTATGGAGCAGGGAAGATTTACCCACTATGGAGGAAGCCCAGGTAAGGTGTGGGCATGCACTGTGGGGATCCAGCTAGCAAGCAGAATTGAGAGCACTGCTAAACTCCTGTCAGAAGTAGATGTGCTAATGCTGCTAGGCTGCAAACCATGGCAGGCAGAATGGTCTCTCATGAAAAGCACAGGAGAATGACATGCTTGGTATGTACCTGTGTTGGTTAGTGCTAGCTTTTAGTTTCGCAACGTTATTAAGAAACATAGATATGGTTGTTACAGTGATTGCTGCTTATATAAGAATCTATTTTTAGTTACTGCTGAAAAGGTATAAAAACCTTGCTGTGCCTCAATAAAATTGGCTTATTGCATCCAAGCAACCTGCCCCGTGTCTTCCATCGCTGACTGCCCCTGGAGTGCCACACAACAATGCACAAAGCTTTGGGCCCAGTGGGAGGCAGCTGTGAGTGCTGAGGGAGCTGCCTGATGCCAGCACAGGGCCACTCCTGATAATCTTTGTGCAGCCCCAGCACTGAGGGTCCTGAAGTCAGGAAGAAAGCAAATGTCACTGGCATCTTCAAGGAGGGAAAGGAAGAGGGTTGCAGGGAACCACAGGCTGGTCAGTCTCACCTTGATCCTTGGGAAGGGGACAGAACAAGTTATGCTGAAAACTGTTTCTGAACACATCAAAGACAAGAAAGTGATTTGGAGTAATCAGCATGGATTTATGAAGGGAAAACATGTGTGACTGACCTGACAGACTTCCACAACAAAATCATTTGCTTGGTGGAGAGAAGGAGAGTGGGGGATGATACCACCTTGAGCTTAGGGAGTGCTTCCAGCACTGTCTCCTGTATCATCCTCATGGACAAACTTAGGATGAATTGTGGATCCTATTGCAGCTGTCAGTTAATTTATCTGGAAGCCTGTAACAGTGCAGTTGTTTCCATAGCTGGAAAAGAGACTCTATTTCTTTCCTGAACTAGATGTTCTTACTTTATCAAGGTCAAGGTCTTTGACTTACTCTTTCACTTTGTAAAGTCACCACTTGCAATGTATGTTACAAACAATCTGCTTTTGTTTAATTTGTGGAAATAGTTTGTTGCCAACTCCACACTGCACAAACCATCTATTGGGACTTTTTTATTTTTTTATTTTTTTTTTAACAATTAAGAAAATTCCTCAGTTAAAACTTGATTTCTCTTTGGCAGGGTAAATATTACTGCTTTGAATTCCAGAGCTGCTGGAAAAAGTTTAGTGCCCAAATGAGGTGTCTAAAGGCCTAAGTGTCCTTTGTTTATGCAGACTGGGAGCAGTGATGAGCCTTGAGAAGGTCAAGGCAAAGTCTAGTCAATGACTTAATTATTTTAAATTTGTTTAGATGATTAATTTTGTATTTATTCTTACACTCTCAGTGTGTTTTAGGGTGACACTGCAAATACTTAGTGTTAAGCTGCCTGGTACCCCCATGTTGTGAACTGCTCTCTCAGCTATTTGGGGGTCACTTTTTGTGCTGACCTTTATAGCCACTGCAGCAGTTTTTTGGGGAAGATTTGGGACATTTAAAAAATGGTAGCACTTTGAGAAGACAATTTTCTTTTCAGATTGGTGAAAGTCTATGTGTTTTCAGCTCTTCTCACCTCCAAGATATAAATGGCTGTCTGAGAGAGCAGGGTCTGAGCAGATCATCACATTTGCTTAAGTGACTTGCAACACCCCTCATGCTGGGCCAGCACTGGTGAACTGCCCCAGTGACCAGCTTTGCTTGTGCACACAATTTGGGCTGGCCCAGTGCATGTAGCCACATGGAGAGAAACCCAGGCTCTGAAGCTGCCACTGGCCAGGACCAGGATATACTCACTAGCTGGCTTTCCAGAATGATAATTAATTTTTATGAATGAGGGTGAAGGAAAGGATGTTAGAAACAGATTGATTATAATAAGCTTTTAATTAAAATGTTCAAACCACAATTTAAACTAAAAATATCCCATTACTTATCCTCGCTATTTCCCAGGCACCAAGGCAGTGGGTGATAATGTAACTAATGATCTGATTGTCACTGGCTTGCATAATGAGCTGTGGCTGGGGGCTGATGGGATTATGCCATCAATCAAGGCCCTTTGCAGAGCTCCCTCCTTCAGCAGAGCTCCCAGCAGGGCAGTGTGTGCTTGTGCCAGCTCCCTACCAGCTGTGACCTTTATTGTCCCTCCCCAAAGTGATGAGCTCCCCTGCAGGGTGCAGAAGTTGGGATGAAAACTGCTGAAGAAGGATGATCTTCTGCTCATGGTTACAGTGCTTCAGGGATGATTCTGCTCAGAGGTGGCTGTTCTGTGGCTTTAACCTGCCAATAAACCATTTATTGAAAAAGTTACTGACCAAAGAAGGCTCCACAAACTGGGTCCTGCCACCCAGCTCTGATGTAGAGGACAAGCAGGTGTCCATACTAACAGGAGGGTGACAGCCATCAACTTGCTGTGGCACACCTGAACTTGGTGATGAGAAAGCTCAGTTTGAAAATCCCCTGGGAGCTTTCAAGTAGCTCAACTGAATGCAGACTTGGGTGGTTGTGCTCAAGGCATGACGGCCACCACAGTGCCCGAGTGGGACTTTCAAGGACCAGAGTGGGGTGTGTCAGACTCCAGAGCCTGTCTCACAGCCAGGATGTGTTTGCAGCAGGATGGAGGTCCTCGGCAGCCCCTCCTGTCCTGCTGCAGGCTGCCCTGCAGGTCTGGACTTGCCCCAGGCACCAGCATTACTTTCAGACCACCTTAAAACACAGCTTTTTGAACAGCTCAAGTGTCTCTGCAGTGAGAGAAGATAGAGCATCTCAAAGTTTGTGTCATCACTCACTCTGATCAGTCCTCTCCCTCCCTGTTGCTGGACTGCCCCCAATTAACTGACAATAAATGAGGCACCATCTCATTCAACCATTATGAGATCAAAACCAGCAGAAGGTTAGGAAATGCACCGGTCCATTAAGTGCTGTTGCCCACACTGCCTGGCTCCTGAAGTGCATCTCAACAGGGCTGTAAAGCACCAGTTGGCTTCTTGAGAACCAGGAAAATCAGGCTGCTGACTCAGCCCACACTGAAGCCCTGTGACCAGTTTTGGGGCTCTCCCTCAAGGCAGAGCTCGGCCCTGGGAGCCGGGCTGGCAGCCAGCTGGCCCAGCACTGGGACAGGATGAGGCTGGGCCCCCACCCCACTATGGCCTGACAGCAAGGGGGCTCTGAAATACCCTCCTTTGGAACCTCATAGCTCAGTAAAACCCATTTGGCCTGGGAGGGGTTTCTGGAATCTCCCTGGCAGCAGTCCTGTATTCCCATGTTTTAATGTAGGGGGGACAAACTTTTTTGATACTGAATTCTATTCAGATCCCACACGAGGAGGGGTTTTCAGCCAGAAGACTCTCTTACAACCACCTTCAGCATTACAATTCAGTCTCTCAGCAGGAGACACTATTTTTTTCAACCAGAACTAGACAATGGTTTCCTTTTGCCTTCCTTGAGGCAAACGCTTTCACAGGTACACAGACCATTAAATCAGTTTTCTGGTCTATTAATACCCACAGGTTGCATTCTTCAAGGGAGCTGCCAAACTGCTCATCAGGACACTGCAGAACATTAGCTGAACCTATCCAGGTTCCCCACAAACAGAGCAGTCTCCAACTCCATGACTTGAAGCGTGCCTTTATCTCTATGAAATTCAGACCTGCGACATCAAGAAAAGGAGGAGAAAAGCAGCAGCTGCCCCCAAAGGGGGAGTAACTGACACAAAGCAGGAAAAGAAATATGCACACACTAAAAGGTAATTAAATACTGTTGTTCATACAATTCACTTTCCCTTGCCATTTGGAAATTTTCCATTCATTTACAAAACAAACGACCCAGGTTGGTTAGCACATCCTGCAGACTTAATTTACATAAGAAAGGCAATCTACTGCAGATTTACCTGCTGTAAAATGTACTCATTCGATGCTGTGGTGTTATTTGCAGCATTATTGTTTAAGGCTTCATTTTTACCCACATGTGGAGTTGTATTTTGTTGAATAAAAGGCAATAGAACATCATCTACCACTACTGTTGTCAGCAGTGCTTTAGTCGTGGTACTTTGAAACTAAACCTGACTTTGAGCAGCTGGTATTCCAGCAGAACAGACCACTCACTGAAGGGAAGCTGGAGTGGATGTTGGGAAGATGTTTCATGATTCCTTTCTTGCCTCCAGCTTTGGTGACTTCTGTCACATGCCAGATACCGTCAAATAAGAACCATGAAAAATTCACTTTTGTAACAAAATTTATTTCTGCTCTGTGGATACAAATCCCAAACATCAACAAACAAATTCCAGTGGAAAAATACCAGTCATTAACAATGAAAACTTTTATTATTATTTAATAAATAGAACTTTGGCATTCAAAATTCTAGCTGTAAACCCTACTTTAAAAAAAATTACAAAAAGAGGCAAGAACAACAAGCCTAAAGCTGAGCCAGCCAGTGGCTCCTTTACTTTTTACAATGAACACATTGTGATTAAGTCATGACAACTCTATTTACATGAGGTATTCTGAGCAGTTCAAAAATTGAACCCAATTTACAAAACTACCAGTCTTCAGGGACTGATCCAGTACATATGTCAGCTGTGCTTTAAAAAGAGAGCTCCAGACACTCCTCCCCATTGAACCAATGATATACTGTAATTAATATACACAGAAAAAACACATTATGATTTGTGTTTCCTGCTCACACATCATATTCAAAGAAGCTGCATACTACAACCAGCCTAACATTCCAAGTGTACACGTAGTACCTAGTTTCAGTAATTCTGTTTCTAGACATTATGCAAGAGTTCTTACTACAAAAGCTTATTAACAAAGTAATGGCAGGTGAGACGAAAACAAGGTGCAGTCATCAGCATCCTAACAACTTATCTGAAGTTCAAGGGGAATATACATTTACTTTGGGCTAAAAAGGCACAAAGGTATGCAGCTGTGGAATTAATATTGCTAATGAGCTACCAGAATAAATCATTCCTTCAGATAACAACCACTGATCTGTTTGCAGTCTAAGAATGCAGATTAGCTGAGAAGATCTTTTCCCCACTCATAGCAGAACTCATCAATGAGAAGAGCACAATTACACTTCCAACTGCAGCTGCATCACACCACTGAGAAGGAAAACTGGAGCAAATCATGCCCTGGTGGAGAGACTGCAGTCTGCTGTCAGTGCCCATGCTACGGCAGCAGGTCGTGGAGGAAAGGGTTTGCTTTCTTCTTTTCCTTCTGCTCTTACCCTTCCCAAGAAAAATGTCCAAAAAAATGTTTGAAACAAAAGACAAGCAGCGAGAGCAAAGGAAGGAAAAAAACCTTTTAAAGTGAAAAGGACGGAACTTTAGCTCTTGAATGACTTCATGACCACCATCAGTTTCAAATGCTGGAGCCTGAGTGGGTGGTCACAGCAAATCTCCACAATTTCACACACCTGTCACACCACAAAGCTGCACAGCGGAGTTCAGCAACCTAAATCACATTTACATGACAGAGCTGCATTACTTCTATATAGTGAATATATCATCTACAGCTTGTCTGAAGACGGTTACTTTTCATGTCTTTTTCAAAATACATTCTTAAATACAGTAGTTACTGTAAATATCTTCTATAGCATCATATAAATTCAATCTGAAACTGTACAAAATGTAACTGTACAGTTTGCTGACAGCCAGAATGGTACAGTACCCATTCATCTGCAGCTGTTTTTCAGCCCTTGGGATTGTCTAATAGCTACAGCAAAAAGTTGTCATGACTAAATCGAAGCAATTCCAATGTTAACATTCGTTAATCACCTCTGTATTAAATATGCTGGATGAGACCACACACACTACATTTTAACCAATTAAACAGTCATGCATATCTTAGACAAAGCTTATTCCATTTAGAGGCATCTGTAAACTGATGCATATATAGTAATTGCTACCACTACAACAGGCCAAATTTTAAGAAATCGAAGCAAAATACTGTATCGCTGTGAACAGTCAATTGGTAGTCTGCATCTTTGGCTCCTACATCCATCATTCACCTCCCTATTTTAAGTTGACTGAGGCAGATAAACTCAGGGGGTTTTAAAATCAAGTGCTTTCAAGTCAACATAAACCTTACAGGTTCTGTAACAAAAATATTAGAACAAAATATTACAGCACTGCAATCAAAGTGTTAGGAACAAAATGGAATCTCCTCCCAGAGGGACTTTCAACTACTACTTGGAGAGAATAAAAGCTCTGAAGTGCTTTGCAAATGTAAACTACTGATCTCAACTTTGCAGTACAGTATCACCATTTAGCAGGAGGAACAGTGGAGGCACAACAGCCAAGTGACAAGCTTAACAGTTCAAAGTGACTCAAGAGAGCTGCTCCGCTCTAATTGCTCTATTAAACTCCTTGTTATTTCTATCAAACGTAGAAAAATGTGGGTTTTGGTAATTTTTTATAGGTACAACATCACCATCTAAGGAAGCAATAATGTGTTAACTTGGGTGTTTCCTCTCTCCCTTATATTTCTTATTTATTATCTGAAATGCTATTGGGATAAACCCAACCAACCACACCAGAGGAATGAGCTGAGCCCTCAGTCACAAAAGCCAGCACTGTCAAGAGGCACAGAAAACTGTGCAAGTCCATTGGTACAAAGATCCTTGTTTTCAGTTTTGCACTAGTATAAAAGTACACCTGCGATGCAGCAGGTGAGTATTAATGTGGAATTAATATTGCTAATGAGCTACCAGAATAAATCATTCCTTCGGATAACAACCACTGATCTGTTTGCAGTCTAAGAATGCAGATTAGTTGAGAAGATCTTTTCTCCACTCATGGCAGAACTCATCAATGAGAAGAGCACAATTACACTTCCAACTGCAGCTGCATCACACCACTGAGAAGGACAAGGAAAACTGGAGCAAATCATGCCCTGGTGAAGAGACCACAGTGTGCCTACAGAAACAGCATAGAAATGTAAGATAAAATGGCCTCATTTTTTTTCCTTGAAGTAGACACTAGACAACCTCACTTGAGATTTCATCTAGACACTGTTTTAGTGCTCACAGGAGCTGAACCAGTCAGATTAATCTATCTGATAACTCCATGTAGCAATAATATAAATAGCAACACTACTGATCACAAATTAGTCCAAGTCTAGTTTCAGAATAGAGAAAACTGTCATCCATACAGCTAAAAACAATTAAACCACTAAATTATAAAAACAACATTAACAGTAACTGTTAAACAATGAACAGAAAGCAAAATGACAACAAATTAGAAAACTGAAGATACTCACTTTTGCCATAAAAATGTTACCTTAGAATTAACTTGGCTCGAATTCCTAAGCTTTCCAAGAGATTTCTGATGTTATCCCCACTCCATCAGTTGACTGACTTGCACCTGAAACCTTGCAATAACCATACAGTAAGTGATGCATGTATTGTTCTTAACAGTGTGATTTAAAAGTGGTTTTTCTCTTTGCAGTTTTTTGTTTCCTTCAGTTAAATACTATTTTCCACCATGCATAACTGTGCAGCTAACTTGCAGTGATGTTCCAGGAAATGTCATCTGCCCCATGGGATACAGCACTGCCAAGTGACACTCACTGAATAAGCTATGGAACATGAGCTTACCATTTTGTGTAACTACTTCCTACAAAAATGGAGAAATCAAGAATTCCCAACAATGTGGAAAATTTTTCAGTCCTCAGATAACCAACTACTTTATACTGATAACTGGAAACACTCTGTTTTGAGCCTCAATTTTGTCAAGGGTCAAACACCCTTTTTGTAGCTGTGGTAAAAATGGCTGAGGTGGTGCACAATCTTATCAGAGGCCTTCAGGAACAGAACACAGACCAGCAACATTTTGAAATGGAAAAGATGTAAGGGGAAAAATAAGTACAAATGCTAAAATACAGTTGTCGGTTGGTTGGGGTTTTTTTCTAGCAGCCATGGGCTATGCTGCAGTTTCATGCCTTAGAGCTTCTCTGGGTTTGTGAGAGACTTTGTACTACTGAAACTCCTTAGAGCAACATGAGAGTGTTTCATATAATCTGTATTTTATGGACTTGTTTGCATAAAGGAGTTAAATTTGGGGTTTTTCTGCTACTGGACAAACAAGGTGGACATCCATTACTAAAAACATCTTTCTTACATCCTAGTTTTTGACAACTAGGACAGCAACTACTTTTTGAGTGCTTCAAGATTTTTCTGATTGCAATTCTTAGAGTGAAGTGCAGTGGCAGAAGTCTCGGGCTTCACCACATACAGCTATAGGTTCTTTGACCCTCTCCCTTAAGATCTGAACACAGATAATGCCACACAACCCTTGATGAAGGAAAGGACTGAGAGTTGTAGCAGCACGGCTGTTTTGAAGCTCTGATTCCAAAAACTAGGCAAAGTAATAAAATGAGCCCAAATGAAGGAAACGGAGTGTCCAACTGAATCATTCTTCACAGCTTGTTCCTACATTCAGTAGTTTGGAGAAAAGATTTCTTGCAGTTTGTACCACTGTTCACACGATGACTGCCCCCTGCACACCAGACTCCCGAGCTCAATCCCACACAGCTCTCAGAGATGCGTGTCTGGTGCTATTTGCAGCCTTCCCTCAATGGAAATGCCAAGAGCTGTGACACAGCAGGCCTCAGTAAGTCGTTTGCTACGAGATGGAGGGTTGTCATTGAGTGATGCAGTTGTCCCCCATGTCCTGAGCGTAACGGTCTGACATTATAGTCCTTAACTCATCGATATCCTTCCGCAGCTGGCAAACGTCCAGGAGCTTCTTCGAAAGGCTCTCTGTGCTGTGGTAATTTTCACTCTCTTCAGATGAACAGCTCAATGCTACAAAAAACAACACCCAAGGTTAAAGCTCCAGCAGCTGTGTCCTGTGAATACTGCAGCTAGTCACCACTTGGAAATAAGAAGCAGGTCATTTTAATTACAGCATGCTTCAGTGTGATTAAAAGCCTACAAAATGTGGTACCATGTAAACTTAATTCAGAGCCCATCAGTTTTTCTCTGAAAGACATGCTTTTCTGTTTGCACCAAGATCTAGACTTGCTGAAGTCTGAGGAATCAGAACAGCAGTGGAAAAAAATGGACAGAGCAACCATTTTCTAGAGACTTTGGGGGTTTCTATAGTTGCTCAGAAAAGAGGGCTAGCAGGTGTGTAGCAGCTCTTGCTGCACAAACACTGTACTTTACCTTTCTACCTTGTGATGGTTCAGTTCAGCAACCTGTCTACCTGATGAATTCTAATTAACATTCAGAAAACATTAGAATATGATACATTCAGGTCAACAAAACCAGCTTGTTAGAAGGAAAGACCTAACACAAACTTTGTCTGACTGATTTTAGGGCATGCTTCTCATTTCCTGGTTAAATTTTAACAGCTTAGTAAATGCTGATTACATGAACAGCACTAAAGATGAAGTTATCAGGCAGAAGGCTTATTTAAAACACCTGGACACCCCTGCTCCCAAACCACACATAGACATATTCAAAGAGCAGATGGATATTCTTATCACTTGACCCCAAGGGCTTTAAAACAAAAGCACAAGATATGTTAGCATCCCTTAACCCTCATAGTGGCTGCAGTGTGTCTCAGGAAGGACCGACACCTGGCTGCACACTTTTCTTTTCTAGAGCAGTGAACATATCCATGACTGGGTGCACATGAAGAGCCAGCTACCTGCTCTCCTGACTTGGCAAAGGACCTGTGTAGTCATATGCATTTAGTGGCCCAGAGGCACTAAGAGCCCAGCTTTCCCCAAGAGCTCCATGAGTTCATGCACTGCTGCTCCACCTGCATAACAAGGGGACACAAGCTTGTCCAGCTGGCAAGTTCAAGCACCACGTTAGCTAAACTGTTATTCCTTTGTGTCAAAACATTTATTAAACACTGGAAAGCCAACACCACTTACATCTGATTCCCAGCAGCAAGGAAAGGTTAGGCTCCTTGCCCTGAGCTCTCTGGGTAAGAATACTGCACAGTGCTTTCAAGTCAAACAAGCAATGGGACATTTCCTTGAACAACTGGTCTGCTACAGGCATCTTCTCAGACACTGGCTGCCTGGACTGCTCCACCAGCCGCATCTGCTCCTTCAGGCAGGCATTCTCTTCCATCAGTCTTTGGTTCTTTGTGAAAAGCAAATGGAAAAATGGGAAGGTTAGTCTGCAGCATTCACTGTAGCAGGAAGTTTCAAACCACAAATAGTACAATTCAAAATAATGACTTTCCAAACATATAATCAGTATTTCTGTACCCCTCCAAAGAACAGCATATAGACAGCTTTTACATGGCTATTTGTTACCATGTTACATGTTACCACTACTTAGCCATCTTCACCCTTTAAGTTCTCACTTCTTGAGGTAGGGGTGGTATGCATTATATATCTGCATGGGAGCCAGGACAGCTAAGTATGCAATTAAGCTCATAAAGCCCTACCAAGAAATCTTCTAATCATTCTATAAAAGGTTATTCCTGGCTCTGGTGTGGTCAGGGATTGGGTCACTGGAGCTATTTTACTTACTTCAGAGAGGGTTTTATTCAACTGCTCTATATGTCTTTCTTTTTCCTCGAGCTCATTTGTCATCTTCTGAATTGTCAGCTTTTCTTGTGAAAGCTTCTCTTGCATAGACTGAAATGAATGAAACCACAGGTTAATGATCTTCAACAACAAAAAATGAAGAAACTGCTACAGTATGGAATCACCTGCTGTCAATTCCCCAGTTTTCAACTGAATTCAACAGTTTTCACAGAGTTCAAACTGAGAAATCATGCCAAAATGGAATTTTCAGGGTGAATTCAGCATGACCACAGGTGCCTTTACTCTTGAAAGTACTCGTATTTATTCCACTACTTGCCTTTTAAATCTGTAGATATGTCTTTCCAGGTCACCTGGCAACATTCAGAAAGAGGAATATTAAAGCCATCTTATCTGAATACTAACAATGAAGAGAGACTGTATAAACTCTTGTTGCTTTCAAACAGAGAGATCTCTTCAGCTGTGACTTGCCACCTTAAAGATTTATCAGTGCTGACAAGAAGGCAGGGAGTAATGAGAGGCAAGCCAAGGCCAACACTAAGTGAAGTTTTTGAAGGACTGGCTGGTCACAGGAGGTGTTGCATTGACAAAATTTCCCTACCCATTCAGCTCGACACCACATAAGCAGTGGGGAGTCAGTACTCTGTCATACTCTTTGCAAAACTGGAAAACAGTGGTGATAACATTCACAGACCTAATACGGACTAAAAAACCCTCAGCACTTTATTTTCATGTCAGCAGTAAGAATGAGCAGACAGAACCCAGAAATGACTACTTGTTTTTAAAACCATTTTCATACACTTGATCTGCTGCTCTTTTCACCTAATGCATGCCCCTCAAAAGGAAGTGCTGAAGTAATGTGTATCCTAAAGATAAGCTCTTTGAGAAAGCACAGCTACACACGCCAGTGGGAGGAAGAAGGCAAAGGAAACATCCTGGGCCAGGAGAGGGAAGGAAATAACTGCTTCAGGCATTTCCTTTACGTGCTTGCAGATGAGCAGAACCTGCAGTGGTGTTGAATCATTGCTTTTAGCTCTTTAGAAACATTATCTGCTGAGAAAAACAGCCTTCACTAGGTTAGACTGAAGGTCCTTCTAGCTCCATCTGTGGCATACAGACGTCATGCTAAAGAAGCATGAAGTGAACAGGGCAATGCAGTTGCCCAAAACACCCTCCCAGCTTCCAAATATCTTCCAATTTCAACAATCTTTGATGAAGATCAAGTTCAGGGACACACAGAGCCCCAGCTAAGATAGATGCATTAGTACTGCCACTTACATGTTTCATGTTCATGTCAAGAACAGACAAAAAAGGTTTGACTGTGCAGCCTTCTGGAGGGTGGGAGGTGGTAGGGAAGACAGGGTGAGAACTATTAACCTTCCTCAGGGTATTTGCAGAACTACATCTGCCACTAAATTTTTTGCATGACTCTGCAAACTAAGCAAAAAACAACTTTTAGAATATTACAAGCAATGTGCACATGTTCAGCTCAAGAACTGAGCTCCGTGTAATGGGAACTACTAGAAACCAGTGCTTATTTTTAAAACATACACCCAAGATCTGTCATTCTCTGTTACCCTCATCATAAAGCTCAGGAAAAGCACATGTGCTTAGCAGCTTGGCTGAACCCAAAGTGCTAAGATTTCCACGTTCCTCATGATGCTATGAATTCTCTATACTTCACCCTTAATTCTTCCATATGCTTTTAAAAGTTACAACTTGGTGGCAGCAGTATTCCCAGCCTGGCACAGTTAGGGTTTATTGTGACTGACAAGATTGACAGATGTACTTTGGGTAACACTGGGCATTGTACAATCTGACTTACTTCTACTCTCTTTTTTGGTAGTAGTTTTGTGATATCTAAATTAATCATGTAAATATGAATTGCTTTTTTAAAACACCACTGTCATCTACAATTTTTCCTTTCTAAAGATGCACTATATATGCAGCACAGCATTTTGCCAAGACCAACAGGAATTTTAAACCCTCTCACTCAGAACAACAAATTGATGAAAAAAAAACATACAAAGAAGATCAAAATAATTTCATGATGATTATGAGCAAATAGAAACTAATACTGCTTTATACAACTGCTGTCTGAAACAGAATTTGTTTTCAGCTTGCAAGTTAAAAAGAGTGAACTGAAATACATTCTCAAGCATAAGTTTACAATGTGGCAGAAGACAGGGAATAAAATGAGATAATCTTAGCTGAAGATAAATTGCACCTCCGTGCTGATAAGGGATTTCAATTTCTAATGAACTCATTTTCAATGCTTCCCAGATCACAAGTATGGAAGGCCAAGGAGACCAAGGATACAAAGAAGCTGTTACAGTCTACAAGTAATTTGAGGGCTGACACCATTTCCAAATCTTATTTTCTGTCCTTATATAAAATACCTCAAGAGGAAAAGTAAGAGGAAGCCCTGGAGAACTGAACAGTACCCTGTTCATAGACAGTCACAACTATTCAGCATTTCCCAATCCCAATCCCTAAAGTCATGTCAGGCTAAGCACACAAAACACTGAAGATCACTAGTCTCAAGATAAAGGTGTTGGTGAGAAAAAGACCAGAAAGTCTAGGAAATGGGAAAAGATTTAGGTTGATGATAATACATTTAGCAAGTTGTGTGTATCTCTGATAAGCACAACCTATATATGGAGTACATATGTAAATAACAACAAAAAGGGACAGAGAACCTCAGAAAGATTATGAAGTTCAAGTTGAATTTCTTTTTAGCTATATTACACCTGAAACATTTACCTGTGTCACAATTTTTGCATATACCAGTCTGCTCCACGCAAACATCTCAGTTTGATAAAATTAGTCTTCTTCAAACCTTGAGAAGCTTAAATGATTCAATTTCCTTTTCAGTTAACATACATACATTGTGTTGCAACTTAAATTCTCCTACTGTTTCTCTACAGATACACTTAACACACTGCAGTCCAATCAAACAAATACATGGCTGTTGACAGGAATCAGGCCTCCTATTTACTGTGGCAGAGAAAGGAAGCAATTTAACAGACAACTTTTAATAGACAAATGACATTCTAGAAGAGGAATGTGGAAACTGGAGTTTGGCTGCAGTATTTGCTGAAAACAGGTATTTGGGCTTTTTTAAATGCTCAGCTTCTTCTATGTCAAGTAATACCTTCTCCCTAGAGGCTATGTAATGGTTTTTTTTCTCCACAACACACAGTCAATGAGTAACTTTCAACACTCTGTTAATCAGATCTAGAAAGCTGCAGCTGACTCCTTACTGACAACCTGTGCTGTCTAGAAAAACCTCTGTCTCCAAGCTAGGTGCCCAAGATCCACCAAGACAGTTAAGGTATCTAAGTGTCAGAAACCAGTTGAACAGGGTTCAGCTTGCCTAAATGATGTCAAATGTGAAGTGGGATGGTTTAGAAAGGCACCTGTCTCTTCTAACAAACTGAACAATGAAGCCCCTATGCAACATCACTCTTGTACTTTGGATGACACACTAGACCAGCAGAATACTGATGTGACATAGCAGCACTTTTTCACTTTTTGCTGAGTACCAGTTAAGTGCTAAACCACAGACACATGATGATGACAATATGAGCCTGCAAGAGACCTTGGCTCGGCTACAGTCCATAAGATCAAGTTTTTGGAATTTTTTGCCCTTGACTCCTATTCAGAAAGATAAAAAAATAAAACTCAACTTTAGCAACGTTATTCTTATGAACTAAAACCGCACACAGTAAACGACAGAATACACACTCTTCCTTACCTGCATGTCCAAAATCAGTCCAGTTATCTGATTCTGTTGATTGTCTATGACCTAGAATATAAAATTCAGCAATTTAGAAGGCTCGAATCTCTTCAGATCCTTGTCTAAAAATCAGCTTACAAGTGTGTAGACATAGATTTTAAATAGCATCTTTAAAAACATGAATGACAAGACAGTTCAACTCTGATAGAACACAAAATTCATGCAAAATAAATGTACTGAACAAAGACAGACAGGTATTGAAAAGTCATCTGAATTAGCAAAAAAAATGTAATTCTTCAGTGAGATATTTATTTCTAAAGTGAAAGAAAAGAAAGAAGTGCAGGATTTAAGATTAAAGATTATTACCAGCAGATTATTTGCAGACTAACCTTACTGGCTTTCTCATTCTTCTCCTTGAGACATTCGTTCTCACTCTGAAGCTGTTTTGTGTCCAACATAGGAAGCCGGATACCATCTTCCAGGCATTTTTCTACCTTCTGTTGTAAACTGCCATTTAACATGAAAGAAAGATTAAGTGGGCTAATACAAACCAGAGGGTTGTGTGTTCTAGGAAAAAATTAGAAACTTGCACCATCTTCCAACCAGAACTGTAAAACTACACCTAGCAGAATCCAGTCTTACCAATAAGCATGTAATTCATGCACCAACAGGGCACGAACAATGCAAAAATTCTAAACTACTCAAGTTGCTATGGCACTGACAAGGACAGATTAATGCACATGAATGCAGGTTTTATGCACCATACTCTGTGCTGGGTCTCCCAAAAGGCACAGCTCCAGCACAGATCAGAGGCATCTGTGAACCTTCAGAGCTTTGGGACCTTTTAAATCAGATTGTCTCAGTGGGGAACATACAACTCCAAGTGGAGTCCAGAATCAGAGGCTGTGCCCAGGGCTGGTGTGCCAGCCCATCATGCCCTTTGTGACTTGTAAGGGGGAGCACAAGGCCATTCCTGCCAGGAATGCTCCCACAGGAGGGCATGGCCTTCAGACCCTCCATTGCTCAACTCAAGACCATACGTGTAGCTACAGCCTCTGTCCGCTCACCTTCTCTCAGAAAGGAAATACATTTAACTACTGCTAATCTTGCTGTCTAATTTAGAAACCAGAGGTCACCCCAACTATCTGTAGGCTTTCAGAGAAGACAGAATGATCCTCCTCTAGATTATGAGAGCACGAACACCTTCCATTGGTAAGATGGAAACAATGTGTCAACAATTTGGTTGGCAAGGTGTCCCAGGCAGCTCGCCTTTCATCGTGGAAACCTTTCAGACTCCTGTGGCATGCAGCTTTACCCAATGGAGGGACAACCAACTGCAGGAACACCCATAGATACTTAAAAGTGATTCTCCCCAACTCCCCTCTTCCCTTTTAAAAAAAACCTGTTTAAGTAGCTCCCCTGATCTAAAATGGAAGAAAGTAACAAAGTCTCCATGTCTTACCTGGATATTCTTGGATATCTGAACCATTTGTTTTTGCATACTTAGGCAAGTTCAATGACAACATACTAACTACAGCTCAATCTCCTTGTAAATACCTGCACTCTCGATGAAAAGATAAGAAACAGCTGGAGTTTCTTGAAATCTTTGACCCTTCAGCCAATATCACAGAGTTTTCACACAGTTCATGATAGGATCAAACAGCCCTACTGACAGCTTCCATATAATGTCCTTTTGCTACACAAGTTCATTCCATCTTCTATCTGCCAGCAGGCTATGATGCCATTGCCAGCGTGTCCCACATCCCTAAAGACAGACAGCAAAGAGTGTCCTGAGGTAACTTCTCCATGGTATTAATTATACCGTGCCACAAAGCAAGCTGTAGAACCCTTGCCATGAAAAATCATTAGCATTGTAATAGATTAAGACTGTAAATAGCATTAGGTCTTGCCATCAGGTGGGGAAGCACACCCATTCCAGGGCACAGCCTGAGCAGCAGTTCGTACCTCTGCACTGTTGTGACCAGCTCTTTTTCTTTTTTCTTCTGAGCTGCCAGCTGTAATTCTCTCTCTCTGCACTGCGACCGGGCCTCTCCGAGCTTCTTCTCCAACTCAGCCATGGTGTCTTGAAGCTGCTTGTTCTTCTCTTCTAGAATTTGCAGCTAACACAAGGTTACATTAGTCAGACACAGTGTCACACCAGCAGAAGGCCTTGTAGCAGACCACAGCCATGCAGTGACCTGCTGCTTAGTTTCACACCCATGTTGCTCATCTGACTGTGAGAAATCCTAATACCTACAGCTTTCTAAAAGATTGAAATACTTCTCTTCCTAAATGTATAAGTGAAAAAAAAAGAGATTTTGAAATAGTAGAAGACTTGAGAACAGAAGAGCTTACTTATATTTTTAAAACGTAAAACAAACTCTCTTTACCTTACCTGTTTAGTCTGCCCTTCTATATCATCCAGTGTTGGAAGGTCAGCCAGGTATTTTTCTAAGGTTTCAATTCGTCTTTGTTTTTCTTTGTTTTGCTCAGACTCTTTCTGGCATTTCTTTTTCAGGCTATTAATATAGCGGTCTCTAGTTTTAAGCTAGAAGAAAGAAAGAGTACATGCTTTAGGATAACAGTAAAAAATAAACCTGCTTTTGGAAGCAGAGGCTGTTAACTCTCTAAGAATTGTACTCTCATGAAGTGCCTTTCTGCATGAAAGAGTTGGCTAAGAGCAGAAAACAAAACCAAAAATTATTAATCTCAACAGCTTCAAGTTATAGGCCCACATGTGACCTCAAACTACAGCTGCTTCACCTCTGCCCAGAACAATTCATATGCCTTATGAACTGAAAAGACAAACAATTCAACACCTAAAATACTGTTAATTCTTCCACCCACTGAGATGGTCATATTCAACAAATAATCAGGATATATTTTAGTTCCTCTGGACTAGGAAAACAACTTAAAAAACAAGGACCAAGAACTTAACCTACCAAAAATGGAAGCCAAAACCCTGACTTTGATGCAATCTGACAATCACATCAGAGGACATCAGATCAGAATAGTTGCTTTCTTAAACACCTTTTCTACAGGCACCTTAATTTTCCATAAGTCTGGAAAACACTTTTTGTCTTATATTACCGTTGTTACCTTCATATTCCTGATATTTTTGCTTTATTACCTAGGTAAAAAAAGTGGAAAGAAAGGCAGGAAAAATAGTATTTTCCACTGTCCCTTCCTGCCCTCTCTTTCCTTGAGAGCTTTTTGTTCAGTGAACAGAATGGACAAGTGATAACAGGCAAATCTGGACTGTGCAGTGAATCGGGATCCAACCTACAGACCACACTGCTGACACAAACACTGCTGCACAGGTCCTCATCACTGCCACTGCCTGCCAGTTCCCACACAGTGAGGAACACAGGCAGGAAAAGCTCAGACAGGAGGAAGCAGCAGTGTCCAATTTCTGCCCTTCCTGCCTCAGTGAAAAGCAAACTGAGGGTTCACAGGAAATGGTAAGGCAGAATTTTGAGATGAGTTACGCATTCTTCTTTGTCTTCCCACCTGACACTTCACTGTATTGTATTGCTTGTATTCCTTGAACGTGATTTAGAGTAATTTAAGCCCAGTAATTAAAGAAGATGAGG
The DNA here is from genome assembly GCA_013399225.1 of Rhipidura dahli. Taxonomy (NCBI): domain Eukaryota; kingdom Metazoa; phylum Chordata; class Aves; order Passeriformes; family Rhipiduridae; genus Rhipidura; species Rhipidura dahli. The sequence continues at coordinate 518,307 of VXAC01004729.1, read as the reverse complement.
TAACAGTGACAATGCATCCCTAAAACATTAATTAGGAACCCCTTGGTCAATGGCACATTCCTGCTTGCAGTAAAGGAAGGCTGTGAGTACATTCAAAACTACCCCTGGGAATTGCTTCAGCCTGCAAAGAAACCCTCTGTCGAAACAGTTCCAAGAACACAGCTGTCTTTGTCTAAGACTAAAGTCCACTCTGCACATCCTAAGAAAATTCTCACAAGAGAATCACTCCTGCTAAATAGGCACATACAGGCTAGTAAGTGCATCTCAAAGCTTGAGCACCACATTTACAAACCATGCTAAAAATAAGGATTTCGTTTTCACAGTCTGTTTTTAAATGATGTTTTATTTACTGTAATAAACACTTCAAGCTATAAGAATGAGTGGCTTTTTTATTTCCAAAAGCTTAACTGATACCTGGTTAAAACTGTTACCATGGTTACCATTTTACCTAGTATCACTTTTTAGGATATATCCTCTGCAAGTCCAGATTTATCCATTAACCACACCTGAATCATTAACCTTCTTTTTCTATCACACATAGTTTAGCTACCTTTTGAAAATAACTCATACCAAGTTGCTTTCTAGCAAATGTAACATATGCTGCTGTAACAGCGACAAAAAGAAATGTGGAACAGGAAGGACACTTACTTTCTCCTCCATCTTCTTTTTCTCCTCACTAGATTTGTTTGAAAGTTGTTTCACAATTTCACTGAGTTGTAATTCCTTGCTCTCAGCTGCTGTGATCTTTCGCTCAAGCTCCTCGAGGTGGGATGCTGATCTTTCTGAAATGTGAGGCTGCAGTGGTGTGCTCTCATACTGTGGTTGCTTATGAAAAGAAATAAAATAATCACACAAATGAACACACACTGTACACTTGAACTGCAGAGCAGAAAACAGTCCTGCTTTATTTTTTTTTTTGCTGTCAGGAAGGGTGGGGTTTGTTTTTTTTAAACATTAAAACACATGGCAAAAGCATGGATTTCAGGAATCTGAAACAAAAAGACAAAGGAGCTGGACACCTTTACACTCATAACAAATGCATAAGAACATTGTGTGGCCACTTTCCCTCTCAGATTTATGGAATATATGTGATTTTTCTCCCAAAATCAATCTCTATAAATGCAGATAAAAATCATTTTCAAAACAAATCACTGCCACTACATTATGATACCATTTCCTGGGAAGAAAAACACTAGGAAATGTCTATGAATATATTGAAGTAAGAGATGCTTCAATCTCAAGGCCCTCCTAAAGCAGAACATCAGTACTAGTCAAACCTTAGAGCTATCACTCCTGGGGTGAGAATGGTGCAGGAACAAGCCTGAGACTAGAGCTACAGTCAGAAGGCAGGTCTCCTATCTTTTGTTCTGTATACCAGATCTTCCATCTCCACTGCTCAGAGACAGACAAGCACAAAATGGAAGTCAGCTGCATGTGGGATGAAAAAGGAAATGCATCCCATTAGGCTTTCAATTTCAAAATTCTTTTAATAACATAAATTGATTGCCTTTAAAAATACTGTCTTTATAATTTAATTAGTGACATTCCTTCAGCAAAGCATTAAGATATGAAGATTGTAATTAAACTAGATTTGCTTGTATAAATTAATCTTACGGAAGGCACACAAATCAAGCAGAATCTCAAATACATTATAAACTTTTAATTTTCTTTAAATTATGGAAGAGGAATGCACCTGCTGCTTTATTTGAAGCATAACATACTAAGATACATGCACTAAAAATTTCAGTTTCTGCAATATTGTTTCTTTTGTTTGATTGGTTTTTGTTTGCATCTTCTCCCCTGACCCCCCAAAAAATAAAAATTCTTAAACTATACAGATTTTAAAGTATTTTGTATAAGAAGATCTGGAAGCATCAAAAGCCACATTCCTAGATGTCTCAAAAAGACTTTGTATACCAAAGTTCAGTGAGGCTCCACTTGGATTTCTCTGCTCTCACACAAACCACATTCTCACCTGATGTACAGCTGTGTTATTCCAAGTACACAAATAATGTCATGCTGAAGTACTCTAGCTGAGATCCTAGTGCAGTGTTTTTGACAGAAAAAGATAACATAATAAAAGAGGGACAGATTTCTCTCTGCATATCTGCCTTTCACACTTTCTTGCTGCATTGCTTTTTAGATATGCCAAGACCTGGAGATGGAATCTGTGTGCTATAAGCAGCTGCAGTCCTCACACTGATCTGCATTTCTTGGTGAATCTTTGCTACCTCCTCCTGCTACTTGATACCTGTGCTAGTTAGATGAAAATTAGAACAAGTACACTCAAAATACCACCAGACACTCCCTTTGTGTTCCCTAGGAGTACTAGTCCATATCCTTTTCAGGTGTCTTGTCAAAAGGTATTCCACCAGTCTGTTTGCCTTCTCACATCTCCTCCATCTATTTTATCCATAAAATTTAACCATCCTTTGGGCAGTACCTCCTCCACTTCAGAAAACCTCTCATTAGTTATTTTCAGATACTCTCCTACCAAACGATTTTCTCTCCTACTGTCTCCCTGCAGGACTACCACACATGCATGCAGTTAAACCCTTAATCTTACAGTGTCACAATCCCTCACTGCTATCTCATTTTTATCACACTTCAAATTGAGTATGTACAAAATTTTAATGTAACTTAGATTTCTGCAAATATAAGGTAAATTACAACACTTAGAGGGTATTCTCTATACAATTCACAGCTATGCAATTATATAGCCATCAGTAATCACAAAAGCTCTACACTTTGGCCTGCAGAAAATTGTGAACATGCTTTTAGGTGCCATTTCCTGGGCAGTGCAAAGCTTTGCAGAAAGTATTCATCCTACCTGTAAGTTAGTCATGTACGGCTCTTCGCAGTTCACGAGATGGCTCAGTCTTGCATGTTGAGCTCGTATCTCATTCTCCCTTATCTTCTGATGTAAATTGTTAATTTGCTGATTTTGCCTGCAATACATAAATTTAATGTGAAAAAAAAAAAAAAGAATGGAACAGAGATTAGAAAAACATAGATCTTAAGACTTACACTGAGGAATACATTAACAATGGTACCCAACTATCCTGGACCCACACTAGCTGTTTTTCTTGCTGCAGCCAGACTGCAACTGTAGAAATATGATTTGAAACCTCTTTTAATTTTGTGTGGGTTGAGGGAGGCTTCTGTTGCCATTTGCTGCTACAGTTGAAAGTCTAAGCAGGGAAAAGCAAACAGAAAGCCGAACAAAACCAAACAAAAATGGCATCTTCATTTTACTTGTACTTCTCCTGCTCGGCCCCTCTCTTCACCAGAGCTGACTTTTGACAAAAGTTGAAGAGATTTACAAATTAAGGGGAACAGAAAGAACTTTAGAAGAAAAGGCCATTATATAAGTTAGCACAGCTTTTCTGCAAGGTCTTGCTTTTTGCTTTGCTTAAGACTTTCTCAGTGAACTGCTTTCCATAAGAGGTACCTTCCCCTAGGGAAAAATACTGCACTGTGTGCTAAAACAAGTACCATGCACCAACTGCCTGGCCAGTGTACAGCAGAAACAGTATCAGCATTGTATCATTATTTAATTATAACACAAATTATATCACTGTTTAAATCATGCATCTGAAGTTGGCACGACTGCAGGGCTAACACCTGCCAGCTGTCTGCCCCAATCCAAGTCACAGCCCCACAAGGTGAGCAGTGACTCTCCATGAAGCAACAGGCACCTCAAAACCTGACCCCACAATGGAGCTGTCAGCACCTACCAGAAACACACAGAGACCTTCTCACTTAACTTAAAAACAACTTTGTGCACTCCATTAATTTTCACTTTTCCTTCTTTTTTATCCTAGGATATATCTGCATGCAAGCATGAAAATTTCTTCTCAGAGTTTCACTTCCAAGCATGGAGCATGACTGGCCTTTCTGGAAACAATGATGCTGAACCCAGATGACTAAAGCCAATCTTAGGAGGAGATAAACAGCAAATACAGGTTAACTTCAAGGGAAAAGACCTGCCTGTGCACACACTGGAAAATCAAATCCTGCAATGGGTACAGAAAATCAGCAAAATCTGTTGGTATTTTTAAATTTGAAAGGGCTGAGTTTAGGAAAAACATCTTGGAAACATTAGCATGTGTATACAAAATACACATTCTACAGTCTATAAACTAACAAGAATTATATGTTAGTTGAAAAGATGCCAACTGCAAATTTCAATAGGATGCCAAAATACAGTTAAAGGGACCATTTAGCTACTCATATTCTTCTAGGCAGTTATCAGCCAACCGTACCCATATTATTTGGTTTCCAGGAGGAACTTCATATTTAAAAAATATTAAATGTAGTAGAAGCTACAGATTTCTCAGCTAGAAAAAAGAAGACATGATGAGAACATGTGTTTTTTCTGTTTCCCTATTTTTGTATCTATAAAGAACAGTAATGAATGGAAAAGCAGTATATGTAAGTTGCTATTTGATGGTACCTTAGAAAAATTCATTCAACATGAATGAATAAGAAGAGAGCAAATGAATGCATGTATGTGACTCCATAGCAAGTCTTAAAATATTTTGTATCATCACAAGTGATTTTGAGGCTTCCCTTGTTCTCTCTGCTATCTAGATGGAACAAGCTTGTACAAATACAGAAGGACTATGCAACACTGGAAGACTAGTTCTAGTCCAGTTCTAGTTGTCATCTGTAAAATGACACTACAAGCAAAAAGCTTCAAACTTATTTTGGAAGATTAGGTAAAAGAATATGCTCTTAACTTGTAACTGACCTCATAAAAACCCAAGAGTTTGTATTATCATATGAGAAAATATAAAACCTTGATGACATCTGTGCATGCCTGATCACAGAGACCGAAATTACTTAGTATGAGTTATCCAAACCTATGAAGCAAATTTTCATTTTTTATCACCTTATTACTTCCTAGACAGATCTATTAGAATTTCTGTGCCTCATGTGTTTTAAAATTATTTATCTACTTGTCACATACCCCTTGAAAGCACTATATGATTTTCTGTTTATGACTGATTTTAACTTAGCAGTGCCTTCCTTCCCAGGCAGGATATCAAGAGCCTGAACACTACAGACTGGAGTATATGTTTAAAAATATTTTTTAACTACTGGTGTAGCTTGAACTACATTACTATATTTCCTTTAATAATTCTTTCCCTACCGTACCACATCCCTGTTGGAAAAAAGGTGAGACAAGTTAATCTGAGATGAGACAGAACACAGAGTTTAGCTAGCTTGATTCTTTTCACTCTGCAAAGAATGAAACTCTCCATCATTATATAACCTTGCCAACAAAACACTAGAAATATTTTAAAGTTGTGTAGACCCCACAACTTCGTTACATAACTGCCTCTCTGAAAACAACATTAACCTCATGGCACCCAGAAACAAACGCTTTGCTGCATAACCAGAGACTCTGAGCTTTATTTAAAGGGAATTTAGGAAGTTCAGTTGCTCTCAAAAACATAGATTGCCTATTACAGTGGGAACATTGTCCCCACAAGCCTCCCTGTTACCAGCCTATCAGCCCAGCAGTTTAAAAAAACAAAATTAAATACAATCAGCCTTCAGCATTTAGGTGCCTCCATGCTTCTGTTGAGCTCCTCAACCTTTAGTGCTTCCAGAAGCCATCGGAGTGCAAGTGGGCACAGGCTGTGCCCTGAGCTCAGGGCCTGGGGGAATCTGACAGGATCCCAGCCTTGACACTTCAGTGCACAGAAACCAGACCCTACTCACACAACCAGGTGCAGTGAAAGTACTGTCCCTAGGTACCACGGAAATTACTTTCCTTCACAATGTCCTTATTTTTTTGCCCCATAAGTGAGTGTTACAATTTTATGCTGACAGCAAAGGAAGAGTTACTGGTGTATTATGTGTCATGGCACTTTTCACACAGTTTCATTCAGCTCCTTTGTCCAAAAGAAAAAAACATTATTTTACTTAAAGTGTCTGTCTTGACCCATCCCTTCCCCTTACACTCAGCCTGAAGTAGAAGACAAGACGAGGCAGTACCCTGATCCAAAGTCATCAAACAGCCAAAAGGACTCATAGCTGAGAAGTTTGTTTAAAAAGAAAATAAATAAAAAAAGTCACAAATGGCAAGAATAAAAACCATCCTTTTGCAAGGGACATTTTAGTTTAAACTGATCAGAAGGAAATGGCATTAAAAGAAGGATGCACAAACTGTAAATATTCTATTGATACAAACATGAGACTAATAATATTGTTTTCACAAACACTTCTGACACAAATCTTTCCAGCTGTCCCTCAAGATGTAATATTGCCTTCAGAAACTGGGGATGGCAGTGCAGAAACAAACAGACAAAAAGAGAATCTGAACTCCTCTTGAGGTAGGAAAAGACTGCCTGGTACTCAGAAGACTGTCACAATTACCCAGAAAAGGTCTGTACTGAAGACATCTTGTCTTTTTCTTCAGGTATAATGACTTAATAGTGAGGGGTTTTTTTCCTTCAGAAGCTACCTGCTTGCTATATTTGCATTATCTTTTTTTTTTTTTTTTTTTTAATTTCACTGATACCCTGGACCATGCCTTTGCAACCCTTTTTTTGAACCTCCAGCCATTTATAAATACCCTGAGATTAAATCCTCCCTGTGCTGCTCCTAGGTACATTCTTTCTGAGGGAACTCAGCAGAAGTGACTGGTTATCCAACATACAAGACTCAAGTGGTAACTCTATGTGTTGCTCTATGATCTCCTAAACCAGCTCTTTTGTCCAGTTCCTACATGCTAGTTATTTACATTTTAGCAAGATTATTTACAGAAAACCCTATCATTTTCACAAAGTGATGACTTTGGCTTCCAGGTCTTGTAAACACATATTTTGCACCCTTTTCTTCTATTACCTCGAACATTCTTTATTTTTGTAAACAAAATTTCAAGGCTTCAGACATTTTTCACTACTGCGGATCGATGATATATTGTTAGGAAGGAAAAGCTAAAAACCTGTCATGGCAGATTGTACCATTCTCTCACCTTTCCCAGAATTACCAACTACCATTCCTACATGAAATCCTTACACTAGAGACTAGGCTACCAAAGATGCTGACTGTGTGTCACTATTTCCTTGGTATTTAAGGAGAGCAGTATTCCTTATCTGTCTTTCTGCCTGTCACGGATACTTCCATTTGTTATCCCCCCATCCTATGACTCTACTTACAAAGCTGTCTAGAATTCAGAGGAAAACTTTTGATGCTACTTGTCCCTAACAAAATCCATTGAAATGAACAAAAAGAAAGTTAGAGCCATAAGAATGAAGTATCAATGGGAAGAAGGGGAGGTCGCTGTTTTGATTCAATTGCAGTTCTGTCCTTTAGCTCAAACAATTCCCTTTGAAAACTCAAGTCAGCAAGTCAGCACAGAGGATGTGAGATAGCAGAGAACACACGCACACAGAATGTGCACAAGCCTGGACTCTCTTCAGAGACCAGCAATACTAAACTGCATAATATACAAACTGCTTCTCCTTAAGTGTCAAAAATATTGGTATGACACAACTGACATTCACATAATTTTCTCACATTCACACAGGAAAAGTGTGGACACACACTTATACAGACACTCATATATGCACTTGTCTGGAAATAAACCATATTTCTTGAATCTGGGACCAGCTCACCCATTCGCCACAAGCCCACCTTACTCCTTTACTCTAACATGAAAGAGCCTTTAGAAACACACATCTGTCAGAGAAGCATTTCCTCCCCTCAACTTCTAAGTTATTCTTCTTAACTTTAATTCTTAAATTAGCATAAATCTAAGTCCCACACCCCAAGTCAAGGCACAGATCCAGTATCTTCAAACAATTCAGGGACTTTAGAACAGAGCTTCCCTCCACCACAGAAGGGACATTAGTAACTCCTTAAGAAACCAAATGACAATTGATGCTTACCTTCATAAGTCACAAGTTAACAAGAATTTGCTGCTTTAGTAGTAAATGTCAGAGCAGATTTCTTCAGAATCAGGGTGCGAAGCAAAATACAACATGGATCTCTCTGTATTACAGATATAATTTAGTCCATACTGCAGCTGGAGGTACACTGCTTTGTTTTGTTGCTTAAGAAGTTGGATACAAATTTTTATATCCCTTTGTTTTAGAGGCACAATCTCTTGGGACCACAAGCCCAGACGTGCGGAGTACTGATAGGGAAAGAGATCCTTAGTACACAAAGTCCTAAAAACAATGGGAATACGTTTTCCGGCGTTCAGAAGATAATGCCAAAGAACTCCAACATCAGCAAGGCTCAGGAGAAAAGATCTCAAATTTCCTATGCAATAAAGTCTCCTTTTTTTATAAAACTGTTACAAGTGACCCTTTCTTCCAGTCACAGCAGAACTTACCTTGAAGGGAAGATGGGAACACTACCTTCAGGAGTCAAGACATGATCTCTGATCTGGATGGATTGGTTTGTGTCATAATTTTTAATGACTTTTCTGAATTGCATAAAGTTTGAAATGCTTGCCTGACCCACAGGAGGTGAACTAGTGCTGAAGCAAGGCAGGAAAAAGCACAGACAGCAACTCTACTTTCTCAAAAGCTTTGGGCTACTTAATCAAGGGGATGAGGAATGAGAGGAACACAGACACAAATGTCTCTTCAGAGAGAGAACTGCACTCTCCTTCCCCTGGTGGGACCTCTTCAACTTCTGCAGTCTCCTGACAGGACAAACACAGAGCACCTCCCCTGCTGTTCTCAGCTTCGCAAAATATTAGAACTTCCTAAAAATACTTAAATCTACACAATATGAAATAGCACCAGTTCCACAGAGAAGTATCTGGGACTGCAGCTGATCAAAACTCCACAATGCTGTACCACAAGAAGCACACACTACACAACCACTGTGAGAGACAAGTGCTCAGCCCGAGGGAGGCCTCCATGGCCAGTTGGACACTTCAGGGAAGATGTGCTCATCAGCTGGAGAGATCTCAAAGAGTAACAAAAACTACTTGATGCCTAGAAAACATTACCTAGGAGATGAAACTAAATCACATTAGGAAAAGTTTTCTAATTTTTGACCTACAAAAACATCAGACTGCCCAACACAGAAAGGCTGTAGAACATCTGGTATTGCAGATACTGCAACAGTGTAAGCATCTAGTGGCAGCACTACAGCTTGTCTTCCCTATGGCCTGACAGTCAGGTTAAACAGGTCCTTTCTAGCCCTACAGCCTCTCATTATTGCTAAAATTTAGGCTATTATACAGAACTAATTTCATCAATGTTACTAGTGTTCACATCTGAAAAAGTGACCTTTTAAAACAGCTGAAATAATTACTCTGTAACAAAACCTCCCTGAAAGTTTACCAGCACAAGATACACAGAAGTCTCATCCACAAGTTACCTGGGTCATTGGTGGTATTGGAAAAAGATAAAGGCATCCTTTTCATGTTTTTATTGGAAGCAAAGTGTATTTTAGCACTCTGAGGAGGTTCCTCACATCCCCACTCCGTGCAGAATACTCCCCTATTACACACACATGTGCTCACCACCTGGGCAGTATAAAGCTTCAAGTTCCCCAAAAATGGCATCAAATTATCACTCAAGTAGATATGGATCTTAAGAAGCCAAATGAAATTAAAAGAATTACAGCTTTATACTAGCATTAGAATGATCACTATCAGAGCATATACAGTTTGATGTCATCTACTGACGTCAGGCTAATTTAATACAAGGCAAAGAAAATCTAACTCTCCTGGCTCAGTGAAAACATCTAATCCTAATTCAGATATGGATTAAAAAGTTAATGATTTAGCAACTGTTTTAAGAATGTAAATATTGCTATGCTCTGAGAGGTAACAGCTATTCACTAAAATTGTACTTCCAAACCTACCTTTCCTTAAAAAGCTGTTCAAATGCTCTTATGCTGCCTGCAAGAGAACACTGCATGCCCAGTGTTATTCTCAGCAGCTTGTGTCATATGTCCAGATATTTGGCATTTATTCACATACCTACCACATGCTGCCCCTGCCAGGCAAACTCTGCCAGGACCACACTAGAGACAACTACAGTGGCAGGTCAGTCTCAAGAGACATTCAGCATTGCACCAAACAATGTAATTTCAGTGGTGTTAATGTACTGAACAGAGGAGCAACATGAAGAATTAAAATGTGATGTGGTAATTTTCTAAACCAATACAAACACCATTGGCTCCCTCTGGTGCTACATATAATGCAGTGTTACATACTGAGCTGCCAGAGAAGTAAGGCAATGATATAATCCAATTATTTTGTACAGTAGGTGACAGACATTATAGTAATAAGCATTACAGCAGCAGATTTCCTCTTACAGACTAAATCCTTAAGTCCTCATTCATGGCCTGCCCCAACAGCTTTTACGCAGAGAAAACACAGCACACACCTTTAAGAAGTGCCACTGTGTTCTGGTATGCACACACAGTGCAGGCTGGCTCCCTCATACCAGGTTTTCTCTTCCTGAAAGCACAATCTCCCCTTCAGTTTCTTAAGAGCAGAGTTGTAAAACGTTTCAGTTTTTACTGATGAAACTAGCAGTGACTCCTAGGGTAGTTTTAAAAAGCAAACCAGAACCTATTTTAAACCCACTCAATTATGCTGTGTACTACTTAAATAAATGCTCAACAGACTACACAAAATAAATCAATTTCATTTATCTATTATTAAATCTACTGTTGAACACAGCATTTAGATCAAAAATCAAGCTACTTGTTCTATTCACAGGCTCAAGTGGCTGTTTGGGATATTAAAAACTTAAAAATGCTTGAATTTCTAGTGACATGCCAAAGTATCCAAATATTATGATTTACACTGTTAAGCATTATTCCTTGAATTGTTTTTTTAACTATTGAAAAATTACTTGCAACTATTCCTATCTGTAAATTTCCAATGCAAAACAAGGAGATTTAATAATCTCATCTGGAAGGACCAATTTTTTTGCCTTTTTATCTTGGTGTGGAAAGAAGGAAAGCAGCCAGCATGTTTCACATTCCTTCATCTGCTCTTCCTCCCTTTTTTTATCAAGATAAAGCTAAAACAGTTTAAAGATACTACCCTGTACAGAGCACCCACTTCCTACTTATCAACAGATTTAAGCACCATTACGCAGAACAAGGTGTGCGATATTAATCTCCTCCACTTCCTCGATAAGTGGGACATCAATACAGTTCCCAGCAAAAGAGTATTTAACCTTAAAAAGATGTTTAATGACCCTGTGGGTCAAGGGAAGGCTGGTGACAAGGGCAAGAGGGGGGTGTTCCTGGTGTGCATCTTTTCATCCAGCTGTTCCTTGCTGTAGTTGCCAGCAGCAAAAAGCTGGGTCTGGAGCACTGTGCCAGCCGCTGTCGCGCTCCTCTGGCTACCAGGCAGCAGGAGGTGAACCCACCTCTCAACTACCAGCTTGTAAATTCAGCAAATGACTTAAGGGGATTACACCTTTTAAAACTCCATGAAGACCACAGGTGCAAAGGCCCTCTCAAATACGTACTACCTAATCTCAGCCAACAAGTTAATTCCTCTTCCTTTTTCCCAAAGCATAAATTCTGTAATTTGACTACCACCATGTTGAATTAACTACACTTTAGCAAACTTTGTATTTTTTATTTTAGGACACTATTCCCAAATAAATTCAAACTCTGAAAAGAAGTTTAATTTAAGCTCAGGATGATCAAGATCTGGAAGACTTAGGTTTACTCCCAAACATGATTTTGAAGCTCAGTGCAAGAAGGCCTTTTGTTTCCACATGTTAAATATAGGTAATATCACATTTTCACCTAGTGCCACTTTGTGCCTTGAAGAAAGGCTTTCACATTTCAGTCTTATTAACACCTCATCCAATATGAAATGTAACACTAGTGCTTTTTAATGGAGTTCTATTAAAAGGTTTTTGCACAGCAGATATGGACCATTTTCTTCATGAGTGAAAACAAAAGTATTTTTATTTTTCATAGAAAGCACAACCTCTTCTTAAAAAAGAAAAGAAAAAATTAAACAATCTGTTGTAAAAACTTTCTAAATATGCAACACTGATTTGTACTAATCTTAAAAATACAAACCACCTATTTTAAGTGTTTCTATTTCATTTTAAAATAACTTTTCAGGCAAATGTTTTGCTCAAATGGAAATTCAATATTTGAAAAAGAGCCTGTTCTGTGAAGTATTGTTACACTGCATTATCACAACATTAACACCAAGTATATGCTTAAATATGTAACATCACTAAGTGGTCTGTTCCACTTCAAGAGCTTCCAGAGCATATTTTGCCTTTTCAGCTGAATGAAAAGAAATTATCTAAGCTGACTTGTGGTGAGAAATCCAGAAACAACTGTATTCACTGTCATCAAGTCACACAAAAGAAATTACTTCTAGAAAAAAAGAGAACTAGCACACTGTCACTGGATATCAAGACATAGCTTTTTTTTCTCCACATGGACAGTATCAAGCAACATTAGCAGACAGCCAGGTTACAAGCAGTCCCTTCAGAAACTTCCCCCTTGACTGTAAACACATTTGCAGCATGAGAAGAGCAACACCAACTGCATTTTTAGCTGCCAGTGTATAACAAGCCTTCACCTGGAGTGCAGAGAATGATAAGCCCCAGCAGAGGCACTGAAGACCATCCCAGGCATCAAGGGCAATGTACTCACAAACACTGCTGACAGCTTGGAGCCCAGGAGGTGGGCTGAAGCTTTGCTACTACAGCTTTACTACTGACATAGCAAGCCTGAAAAAAACACTGTAATTTAGATGGCCTTCGAGCTGCTGATCAAAAGGCTCTGACAGAGGAGATGTAAACAACAGCCAAGGATGTTTCCATTTTAACTGCTTACCCCCTTAGGAGATCACGAACTCGGCAGGAGAGCTGGCAGAGTGGGATGGTGAGCCCAGTTCCTAACTGAGTGCCATCATTGCTGCAGCAGCAGGTAAACACACACTGACATCCCACATCAAACCAGGCAACCCAACGCCAACTTCCACCACTGAAATACCTCCAGAGGTACTGGCCAGACTGCTAAGGGACAGAAACGCCTTCAACCACTGCAATTCCTCACTCTGTTACAAGAGAGGAATGAACAGATCTTGCACAGGCATAATCTTCTCAGTACTAAAAACTTAACAGCAGGGACTTGCTATTAAGACCCATTCAGAGTGACAGCAATTTTAATAAGAAGTTATATATTTATTGACATAAAGAGTCTGGATTTTTTTTTTTTCTGAACAATGTGTATGAGCATTTGAATAGGATTTTACCACTGAAAATTACTACAAAAGCCAGTTTCTCAAAGCTTTATAAATTTGCTTCAAATATATTGCATTTCTGTACTTGTCATGGAAAAGAAAGTCAGCACGATGTAGCTAACCAATTTTCATCTTGCAAGTCATTTCCAAGACCTTACAAGCAGAAAGATGTCCTATGCAAACCTGCAGCCTGGTAAGAAACTAAGAGGTGAATCTGACAGCAGAACTGGCTGTTGGGCCCACCGTTCCTTTTCCAATGCAAAGGCATTAAGCCTCCTAAATACATTTCCAACTTTGTGTAAGACTTTAGGCCAGCTGCCAGTCTTCTCTCCTAGCAGGATTAGCTCCTACATATTTGTGCATAAATAGCAGCTGAACTGAAACATAACAACTTTACCGAGTAAGTAGTTCTCTTGAAAGCCAGCTTTCACACCGTCGCTTCTACTTAATCTAATCTAATGAATGCAGCAGGAGCAGGGTACTTACCGATCAATCACAAACTCCTTCTGTCTTAGCAGCCCCTCTTTAATTTTCATTAGAGATTCCCAGTTGCTGGAGTCCTGGTAACTGGTAGCTGGGTAACTTGAACGAGATGTTCCAGGTGAAACCTGCATAAAATAATTGTAGGATTAGCCCCCGCAACAGTGAAGGTAAATAATGTCCTACATATTACAGCATTCACAAAGTCTTTTGTTCTTACAGAAACCTAAGGACTGTTTTTTAGTTTAATTCAGATTTGCCTTGTATAGAACAACTAAATTTATAAACAAGTCTCTTGAAACAAACTTGAGCTTGGTGTCAGTGACTTTATAATTTCTCCTGTTATCAATTCATAGCTCTGAAAGCAGTTTGCAATGAAAAGCTTATTTAAAATTTAACTATATCAAGAGGAAGACCACAAAATGTTCATATACTATTGCAATCCTTGTAGCACCTCAAACAACACTGCTTAACTTTAGACCTGCTGGCAACTGCAGGTAACAGTTGCCACTGACCCGTTCAACTTCCACCTGTAACAAGGGCATAAAGAGAAATTTCCCCTGACATGTGTGCACTTAAAATACAGAATATGGGAATACAATTCTGGCTGAATTGTTTCTGACAATAAAAGTTTCACAAGTAACAGGTTTCAGGCTATCAATTTTCATTAAAGTCATACTTTCTGTGTCACAACAACTGAACTGAGTATGAACCAACAACATCATGGTTTGGAAGATAAAAAACTACCTAGGATGTTGAATCAAGAAACCATTGCAAATTTATTACAAATATTTGCATCAGGAATTCACACAAGGGAAGGTTTAAGGTAGAGCTTCTGTGATCAAACAGGGATCCCAGCATCAGTTGCCATGAAGTATCATTTAATCTTTCACCAGTTTTTTGAAGCACTGAAAAAGGATAACTCTTTTTATTACCTGAGAAGCATCCTGGACTATGCAGTCTTTCTATGTTTTTGAAAAAGAGCAGAAAGAAAAAAAGCGAAAACATGGCTATTAAAAAACATAGTCTTTAGGCTATTTTTTCTTTCATAGCTCCAGAGTGTTTTAAATTTCATCTGAATTTACAACAAACTGTATTAAGACCAAGACATATCATCAACAATTAAAGTAAGTTAAAAAATTGCAATCCATGCTTCTGGCCAAGAAGTTTGTAAGTGAATTGTAACACTGAATGGAAAGAATTCATTGCTTAAACCCCAATACCATGAGGTATTTAAGCCAGGAGCCAGCTCCTCACAACATCTCTTCTTTAACTTTAAAAAGTATTTTTTCCCATTCAGTCTAGTTCAGTTCAATCCCCAGCTTGCCCACTGATGTATTTCTGCCCATTTATTCTAATTTAAAACTTAAAACCAGATAAAATGATAAGACTTACAATTTCTAAAAATCTCTCAAGACTGTTACACCCCTACCTCACCCCCCATCCCCCCAGGCCCCATTTATCTGCTTCAGGGAATATTTCTTTTGCTTAACAAGCTGGATAGCTTCAATAGTAAGATCAGTTATGAATGATTTAAAAAAAAAAGAAAAGAAAACAAAAACCAAACCCAAAAAATACCCACAGTTCTACACGTTAAATACTGCATGCCAATTAAAAGAAGTCTAAACTGGTAATATTAATCTTTTTTGATGCTGTTGTTTGGGCAGTGATCTAATAAAACTCAAGTAAAACACCTAGTCATGATTCTTCCTGTAAGTAACAAACATGTAGAGTCTTTATGGCTTAAGGAATCTAAAGTTTATTTTGCCTGGGCTGCTCCATCCAGACCACATCACTTCAAAGTCATCTTCGATGCTTACAGAATACCTTGGGATTGTCACATACTGTTCTGTATTAGCTATACATATGACTGGCTGAATTAACAGGCACCAGCACAAACCTATTCCAATGAAAGGCTCTCTTAGTGACCCATGCCATGACATGCAGTACAAAGTGACAACATCAGGAACTATCACTGGACTTCGTGTTATGAATTGTTTTCCTTTGCTTTTCCCACTACAGTGCTGATGAATGCTTTCCTACATCCACTTCAACACCATTACACTGAAGTCAAAAAAGATGAAAGAAACAGTCTTTATTGCAGCTGGGATCCGATCTTTACTTTTCAAAGCCAGAATCCTCTACTCAAAAGAAAACTCCCAAGCATTTGACATGATGAACAGGAAATATATGGCTTTATAAAGCCAAATCAATTTATTGAGCAAGATTAATTTTCTCTTTAAGACTGAACTACAAAAAGGAAGAGATTAAAGACAACTATTTAAATATGAACTTATCTTAAGTGAAGACATTCGGGAAGTCCCTGGTGATTTCTCTAGGAGAATTCTTCAATGAAAGCCTCTTACAATCTAGCACCTCTGCAAACTTAGCAAAATGCACTGAGGTTGGAAAAAACTTCAAATTTGGTACAGTAAGTAACTATACAAGTCAAATACTGTGGCTGCTGAAAAGCAATGCAATGAGTTTCACAAAGTTAAGAGCAGAGTAATATTCTGTGAATTAGATGCCAACAACACTGTGTTAGTTTGGGTTTTTTATTAAATCTGAAACATAAGGCCTCCATAGATGACTCACTGAGATGCTTTAATTCTGGAATATACCCAATCCTATGGAGTATATACATGCTGTATACACACACATAACAATAAATAAAATATTACTTTGTATTATACTGTGTGCTTCAATTTTTCACTCTGAACAAATGAAAACAAACAAAACTGTTTGATCCTGATATCATGTTTCATCCAATTAAAAAAAAGGAAAAGAATATACTAAAAATACCTCTTAGCACTTCCCAAAATAACAAGACACTTCACTCATTTATGAGCACATGGTGTTGACTACTACAGACAGCTTTCTAACTGCTTTGAATTGTGTGGTAAAACACAAGCAGCCCGCTTACGTTTGAGTACCTTGTCTCCTAAGGATATCAAACCAAATAGCGAGACCAGATACACTTCCAGGAGTCATGTTTAGAAAGCCAGCCACAACTCCAAGCCCTTAACCTGAATCGTCCACAACTACAAAACAAAATACCATCTGGAAATACATAGCATTCTTTTCTATCTGTCTTACAAACTACAACTATTTTTGTCACCTGGCACCTCTTCTGAGAGTATCAGCCTTGTCCTGAGAACATCTGTTCAGTCAGAACAGTATCCTTTGCACAGTGACATCCAAAGGTCCTCACTAGCTTGTTTTGTGACAAAGACTTGGCAAGCCTTCAAGTCACTGCTGAGGCAAAGTCAGCTGCTGGGGGGAAAAAAATAAAATACGAAATCTCTGCTGTACTAACCTAGATGCAAATACTTACTGCTGGAAGAGACATTGCTGACTTTCATGTTTATTACCAGTGGAAAAACAATTTTTCTGTGGACAGAGTGTAACATCATATAGATAACTTAGGTCAAATATGGCTGGGTTTTCAATTGTACTATTTAAAATTATCTTCTCAAATATGCCCATAGTTTCTGCTTGAAGGAGATCAGTGTCTCTGCACACAGAGTAGCCCAGCATTTCATGTGTAACATGCTGTATCACCTCAAATGATGTCATTTGCTACATCACAATGTAAAGGTGAAGTCCAAAAATGTCAATATAATAGTTAAGCTCAAAAAAACACCCAAAAAATCAATGTATTTGAAAGAGGTTTTTTGTAAAAGTTGCAGCTTAAATAATTTAGTGCTGTCCATACTGCAACTGTGAAGTTTTCACAGTCCATTACTAACAACTAGCAGAGCATCAAGAATTATGCCAAGTGAGTGATCCCTTCTGGACAACTGCTTATTCTTCCCTTGCTGCATTTTACAGGCATTACCCAACAGAAGAAGAACTCCTTCCATCCACAGGCCTAATCCAAGGCAAAGACTCGACACAACCAATGTTAGCAGGAGCTAAGGATTCCTATTTTGACTGACAGCTGAAGGAACAAATATGGGTGACCCCTCAGGCTGTGCCTCAGGGACATCACTGGATGGATGATGTGGGAGAAAGAAGATGTGGCTGTGGCAGCAGCAAGCCCAAATGCACTATTGTCACAGAGGTGCCTCTTGCATATGGGTCACCTGTGATGGGAAAAGGATTAAATCTGCAGTGCAGGGCAGTGCAGCAGTCACTGAGGAGCTCTGCTCCCCACCCTGGGTAAGGAAAAACTATTTACCCATCCCTTTCTCTCCAACCAGATTTCCTCCTTACATCAGGCAGAGTGTTTCAGCTCAGAACAGCTCCCATAATTAAGACAATCTCAAAAGATGGTTCATCCTTTTCCAGGCAAAACATGACAGGGATAGTAGCTCTCTTGCAGGAAAAGCAATAGAAGGCTGCAACCATGGAATAAGGCCCTAATTTTAAGGAATCATTTATACAGAAAGGCTGTGCCTTGCAGAAATGCACTAGAAAAACAGCTACAAAGCTGAATCCTCCCCAGTGTAACAGGTTCTGAGCTGGGTAAAAACAAGACTACAGACAAGGATCCCTAACTTGTGGTATCTGTATCTCACCACCACCTACCTGCTGCATAACTCAGCTCCATCTTTGCCTTTTAGGGAAGATAGTGTTTCTGCTCAGCTGGCTATAATCACTACATTTCTTGGCAGCAACACCTAGGCTGTATCACATTTTGCTATGCTTTCACAGATTTCCAGCAGTCATAGGGGAAAGAACATCTAATCATGCCCTTGCACTCTTATTTCAGCCATAGTACATGTGGTGTTCTTTGGGGAATTTTTTAAATGAGGAAAATATCATTAAAATCAAAATTGAAACACCATCAAATGGTGAGGTACTAAGAAATATAGGCGTATTGTAGAGAGGTTAGCACTGCCAACAGCAACATAAAAATCAATAAGGCTTGGAAAAAAATAACAAACACATACTTTATATAGACATTCAACCTGCAAAGTAGTTAATATAAGAGGGACCAAAATTAACGGGGAGAATAAACTTGACAGGAGTTCATGGTTTAACCTGCCTGAAAATCAGCTTAATGCAAGCCACAGTTGCATATATATGGTATGTCAGGTTACAGAAAAAGGGGTGAGGGAAGGATAAAACAGTGACTTTAAACAGCTCTGGCATAAACCCATTCGCAAGGGTATGTCTGGTAGTACAATGCCCAGAACCAGAAAGGCACTGAAATAGTAAAACATATTCAAAGAGAAATTTTCCTAACTAAAAATCTTAGTAAGAGTGTTTTATGATAAAAAGCTAAATATCACAAAGGCTGAAGAGACATGAAATCAGACAGCAAATACCTTATTTCCTAGGTTGAGATTCCATGTAAACTACGGTTGATGGAATGAAAATTGAGATATGGCAATCTGGGGTAAGAGTATCAGGAGAAAACAAACAAACAAATGCCAGCAAACAACAACAAAAAACCCCATCAAACCAACAAAAGAGATGGAGAAAAGTAGCAAAAGCATATCACAAACAACTCAGAGAAGATCCAAATTTTAGAATTTTAGAATCTGTACTGGATGAAGTTGAGAAATTAAGGGGCAAGCTAGTCCTTACTTGATGACACATCCTTTCCTTTCAGTAGTTAGGGTTAAATTATGCTTACATGTGACTAAGGACACACTGACTAAACTATGTCAAGAGCAGAATAATCACAGTTAGGCACCAAACTCATAGAAAAAGATTCAAGAATCAAAATTAATTTAAAAAGGATCACCTCAAACATACATAGCCAGAGTTGAACTGCATGGATGCTACATCTGTTATATGACTTTTTAAAGCTTTTCCAAGGAAAAATGAAAATTCAAATGTTATTTACAGACACCACCACTATCATTATAAACTTTTAGAAAGTGGAAAGCTTTCAAAATGGAGAAGAATAAACAGCAATAGCATTCACGTGCCTCCTAAAAGCAGCACTTGCTCTAGTCATTACACTTTTACAAACAAGTTTGTTCAAACTTCCTTCACAAATGAAATCCTCATTGCACACAAGGCAACACCCTTAATTCAGACCTCACAGACTTTACTCTCATAAGCCTGGGAGGAATCTGACAGTCCTACAAGTCACTGTTATTTGTGTATTTACTTCTTCCCCAACATTGTTTACACTGCAGCTGAGGCTTCTGAACTTTATCAAGGTCAGGTCTGATAACCACAACAAGGGAGGAAGACATGGTCCCTTGGCACAACAGCTTACAAATGAATTAAGAGCAAAGCATAGCAAGTACACGGTTGCTGGGATACTACAAGAGATGGGAGAAAACAAAGGCTAAGGTCAGGTAGCTATTCACCACGGAGGAAAAAATTTTAAATAAACAGAAAACAAGCAGAGATTTTCTACTGAGGGCATAGTTACAGGGTTTTGATAGCAACTGTGTGGTCACTTAAACATGGCATAAATGTACACTGCTATCAAAGGGGAGGGGGCCTGTTCTCCTGCCTCTTCTCACCACTTCAAACGTTCATACCTTTCAGCTCCCTCCTGACAGCCTCAGTCCTACACTCTTTCCCTCCATCCCACACACACGAAGGTTATTTGTATCTCAGTCAGACTCTTACCTGATTCACTGCACAAGGCCATGTGAGATCTAGCACTGGCACACACTCTTAAGTGGGAAAGCAGTGTACAAGACAACACATTTTGCAGTGGCACAGCTTTGTGCTGGATTAGTACAAACATGACCACAAGCTGAATTATCTCAACTCTAGGCACTGCCAAACCCTCCCAAAGTATCAGTGTATAGACTGATTATTTTCTAAGCTTCTGAAAAAAACCCTATTATGCAGTTGCTACGACATTGTCAAGTTACTGGCTAGGACCTGCTGTTTAGATAAACAATTAGTTCAAGAAAAGGAACTTGCACATCAAGATGGCACAACAGAATAAAACCAAAAGTGTTCTGTACTTTATTATCTCTCAAAATAGTCCTTTCTGTGTCGGCTATACGAATTATGAGGACACACACAGGACCAGCAGTACAGTTGTAGCCCACAGTCAGAGACTGCATGTGTAAGATCTCTATGTGTTCAGCACCTGCATTCAGCAGGGGATCCTGAATAAAGCAGAAATCTAGCAGGAGATTAGTAAGGGAAGGGAACTGGAATTCTGGTCACTGCTTAACTGGCAAGGTTTTGTTCCTTCTAGCATCCCTGACGGTACTGTGCAAAAGCCTCCAATGACAAAGAAGCCAATAGATAACTCTGAAAGGACTTTGCAAGATCCCTAGGGATGCATGTGGTTAGGGCAGAAGCAAGGGCAGTCTCCTAGAGGAGGCTGCCACCACTCACCAGTCCTCCCTGACTTTCCTGACTCCCTCATCTCTGCCCCCTAAGTTACTACGTTCCTGAAGGGTGACACCAGCACTGCTGGAGCTGCACATGGGATAATGATACAGCCTCCTCTGCTTATCTGCCCCTGAACAACCACACTTTGCTTGCTTTTATGTGTTGTTATAACATTCCTTCATACTCCATGCAACACCAATATTATTTTTGTCATAAATCCTTTCCATTTATATTCTGGTAAATGTTATGAACACAAAACACTTCTAGGTGCCACTTAATATGACGTTAAAAGCAACAGTGCCTGGAATTTTCCACTGATAACAACTGGGTCCTTCCTAAGTATAGAAGCACTTGTTTTATTAAGTGTTCGTTTTATCTTCCCACTGCATTTAAATTCAAATGCTCTCTGCTATAAAAAAATTTTTTAAACATCTGGAGATGAAAGGGAGTTTCCACAAGAACAACTTTTTTCTTTTTTTTAAGCTTTTAGTTCAAGTTTGTGTTAAATTCGTTATTTCTTTTAGTTTCTTATTCTGTCCTGAAAAGCAACATGACCAAAATGTGCCTATAGTTACTCAAAAATACCATTGTTTTATGTGCTGCATAAATACAGGACATGTTATTCACTACAAAAAATTATGTACTATAAAAGTAAGACAGAAGTAGCTTTAAAAAAAGGAGTAATTGGCACAAATCAACCATGAATAGAAGGACCTGTAAAATATCTCAGACATCCTCAGCCAAGTTCTGATTGTTAAATGTCCATTGCCCGTACCAACAAATACCAGTTTACTGAGTGCCAGTCTTGATTGCTCATTCATTACTAACTACATCTGCTCATGGCTAAGGTGGATGCAGAAAGTGACCTAGGAAGCAATCAAAAAAGCATCTGTTTTTTGCCTGCCTGCACACACTTTGCAAGGATGAGCAGAGCTGGCCATTGATGGCAGAGCTGGCCATCTTGCACAGAAACTAAAAGGAGTCCTCCTGCAACAAGGTAACAAAAAGGGAGTGAAACTTGGGTGTGAATATTAGAGAAAAAAAAATCATAACCCATACTTATGCTACTGGAAATGAAAACTTAGAAAAACCTTATAAGAACAGAGCACCAAATTCTCTTAATGAAACATGCAAACATATTGGAAGAGAGGGAAACCACTATGAATTTAATGTGAAGCAGTAGCATACATGTACAGAGCATGTTACATGCTCTGAAATTTCTTTATCAAGGGTCTCAATTTTTCAAATGGAAGATGTCTAGATTCTGTGAAGGGTGTTGCCCCCTAAACCAGAAAACTCAGCCTCTTCTTTCCTGCGTTCCATTTGCTTTAGCTTTTCATGACTTTACAAGAAACATGAACCATGTCTGTAATACTCAGCACAATTAACTGAAGTTTAAAAGAAGCAAAAGAATCCCACAAAAATAAAGCAGAAACATTCAAAATATTTATATTAGAACAAATCCAAGTATTCCCACAAACTCAAGAAAGTACATTTATTTAAAAACAATAATCCAGGACTGGTCTCTATGAGCACTAGCAGAAAGAATGGAGTGAAATTACTGGAATATGTGCACTTCAAGTTTTGCAGATGCAACTTCTGTACGTTACAGCTGATGGGGAAGGAATGATTAGGTAATCTTTTCCACTTCCTTTTCATCTGATAAACCAAAATTGTTAGCAGTAACAAAGACATCTCCTCACACACACCTTTGTTCTTCTCCAGCTCTTATTACCACAAACACAGATATAAAAAACAACAAGGCAAAAAAGACAAGGATACTCTATAAACAGTGGCAAGTGAGGGATTTAGTAGTCACCTTACCAGGGATTGGTAGACCAAACCAAGTTCTCTACTAAAACAGTCTCCTGCAGAGTTACTAAGATCTGTGAACATCAGAGCTCTGCACAGCATGAGTACAGTATTCATTTACATTTATTGGTGACTACCCTGAAAAACTTCCATGGGTGGGAAAATTAGAGGCATACTCATGTTTTCTGTCCCAACTGCAGGAGTTCTTCCCAGAAGGAATTAGCTGTTTTAACCAGCAAACCAAGCAGAACAGCACATGGACCTACTGTGAAGATTAAATTGCTTCAAGCAGGGATTCTACAACCATCCCTGTACAGCATCACATATATGATATATCATCACATAAACATTTCTGTCACTTGCCCCAGAATTTTGAAAAATAAAAAAAAGGAAATTTATTTTTTTTACACTCACAAGGAGACACCAAGTGCTTGCATGACTCTCTGAATTTCAGATGCATTTACAGAGGCTCTGTACCTCTGACAAATCAGGTCCTGGAATCTCAAAAGTCTCTCATCTGAAAATCCTAGCCTGAAACTTCTGCATCACTGCAGAAGATAAACAGAAGAAATGCTGCCAATTTAACACTGCACTGTGTGTGAAACCAGGAACCACACAACCATGGAAGGTAGTCACATAATTTGTGTATGGAGTAAGTGACGGATATTTGAACTGTTTGGCTTCAATCCAGATTGAACCTTTTCCACTTGAGTTTATGAGGGGTACTTGAAACACACTTGTCTCTAGCAAAAGCAGCAGTATGATGTAAGGGTGCATCCAAACATCCGTGTCACTGTGTGAAGGTGTTTTCCTTTCTTACAAGATAAACTCAGGGGGAGCCCTAGCACCTTCTTTATATAGGCAGAAAGGGTAGAAGTTCACACTAAAAAAATAAATATTACTTTCATCACCAGCAATTAGTACTTGTCACCTGTAGGTCTCCAAGCTTCTTAAAAAGAAACTAGACTTATTATTCTCATTCTACAGAGAGGAAACTGAGACAAGAACAATTTGTCCATGTCTCTTGAAAGAGCACCAAAACACAGCAGATTCTCTAGTGTGGAAACCATTTTGTAAGCAAAATACTGGTTTTAACAGACATAGATGAGACTATCTCTGCCTAAAGAAAAATAAATATGTGTTGATTGAAGGAGGTTCATTTAGAAGGTGGGAAAATTCATGTTTCAGAATGAACTACCTTTGTTTTCGTTTTCTAGTTCACAGAGATGTCAATAATGATGTCATACCAAGTACATAACCAACTGATACAGAGGATTGTATTTCAAAATCATAGAACCAATTCATTTTCAATAAAGGCCACAAAAAGAGGAAAGCAAATAGTTTCTTTTATAAGAACGAAGTCATAAAAGCAGAAAAAAAGCTCTCCACATCACCTCAGTGGTCAGGCAGCTACAGCCAAAACAATCTGTGACACTTGACAAAGCTTCCACGCTCAAGTGACTGACAGCGGAACTTCCACGAGGAAGCAGCTGCCTGAAACAGAATAGATAGTCAGAAAAGATCTGCAAGACCAAGAAATCTCTTCTCGCTACTCAGAGCTGGTCTGAACCAAGGAGTGGACCCATGTTTTAATGTGGCACATTCTGCAACAGAATAAAGAAAAATATGAAGTTTTGTACCTCAAATTCTAGGGTAATGAAATTCAGGATCTTAATTTTCTGGGGTGCTGAATGCTTTTTTCCTGAAAAAGTAATTTTGAATCAGCATTCCACTTCCAAACAGAGAAAAGACATTCTTCTACTTAAACAGACTTCAGTGATTTCTGATGAAGTAAGAAAAAAAACCTTACTGTTTTGGCTATGAATTGCATGAAACAAAGACATGAAGCAAGAGATAGCTGTTCACCACGGGAATTGTGCTAGTCTTATTTATAGTCACTCCACAGAGGGAAGGGGAAAAAAAACCCAAACTGCAGAGCAATGGACAGAAAAAATGAAGAAAAAACACACACCATTCTGTAACACCAAGCAAGAGAAAGAAAGGTGTTTCTGGTTCCCACTTCTCAAAGTAAGGCCACCTGAAAATTACCCTGAAAACTCTTTAAAAGGTTGATTTATGCCATTTACATGTTGATCTGAACAAGGATCCCAGTGAGGCAAGATGTTGAGGCCACCGGTCTACTTGCTGCCCCTCCACACTACCTGAGGGTGATCACTGCAGTATTCTGCACAAGAGAATCCTTCAGCTTCTTATTGCTGCCAAAACATTCATTGTTTGGGCAATATTTATGCACTTCTGTTAGGACAACTTTCAGCTGAAAATAGGTATCAGCAAAAGCTAAAGCCCAATCATTTCTCCTCAGTTCTGAAGTTACCCTTTCAAGTGGAGATAATCCAGCACCACCACTTGGCAACTGAAACATGGACTTCCAACTTTATCTCTCCTTCACGTGCCTTTGTCCCGCTGTTCATCTATCACTCACAACATGTCAAATAACACACCTAATCTCTGTACTTCCCAGAACACTTTATCTGAAAGACACTCAACACAGTTTCTTAGGTATAAGGATCTCGGCACACCACCTAAAGCACATTGTTCAGCTTTACCAATTGAGGACACCAGTAAGCCCTAAAACACAGTTTTCCCAGGCGTTTCATAGAAATAAAGACCCTTCACTGCAATGAAGATCACTGAATTTCCTCTCCTGTCTCATGTTGCAATTTTGAAGACACTTGGCATCACTGCAGGTAACTGCTACTAGTAATTGATATGACCTTCATTAACCTAGTAAAAAGGTACATTTCATTGCTCTGAAAGCCACCAAGTATTTACAAGAAGACAGTTTTTTGTGTTGCCAATATTTTGTTGCAAAATAAACCATCTACATGGGTCAAGTCTGTGCTAACTGTATGATCTCCATGTGAAATAAGTGCTTCCTAAGGTGGTATGGGAAGATGAAGGACACAGACGACTTTCAGAGCAACAGCCAGGCAAAACTTCTTGTTTTCCTTCTATTCTAACATGGGGTCAAAGCACCAAAGACAATAAACAGGCGTGACACACTTCTGCACACTGCGATCTACTTTAATGGTTTAAAGTTCATGCCAGTAACAGCAACTGAAACAAAAACATTCAAGATGACCTTTCCAAAAAATGTCTTTGGTCAGTAACAAATCAGATGACTAGTACTACCAGGGCCTTCACCATTCCCAAAAAGAGAAATATTTCAGACCAAGTTGTACAGTTTTCTATTAATTTATTTTGTACTTTTTTTACATCACTTTGCAATGGTATGCTTTAAAAGCTGCAGCCTCAAAAAGCAATTTGTAAAGACAAAAAAACCCCTGAAGATCAAACTAATTTAATGTCTGTCCAACTGTTAGGAAATGTAAATACATCTTGTCCCAGAGGAGAGTAAGATGAAGCAAAGCCTAGATTTCTCAGGAGAAATGTTTCCTGTAACACTAAGGAAGACTGTAAGTCTCACTGTACAAAAGCAGGAACATCTGCAGTCTCAGAAAGGCAACTTCCTCCACATAAATCCAGAAGATACTGAGATTACAGATGTGAGTGAGGTTCACTGAAGTCAGGTAATCACTAAAGGAGGCATGAGGTAAAACATATAAGCAAATGGGTCATAAGTCTATCAAATTCAAGTAAAAAACCTCAAATGCATCAAAGAAGTTATTATCTCTGAATTAATTAGGCTTATCTGGTGTGATTCTGGAATGCTATTCACATCAGCACTGAAAATACTGATCTTCCTGCACTTCTGAAGGAAGGAAAAACTCACATTTCCATTTAGGCTGTATTGGGCTCACAGCACAAAGGTGAAGGATACATTAGCTGGGTCCTTTCTCTTAGAGAATAGCAAAAAGGGTCCTGTAAGCCTCATTTGCTGATACCTGAATGGCTACAAGCAATTACCCATCACAGAATCAGGCCAGAAAACTACTGCTTACAAAAAGGAAACATCTTAGAGTTCAGCTTCAATACCAACATCTGCTACTCTGTCCCACATACACACAAACTACTGCACATCTGTGGCAGCATTCACTTCTTCCTTCACTGTGTTTTTCGTTACTGTTTAACCAAACGTGCAACACAAGAACCTCTGCCATGTGAGATCACAGAGGTACTTTTGCAGTGTGAGAGAAAACAGCGGCAGCATCATGAAACAACTCACCAACCAGAGTACTCAGACTTACTGCTGAATTTCTTTACTTGTATATTATAAATAATTGGACTTGGGTCGCAGCCCATTTCTATGCAGAGTCATGAGTACCAGTGGAACAGACAGTGGCACCTCAAACTCTTTACAGATTATAAAGGTGGCCGGTGTCTACAGTGGAAATTTTGAAAACTAGCACAAGAAAGGCAAAAATAATCCAGGAAATTATTACCAATGTGAATAGAAGTCTTATGATTATTATTTAAATAAAGCAGCTGGTATGTTGAAGTACAACATGTCTCTTTTTAGACATTATCCCAAACATCAACCAGATCTCTAAATAATTTTTGAGAAGAAACATGTTCTAGTGGTAGATTCCTAATCCCCCTGGAGAAAGCCCAGATCATCTCCATTTAAGGTCAAGCAGGCAACAGCTGCACATTTTTGTTCCCCAGAACAAAATGCAGCAGACCAAAACCTCCAACACAGATTCCTTTTTTAAAGCTTTTCCTTTGTGATATCCACGGGTGCCTGGACCTGTTCACCCAGGAGTGAATGAAAACAGTACAGTGATGAGCTCATATATCATGTCTGTACTTGTCAGACTTGACATGTCCCATAAGCAGTACCTTGGCATCTGCCTCAGAACCACACCAAAACCAGGAGTTACACGAGGGAGTGATACTAACCTGAAGCAGAAAAATGTTCTCAAGAGACTGTACCTAAACAAGCTTGTTTTCAGAGAACCAACATCAATACAGATCTACCACACCATGGGGTCTGAACTTGTACATGTTACTGCTATTTGACAAATACATTTCCATCTTAAAATTCTTATCAGTTAGGCATTTAGAGAAGACATGTATTGTATTTCTGATGAGAACCTACCATTTTTTCAGTGCCTTAATTTGTACAATAAAGTATCAGTCTTTAAGATGGAGACCAAGCTATGACTGTGTCAGCAGGTCACAAACAAAACCAAATTCTTTTAAGGTATCTCATTTCTAAAAAGCTCCAATTCATTAACAAAATAGCCAAAAATTTGGGGTAGTGTAACTAAATAACATGATAATTCTACATCAATTTGGTAAAAGGGGTGGAACGGCATTGCAGCTGCTGTAGTACTGGGTGTTGGACTTCATAACAAAATACAGAGGGTGAATTTCAATAGTATAGTTTTATATTACATCTTACAAAAAGCAAACAATCCAATGCTAGCACTTCTCTTGGATGACAGCATGCAATAAAAACATGAAACTTCCCTCATAAAAAAAGCCAAATACAGTTTGCTTGACTGTGAGAGATTTACAATGTTAATAATGCCATTATAAGTAAATTATGAAACACTTTGCACCAGTGAAGAGCCATCACTCCTCACTGTGAAGATATTCAATTAACTTTCAACTGAAATATGTGACCCCCAACTTCCTGGGTTTAATATTAAAGGCAACTGAAAGCAGGCAGATTTATTATACTAAAACCAAGTTGCTAACTTCAACTATGATATAACCAATTTGCAGAAGAGCTAAACTGTATTTACAAAAATAAAAATAGAGCTCAATTTGAAACAGAGTGGTACATCACCACCAACTCCCTTCTGTCTCTGGTTTGAATGATGTAGCACAGATCGGCTTCCAAGGAACAAAAAAGAAAAACAAACTAAGCCTAAAAAACTCACCCTGTCTGGGGTCCTGCTTAAAGCCAAGCACTCATCTATGCTGAACAATTATTGTCAAAACCGAATCTGTAAGTGTTCAGAGCTAAGCTGAGCTTCTGTATTTCTGCCTGCAATTTCCATATCAGGAAAAAGCACATACTGTCAGTTGCATCCACACAGAAAGCCTGATGCTGGATGCTTACACACTTGACAGCATAATCCTTTCAGATCCAGGAAATCCTTCACTTCCCGGATGCGCAGAACCTACCCTGCGTATGCACTATGTTGTCACTTCTCACCACAGGAAAGTATACATATAATAACTTGTAAAGTAGCATCAAGCTGCTGCTCTTGTCCAAACAAAAAGAAATGGTTCTCAAAAAATTCACTTAAATAGAGTCCAGCCACAAAAAGTGGGAGGGGAAGAAAAAATGTGGAAGTGTGTTTCAAATGAAAGAGAAATACTTGGAAATATATCGTAATGATACATTTCAAAGA
Organism: Rhipidura dahli; assembly: GCA_013399225.1. Lineage (NCBI taxonomy): Eukaryota > Metazoa > Chordata > Aves > Passeriformes > Rhipiduridae > Rhipidura > Rhipidura dahli. The sequence goes on along the minus strand of VXAC01004729.1, from coordinate 489,240 downwards.
TGAACTTAATATATGCCAGATCTTATTTGGAAAAAAAAATCCTCTAATCCACATATTAAAGGTTGTGAGAGACTTGAAATACAGAAAATTTATTTCAGTTTAAGCACTGTGAAAAAGATGATACTGGAAAGCACTCACCATACACTATGAACTGAATACCAGCCGTGTAACAGAATTATCAAAACCATATATATTGAAAGTATAGTTTTAAAAATACCTTGTACAAAAGAAAATCACTCCAAGTCAAACACACACAAGAAATATGACAGTCCTCACTATTTAGGTTTTTTTACAACAGAGAAAAATTGCTGAAGCAAAAGTCATACATCCAAAGCAGCTCCCTGAATAAGTTCCCATTTAAGTTCCTGTTTAAAACAGGCAGGGAGTCAGCAAGCAGCTCCCTTCACTACCCCACTGAAGCACGCCACTTGCCAGATTCCCTCATCCTGTGGTTGAGCAGGTGGTCTCCCTGGCACTCAGCTCCTTTCACAAAAGGAAAGGTGCTGCTAGGAACAAGTTTAGAGGAGCCACTGCCTGTGTCAGAAGGCACATGGGACCAATCAACTCGTGAGCTGCTGAGTGACACCGGGAGTCCTGCCTCTGAGACTTTTGTTATTTTTTCCCCTCAACCTACTTCAATTGTTTCCACAACTTGGTCACAGACTCGGACAAGTTGCCAGAGATCTACAGGCACATCCCACAGCCCGGAGCAAGCTCCTCTGTGCTTCACTAAGTCACACCTGGGGTAAGGAACCTCTCTTCTGTGTAATGCTTTTAATTCTTGCAGGAAGGCATGCTGCAGCTGTACTTTTCTACAAAAAAACTCCTCTACTCAAACTAACAGCAGATTTTAACTGTTTATCAAAAATATGGAAATGTATCAAAAATATACTGCTGTGTGGGGGAGTCTTTCAGCAATACTAAAGACAACAGAATTTCCTACATGTTCATGGAACACTGGCTGTCCTTGGGTAGATGATTTATACATGTGGTATGGCACAAGAAGGTGAGAAGGTTTCATCATGTTTCTCACACCTTTGTCTTTCCTTTTAAATTTAATACCCTTTTGCTTGTTTTTTCTTTTGTCTGTTTGGTTTTGGTTTTTAATCCAAAATCTACAGAAAGATTAATTCACTTAAAGTTTCATAGAGGCTTGTTTTTCCCAAAGCTGCCTATTCACAGTCCAGCAAGGGTAAAGAAGCCCTTCTACCAATAACTTGGAACGTTTTTCTGATCTAACACCTTGAGAGAGCAAACCTTTTTTTTTTGCTGTATGATGAAAAATTACCCTTAATTTAAAAATTTAAGAGATTTATAGCAGCACTAGAACTGAAATTATACCATGTTACTCAAAGTGCAGTTTAAGCTACAGAATTCATGTAGTGTTTTTGCTTAGACATCCGTTACAAGTTTATTTTCTCCTGTTGTTCATTGTAACTTACACACTTGTCCTAGACTGCTTCTAATAACAGATAAATAATTTAGCTAGGATTTGTAACATCATGAACTGAGTTTCAAATGCAGAAAATAACCCATTTATTTGTAAGGGAAGCACAGACATGTTGTACAATGAAATACAATCCCAGCTTTAAAATTATTGACAAAAAAGTGCATCTCACACAGAAACATGTCACATAGAGAACATTTAATATTTACATTTATGAATATTTTAAAAAGAAATACAATTCACAAACATGTCTCTAAGGTACTTATGCTCCTTACAATCACATTCCCCCTTTGCATCAATTCACACCTTACTACTAACGTCTACATATGGTTCTGGTTATAGAAGAGACAAACTTAACATAGACTTTAGTTTTGTGAGGTGTTTTCTCTATTAGTGAAGAGACAGACCTAATTCCTTTTCCTATTAGTGACTGGTAGGCATCAGGCAAAGATACATCCAGGTGCTTGGTTTTGGGCTCAGCAGTCTTATGCCAGTTTTGAACATTCAAGTGATTGAAATGTCAGGACATGCTGTTACTCCTAAGGCAAACAATCTGTTACAGAGTTCTCTAGAAGCTGTTTTCAGTAGGCAGAAGCAGCACTTCAGACTTCCCAGTGCCTACAAGGAGCAAGAAGATTATGAGATAGATTTTTTTTCAAGGCTGAAGTTATACATAAAGTGTATTTTCAAGTGAAGATTAAGGTTTATCCCATCAGCCAGAGAATCTTTCTCTTCTACCACATATATTGCATATGCAGACTTTTAAAAATACAGACTTTATGCATACACTCCTAGGTTAAACATACACACAGACACTTAACTGCTGTAGGCAGCTCTTTACTGGAAGCTGGAATGCATCCCATAGCTACAGCAGGTTAGCTGCCCCATCATCTCCATTTTATCCTGTCAGACTTCAGTAATTTCATGTAGATGAGCGCGTGGTTCAGCTGTTAAATTAAATTTAAAAATTTCACACTTATAATATCCCGTGTCACAGACATCCAAACCGTGAAAAACAAGAACCTACAGTCATGACAGAAGCATGTGCTACAGCGCAGGTGATAAGTGTTACAAATCAATGTGAAATTAGACATTAAGTTACAGCAGGCAATTTTCTTTTCTTTTTTTTTTTTGCTACTCATTTGTCAAGACGATGATGCTGTTGTTATTTGTATTTAAGAGAAATTCAGATTTATGTATATACCACATTGCCATTTTTAAAAGCTGCATTTATTTCTCATCCTCTGAGGAAATTAGGAATATAGTGCCTCCATTTTACAGCAGGAAACTCATTGAAATCAGTTTGTAACTGGTAGTGTAAAGGTGATTTTCACTACTTTTTCAGACCAACAGCAAACAAAAATTTATGGGATACATCCACAAAACTACAACAGCAACTTCTTATTTGCTTTAAGAATAATTTCATTTAGGAATAGAAAAGTACCCCAGATGGAGAAAATCCCACAGGGAAGTAAAGTTCTGTTCCCTAAAACTACAAGACATGTTAGAACTGAAGATTGCTTTTAGTTTCTAGAAACTGAAGAAAGGCTTAACAGGACTTTCCTGGCATCAAGTAACTTCTCAGAAGTTGAATTTATCTATTATATCCTTCTCAAACAATGGCATGTTATTGTTCCCCGAGCAGCTACAAGGTTAAAAACAAAATTTGGACCATCCCCTTCTCTGCCTTTTATACATGCTAGATGTATTTCAATTTTTACTTTAATTCTGATTGCACTTAGACCACTCCCTTTTAAAGGGACATTATGAACCACCAAAGCTAAAACTCAACATGAAACAACTTGTTAGGTACTCAGTGAAGGCAGCAGAGGATGAAGTTCATTTCCCAGAAGAAATTTACTATGTAAAAGGCAAATCACACCAACAGACTGGAAATGGTACACAGTTATTTATGCCTTAATGGAGACCAAAGCACCTGCCCAAGATGCCACTGCATGGTCCTGCAGCAGCTGCAGGAAATTTAACCAACTTTAAAACTAGCCCAAAGCACTGACTCCCAGGCTACTCTAATGGACCAGCACACACAGAAGTCCCAGTTAACCAAAAGATATGTGGATAAATTCCAAAACCCAAAATGGCTGGTGTGTTCAGCTACTGGTCAGTTTAATTCCTTGTCACCTACACTGTTCACATTCTCATGGACTTGACATACAAGTACTGCTGGTCTTGCTTCTTGGAACATGAAGAACATCAAAGTTACTCACAAGAAAGACTGTATAAACAATGACTTTGTAAGAGGGGGAGGAAAAAAAAGAACCTCAAGTGTGAGCCTTCCCATATGCTCTCTGAAACACAGATGACACTTCAGTACAGAACAGACAAAAGGTAAAGAGAAAATGAGCTTGCTTTCCTGTTACCAGGCCTTCTCAAACTATGAGTTGAACTGTTGCTTCTTTCCCCATCCCAAGGAAATGTTTTCTCCATATGATTGAAAAATGACATTATATGCCACAAGACAGTGTCTAAATCTTAAGTCAACATAACTTTTTAGTACTTTTTCCATCACTATGTTTATGGTTAGTAAGACATTTCTTTCCAATGGTTAAAAGTCAATTACTGGGGTTTTGGGATGTCATTGTAAAAATCTATGCAATAGACTTATGCAACATAACTTTTTAACAGTGTCCCTCAGGGCTTCACTTTGAGGTCATGTGGAACTGCAAGAATTCAAATAAGTCAAACCTCCTCTATTCCACTGATATCACTGCTGCATTTAGTGAACATATGACAGGAAACAGGCTGTGGCATTTCCAAGGGAGCCAAATTTATCCTGTGTGACTTCAAAGGAGTCAAAGCAGTTGCACCAGGAATGAGCATGGCCCACAGTCCTCACTCTGGTCACATACCCCCTCTCTCATTGTGAAGGGCACCCAGGAACAAAGATAAAAATAACCTAATACAAATCAGGGAAACAGTCACATGTCAGTGAAGTGGGAAGCAATAATTGTGATCAGTGAGTCATTCTAAAGTATGGGGTATAGGGGATTCCCTACATAATAACATACAGGGTCAGCCACCAGATCTCTTCCTGCCGATTCACTCTGTGCCTAAGACAAGCCTTGCACATCCATTAAACAGCAATGATAAAACACAACTACACAGCAATGCAGCCAGCTGTGTATGATGCTCAGCCTTGTCACACAAGTAATACTTTGTGACTTCTAAAAAATATCAAATATAATTCGCCCTTTTGCTTCACTTTTGTTTCAAGAAGTGGTGTGTGCATATGCACAACTCTTCTTTATATTGTCCTAAAACACAGGGGATTGAACAGCAGAGAGCAGCTACTATTTGTGACAATAATCAGTCTTTGCTTCTGTGTAATTATTTTCCAAGCTGTCCATTTTGACCTTGACAGCCACCCATATGCAGCTGGGTTACTGAATCTGTTTCTCTTTCTGCACACTTTAGGTGGGTGACAGTGCCATGGAGGATTAACAAGCAAGGTATGTGTTTATTAGTTGAACTTGAGCACTTGTAAAGACAAACTTTTTTTAACACAGACAAAGAATTGGCTTCCTTTGCTTACAAGAAAACTTTTCCCACAGATAGGTGCAGTAGGTTAAACAACACACAGATGTTTCAAAAACTTCCAAAACCATGTAAACTATTAAATCAAGAAACTCAAGTTAATCTATTTTGTCCGTTTCTCATCCCTTCTCTACAACATTTTCTCTTTTCAATAGGTATAGACTTATAGGTCTTATAGACCTTCCATTTTTTAGGATCCTTATTTTATCAGCTGTCTGGTCACATATATCCAAATACCAGTTTTGACCTGGCATCTGTAATGCCCAACCAGCTAACACTGCTTTTTATGGAAGCACCTCAGAGCCCCAGGGTCATGCAAGTGAAACACTTGCAGCAACACAGCGAGTGCAGGTGCCAGCACCACTGCAGTTACACCTAACACAGTGCACATGAAATGGAATGTACATTTATTGTGCATGTACACAGGCACACATCAGTGCTGTTCCAATACTTCTGTGGACCCCAAGGAAAAAAACAATCAGGAAAGGTAACTGTTGCTGCAGCAGGTCACACACAGCTCAAAGACCAAGAGTTGCACACAACCAGCACTGAAAAAATGCCGTAAGATGCTGTGATGAAGTCACCCACAGGAAATGCTGTCCTCTGGGCAGTGGCTGTGGCACAAGCTGGTTACACAAATTCCACTCTATCTGTGTAAATCCATTAGCAGTTCATCTACTGGGACTTGTCTGCAAGAAGATAAACAGTCAAATGCACTCCAGCCTGTACTGGGCTGGGAGAATGAATGTGCATTCAGCCAAGAGACTTGAGAATTCCTGTGCATGTCTTGCTTTTACTGCACTTGAGATAGTCTGTGACCAGCAAAGAGCTAAGCAGGATATACTTGGCAAGCACTATAGCTGCTTAAATAAATGAAAACAGGTACAGCAAAAAGTCAAACAAAGATGAAAAATTATAGTCACTACAAGAGTACATTCCTGGTGTGTGTTTTGTTCTCAATAAAGTTAAGATCAACTACAGCTCAAAAGATCATAACAAAATCTGAAGTTCAGTTTTAGAAGGAGATGTCATCACATGGAATCCTCTAAAGGTATTAAAATAACCATGTGCAATCTGATTGCTTTTGAAAGTCTCTCTTAAATACCACCACTGCCACTGAAAACACATGTATTCTGTTCATACAGTACCATTTGACTCTACAGCCCAATATGGAGGGATTAAAAAAGGAAGAGCCTGAAAGACACTTTTGTTTCCTTTTAAAGTTTCTAGATTTTAGCCACATATAAAGACAAATTCATAGGCAACAAAGTATCTCTGATTCAGTCAGGATCATCATGTAATTTCGGCAGCAGACATCTAAGCAATTACTTTCCTTTATGTGGCGTATATCATTTCACTTACTGCCAAACCAAAAAAATAAAGCGGTGACAAGGAGAGGCCTTCCATGAAAAATATGAACACAACTGAAATTCATAGAACATTTAAGGGCAAGTGCAGCTTTAGGAACAAAGTCTGACAGATGCATATATCATCATCTTAAAAACCAATTTTTCACATTGTGACAGCACCTACATTTAGAATCCAACTCACCGTAAGCTAAACAAGCACATATCTCAGCTAGCTTCTTGCCACGGAAGGTTTGAACAGGAGGGTTTTACACTGCAACTACTTGGAGTTTTAAAACAAGTGATACCCAGTCTGTCCATCTGCCATTAAAGAGGACAAAAATACACTTTAAATGTAACACTCACTTAAAAGAAGAAGTCATGTAAATTCTCTGATTTGTTCCTCCTAGCAATCCTCTGCCTTTGTAGCCCTGTTTGTAAAACACTGTCCTACATGCATAAAAAATATTTAGCCCTTACTCTGTCATGTCTGTTGAGAACTATGCTATTAAAACTCCCTACAGCAGCGATGCATTAGCTTTTAATTGCTCACCATACAGAACTTTTACTTGGAATGGAAACACTTCAACAAGATTTCTTTTCCTCCCTTCCAGAAAAAGGTACTGGTAAATCAGATTATCTGCCCTATCAGTACCAGCCAGCAGGACTATCCATATCTCCTGGCTGAAAGGTCTGTGACCCTACTCTTATCATCAAACTTTCACGTGTGCTTGAACAAATAAAGCAGAAGGGTGTGTGTGGGAAGGCAATCAGCTATGGCCTTTTCACAGACTGTGTGAGACAGAGAGCTTAGGATCTAAAGCATAATCTGGGCAAAACCCAGATACCCACAATTTCCATAGTACAGTTACTCAACACTGCTAAGAAGAAGGTGCTCAGTAGCCTTCAGGAGGAGTAGCACTATATAGCACAACCTAAACTTAAAACCCCGAATTTTTAAAATCCTGTTTTTACCTAAAAACACTGTGACTTTTTAGAAGTGTAAAACAATTTCCATTTGCACTCATAAAAACACTTCTGCACTTCTAATTCTCTGCTTTCCTGCTTTCCAGCTCCGCAAAGGCTGTCTAAAACAAAAAGAGAAGATATTAGGCACTTTGCACTGCTCCTGACCACTGCTCTTCTTTCCTGCACTCCTAAAACCTCTGATTTGTGCTCTCTGCTTTCTTGCTGCCATGGAGAAGGTCCAACACATAACCCGCTCCGCTCTGAGGAGAGCCTCAACTATTGAGGTCAATCCACAAGCACGCCAAAGGCTCCAAGAGCTCTTTGTGAATTTCTGCCTGATTTTAATTTGTCTCTTGCTGATCTGTATCATTGTGATGCTTCTCTGAAGTTCCAGCACTTCTCTGCACTGTCCTCTAGGAAAGTCACCCCAGGGGGAAGAGAGACCTACACCTGCAACTCCCAGTGCAAGGATCCTCATGTGACAGGGGCTAGCACTTGGACTAGAGGGTGTGCCAACAGGTGCCCTGTTATCTTACTGCCTGCTACATGTATTAAAAACACGTTTTCTGTGCAGAACAGTGTTTAGAGCCTGTAGTTACAAAGCTGTGCGTGACTCTATTTGTCAGTCTCAATCAAGAGATGTCTTTACAACGTGGGGTAAAGTATCGGCAAATCAGATTATCTGCTCCCGTCAGTAACAGCCAGCAGCTGGTAAATCCAGTGTTTTAGTTAGACAAACACCACCATCACTTTTTGGAGGCCTAAGTGTTTTTAGGTTTCTCTAAAAATTTTTAAGCCCTTGGAAGGGTTCCAAACTTGGACCATGACTGCTCAAAGATGAGCTTACAGCTACACAGCCCTCAACACATCTTGGGAAAATTTCTGCTCTTAGTTCAAGGTGCTGCATCTCTGCATTATCAACTGAAAGCGTTCAAATTGTTTAAGTGTTTTTCAAAGGAATATGAGAATAAACCAAAAATGTCTTCTGATCTAAAAAGAAAAACTATTTCATACGTTTTTCTCCCTGTTTAAGGGATCTTATATATGTGACATCTGGAAAGATTTTTCATTATGTTTTGCAGAAAAAAATTGACACTACCATAACTGATATCAAAAATTTGTTTTTCCAGAGTCATTTAAATGACATGGTAACTGGCACAACTTGGATTCTCAGAGTTCTTAATATTTGCCTTTAGACAACTTAATTAAGGCCTGTTCTAATTTATGTAATAATTTCCTTAGTTTAAAACCACAAAAAACCTTGGAATTTGCCAATGTCACATGAGGTGGCTTATATCTGAAGTGGCAAAAAGTCTAGGTCACCATTACTGCTGTTACTGAAGTGTATCCATACAAATACAAGTAACATCCCCACCTTCAGCTGCAAATTCCTGCTAGAGAACATGCAAGTATCTTCCTAAAATAAATGACAGATAAAGTTATAAACAATTATGCACAGGAGGGGAAAGCACTGCAGAAATATCTTTCCAACATGTAAACCATAGGCTATACACATAAGAGATGACACTTCTACTCCAGCAATTGTGAGTAACAAGATTAAGAAGAAGACTTCCAACCCTATTTCAAGTAAAATTCCAAGAAATTTGATAAACTTTTCAAGTTGCAAGAAAGCTCAAAAATAACAGACCAAGGTCAGACAGACATCCATTTTTTAAAGAGAGATCCTTCTATTCCATTCTATGTAAACATTCTTACTGATGAATACAGAAAATCAAATCATGCTTATCTTGTATTCTGCTTTAAGACTTAGTACTTAATGAATAGAAGTTGACAATGAACAGCTGAGCAGGAAGGGAAGAAATCTTTGAAAAAATTCTGTATTCAACAGAATGCAAACAAATCCAGTGGTGATGAATTTCCTATCTGGTGAGCAGGTATGTTGAGACCAGACTCTGAAATAAGGTTAACCGCTAGAGGAAATTAGGATAGCTACTGTTTGAGGTTTAGGGCAAGCACTGGTGAGACTGGCAACACACCCCCACCCTTGCAAGTTAGTATATGAGCATTACTGATTTGAACTGTCAATGTAAATCTCAATTGCCATTTCATGCATTTTGAACACTCTCACAAACACATGAGATTTTAGCAAGCATATTCCCCTTTTAGTCCTTCTTCCTCTTCTTATCTGTATTTTTGTGATGGATAGAGTTTCTAGCTTCAGTTTGCTTTGGATGTGTTTCAAGAGACTTCAACTGGAAACAGACAATTGTTTTACACTACTGAACACTTGCTGAAGAAAGAAGTGTTAAGAGTAAAGTATCACCACCTACATTCTGAGGACACATTTGGATTATAGGTTTCACAAATCAATAATAAAAAGGAGTCAGAGAAAAGCATTGCTAAAAAACATAGCCCAATACAAACAAATCCTTCAGCTTTCTCTTTTGTACCTGAAAACCCGTAACTTATGTTAAAACAATAACCAAACAAGAGCAAAACCAAATTATCAATAAACTCAAAGCCCTATGCTATTTTAAAGCAATGCAGATATATTGCCTATACTGTATGGTTCATTTGTGTCTTAGGCTTCTGTTCATCAGAAAATCTGCTACTATCCTCTATATCACCAATTGTCAACCGAACCCAGAGATTTAAAAAAACCCCTTTTGTATATAGTACAATCTCCTTTATCGACTTATACAAGCCTTAAAAGTACCATCTACTATATTTTTATTTAATAAAAGGACTGCTTGAAAAATGTTAATGCATAAAATATATCCAATTCTGTTTAGAAAGCAGCATCCATTCTATTCTATTTATTAAAGTTATGTGAAAAAAATCTAGTTATCACACAGCTTTCTAATTCTCTGTATCTTCATTTATTCTGTTTTGGTTTTCAAGAGTAGTCTTCACTGTTTTGTGATGTCCAGGTCACTTACATGCACCTGATTCTCACTCAGTAGGTAGTGCTTGTAAGTTTGTAAGTATTCCTAATGAATTTTATGCAAGTGTAATCAAAAAGTTCACCACTTTTATGAGCCATAATAAAAATTGCAAACATGTACAACATGTACCTTGGATTAAGTTTTCACTTCTCTGCTCCACTCCACTCAAGCCTAAATCTTTTTCCAAAGGTCATCTTACACACTAATAGTGAATAAAGACAGCTAAACAGGCAACAATCTGCTATTACCCTTCCTCCAAAAAAAACCAGTGACCAACTTCCCTGGCAATTTTATACTGAGAAGGAGCTCAATCAGGAACCAAAATATGCTGGTTTTAAATATGTGTTTTCTTAGCCAGCTCCTCAGCAAAAATTGATATAAGTGATTCAGTAATTGAATAATTGGTATTATTCTCTATGTGAAAACATGACCTGTTTAAAAATTGAAACTACTCTGACCAAAACCAGTCAGTCAGGCATTTTAGAAGGAAGCAGATATGTTTCTTTATTAATTCCTCTACGTCAATTAAGCAACAACTTCCTTTCCTAGCAGAACCAAACCACTCAGTGGAAAGACAAGAGTAAAACAGCCTTAAACAAAATTGTTCACATACCATCCACAAAATGTTTGTCACCTCCCCAGCACAAGGAATTTTTATCTAAGTTTTGCTACAACTATACCAATAGCCAGTGGTACAACTAGGCCAGTGAGATCCTGGGATGCATTAGGAAGAGCATTCCCAGCAGGTGGAGGGAGAGAATCCTGCTCCTCTACTCAGCCCTAGTGAGGCTGTACCTGTAGTACCATGTCCAGTTCTGGGCTTCTTGGTACAAGAGAGACATGGAGCTCCTGCAGCAGGCCCAGCAGAGGATGACAAAGATCATTAAGGCCCTGGAGTATTTCTGTTAAGAGCAAAGTCCAAGAGAGCTGGGCCTGTTCAGCCTCAAGAAAAAGGGACTGAAAGGGGACCTCATCAATGTCTGTCAGTATCTGAAGGTGGGTGTCAAAATGATATTTCCAGGCTCTGCTGGGCGGTGCCAAGCAGCAGGACAAGAGGCAATGGGCAGAAACTGATGCACAGGAAGTTCCACAAGAATGTGAGGAAGAACTTCTTTACTGTGCAGGTGACTGTGCACTGGAACAGGTTGCCCAGAGAGGCTGTGGAGACGGAGATGTTCAGACACCACCGGGATGCAGTCCTGTGCCATGTCCTCTAGGATGTTCCTGTCTGAGCAGAGAGACTGCAGTCCCCTCCAACCTTACCCATTCTGGGATACAAACAGAACAATAATCATGAAAAATGTACATACTTTTAAAAGTATGCTAGAACATAATTTATCCTCTCTGCCAAAATTAGAGCAGAGTAATTGAACACAGTAATTTAGAGAGTGCTCTTGTTTAAATTTGGAAGCATACTAATACACTATAGGTTACAGACCAGATACCTGTATTTGTATGGCTATTAATGAATAGTGCCTGACAGAATTGGAAAATTATTTGTGAAATCCTGCAAGATTCAGAGATATCTTATTTAAAAACAAATGTAATTCTTTTAGCTTTGATCTCCATTATAAAAGGGGGGGGAAAACAAAAGAAAAAAACAGACAAAAAACCAGAACATATTTGTAAGTATCCCTTTAAAAACTGATACTCACCTCAGTATGAACCCTGGTAATTTAAATTATTTAGGAGAGGCCCTATATTTACTGTAATATCTGACTGATTGCTTTATAAGTTTTTTTTTTTTTTAAGGTAAAATAATGCCAGAAGTTACATCTTTGTATACAATGCAAAACCATAAAACACTGCCCTCTTGTGCTCTTCTCTAAAAATGTAGCTGATTATTAAAAGAAAGTTTTGGCAACTGCTTGCAGTGTTAGGGCAGAGTGGGTTTATATGTTATTTTCATTTATGTATATATATTCCTGTAAATAAAACCCAATTGTTAAGTTATTAATGCTATCTTAAAATAAGTAATTGCATACGTGCTATTAAAAGCACTAAGGATGTATCCTCTGCCAGCTCAATCCAAATTCTTCGTAAGGCATTTGCAAAACCGCAGAGGACCTTACACAGCACATGGCTGGCTAAAGACGACTGCACTGCACGGTGCCAAACCCTAGAAGGGGAGGAAATACTTCTACTAACAGAGAAACATTTTGCCCAGATAAGAAAGTGTGTGGAGGGGAGGGGTGTTGTAGCTATAGAGGTATTTTAGAAGAAAATAATTTTCAACAGTCTTATTATTGAAACAAAGCCTTCAGAACAGTCATTCTTTTGATAATTCAGTGGGCCTGAAAAGCATCATACACATCAAAAAAGTCAAGGAAGTGCCAAACTCCATAAAAAAATTCAAGTCCTTCCTCCAATTATGAGTTCTTCAGAAATTCTTCAATACTGAATTGAAAGTTATCATTAACCTTAATTTCATTTCATTTTATTTTTAAGGTATTTGAGAAAAAAAGGCTTGTAGGAGCATCCAGAATCCTTTTCCAGAAAAAAACCAAACAACTAGCTACTGTAAGCATACTTTTTTTTCTTAAGTGGAAGAAAGTAAAAACCAGGTAAAGAGCTGTGGACACAATGAAATTCATGTGAACCTACACGGCTTCGTACTGCAGGAGCAACCCAAATTTACAACTAAGAGACTGCTGCAGGCACAAGAGGGCAGACTCACGCACATTATGGATCTTGCCAACAACAGAGGTCTCAACCTGCTACTCAACTTTCTGCTCATTGTCTTGGTTCTAGTGCTTGCATTTATCCTTGTGAAGCTGATGTGAACCTCTGTGAGGCTCTGCTTCCCTCTCAGATTTTGCAATGATAACGGAGACACTTTAGACTACCTGAATATAAGTATGCAAAGACTGCAGAGGCTGAAATATCTGACAGTTAGAGAATAGCTCACACCCCAAATTATCAGAAAGCAATCCCAAGAGCTGTGCACAAGTGTCTACCTGCAACTGAGTGAAGAAAGCATCTAGAGCCTTGTTCAGTACCTGAAGAAATCCAAGAATGCATCAGCAGCTACTGTAGTTTCTCACTGCTACGGCTGATTGTTATTTAAAGATCTACAAATTATTTGCAGCATTCAAGGAATATAATTTCTGCAAAAAGGGGACAGCAGAGATCAAATTTTTAGAATGGGATTTCTGTAGACCATATACTTAGTGGGAAGTGACAGCTGGAAGGCAAACCAAAATGCCAGCATTGAGCTGACAGCACACATCAAATTACCTGTGGAAAGAAAAGCACAGATGCTGTAAATGTAAACAAAGATGTCCCTGCAAAGCAGTTTGCAGTAGCAAAGATGGGGATAAGTGAAGGTTAAATATGAAAACATAATTATTAGTTACATGTTTTTTGACCACCTGTGGTTCACTGCAACACCTCAAAAGCCAGAAGCCTTCTGTTATCCAGCATATCAAAAGAAGCAGCTCTCAAAACAACTGAAAAACAAAGGGCCACTACCTAAGGTTATCATAACTCTGCCCGGGAAACCCTTAACACCAGCACATACACCAGCAGTAAGTGCATCTGCACAGACCCAGGATGCATTACAGCCTCCATAAGAGGATTTACCACTTATGCACAGGTCAAGTGAGCAGTGTGGGAGCCCTCCAGCGGTATTTGACAGACCACTTGTTACTTGCCACTGCAATCATCAGTCCGTAGCTTGTCCTCACCTCTAGGCATGCAGCAAAAACTTCTTACAGGACCTTTGTTTGTGGCTCTTTACAGGATGATGTAGTTTTTCCACAGAGTCCTGGGAAGGAGAGTGACCAACAAGAGCACACTGCTGCTGGAATGATTTGCCAGGAGGTAGCACTAAATACATGAGAAGTGCTGGGAAAGGAGGGGACCAACCAGAAGCAGATTTTCATACATTGTATTGGAGCCAAACAACTTCCTTTTAGTACCTCACCTTCCCAAGTGAAACATGGGAACAGCATGCACCAACAAATATATATTGTACAGTAAAGTTATTGCCATGTGCCTATTAACATACGTGCAAAAGAGGCAGATGTTGTTTCATGGATGGAGGAAGGCTCAGCTCCAGCTTCCTATTGCCAACAGCACATCCCTGATTCAACACTTACACTGCTGAGTGCTGAGTATATTACAGAGCTGATCTGTTCATGTTCATACTCAGAATTTCAACTGTTGTTGTGGGGTGGTTCAGTTATCTGCAGGAGACTCATCTAAACTGGATCTATGAATAGACTTTTCACAGGAAAAGGCAGTATGCCCAGCAAACCCAAAAGCTTGAAGAAGTCCTACCATTAATAGGTATCCACATTCCACTCTAGGCTACCTGCTCCAAAGCTTACACAGCATTAGTGTGCTGGTTTTGTCTGGAATAAAGGTAATTTTCTTCATAGTATAGTAGTTAGCATGGGACCGCAGTTCGGTACAAGTCCAAAGCATAGCTCTGTACCATGTACTGTGAAGGGAATTACCTCTGCCCCAGCCAAACCAGCACAACAGCCCAGAGCAGCACAGATAGTTAAAATGAAAGCTTTTTTCTCACCTGCTCTGAAATATGCGCAATAAGCATTTGAAATAGCTTCTGCAAACTATATACCCACAGTTTTTTAATGCTGATACTAGTTACAGTAGTATGAATTCCAATCTGTTTAAATTTAAAGCAGAAAATGTTGCACAGCTTCATCGTCATAAGCACTTCATCATTTATTTTGATTATCCTGAAATATTCTGGTTTAAAAAAAATCTGTAAATTTATATACAATAGATGTATGTGGTAATGGTTACATAGTTGTGTACTACTTAGGAGAATTCCCGCTGATGCTTGACATAGATGGCTCAAAGCACACGAAAAACACAGAAACAAACAGGAAACCCACTCCAATCCAAAGCAGAATAAAAGCAATTTTCCCAACAAAATGGTTATTCACTGCTTGGGACTACAAAAGCTTATTGTCTAGATGACCTTCCGTATATTCAGAAGTTTCCTTTTCTTATGGGAACCATGGTGACAGCAGTTGGCCCTGACAAAACAATAAAATCACATACTCCTTGATTTAATAAATTGAGGAAGATGAGCCTACTGCTACCAACTACCATGTATTTCCAGATCAAGAATTACATACCAAGGAAGTCTGTGAGAAACTTTGCCATTAGAGCATGGGGAAACAACTCCCAGATACCATCCCAGTAGCCTCCTCTCAGCCAGCAATGAACATGACAGAATCCCCAACAAATGCTGAAATACACTGCTGAAACCGAGACATGCGTTTTCCTGAGATGACATATAAAGCTGGCAAAGTTACCAGGTAACCAGTGCCAAGGCTCCTTTTGCAGTCAAGCACAGTCCAAGTTTGGTTTCTCATCATCTGCTAGTACTTACTCCAGATTGAACCTACAAGAACATTATTATGAATGGAATCCCATTTGCTGGGCTACCAACTTCACAGCAAAAGGAACAGACCATAAAAGCTTAGTTATGGCTCACAGTAAAGGAGTTCACTCTGCTAGCTAAAAGTGATAATCCCTCATGTTAAAAAGTTTTATAGTCCTGAAAAGTATGGTTTCATCAAAATTTGATATAGGAAAAATGTTGATGTTCATAGTTTTTAATTTTCTGATCTGAAAGGACTGTAAAAAAACCCTAGCTTTGAGTTGACATTTAAGAATAAAGTTTTATGTGGCAACCCTGTCATCTGACAATTGTTATGGCTTTTTTTTCAATTAAAGTTTCAGAGTTTTGTTTACCAATGTTTAGATATGCATGCAGTTCACTTTGTTCCTTTTCTGTTTTGCAATGAAAATTGTAGTAACTCTGAATTTCTCACTGCATTAAAACTTAATTTCCAGCAACTTTTATATACATATTTTGACCACTCCAGTGTTTTCCTCATTAAAAAAAACCCATTAAACCTGGTACATTAAACAGAAAGATGCACTTAAGCAATTTCCATCTATTACCTCTGCAGTATTCTGACACAATTTAGCATGAAAAAATCATACAGATGCTCTGTTCACTAGAAAAAAAGATTCATCCTGTGATACTTTAAACACTGTCCAAATTTAATATATAGATATGCAACCTTCTGAATCTTTCCTTCTTATTGTATGATCTCCAACGATTTTAAAGGCATGCTTTGATTTTGAACCTGATTTTTGGACTAGCACACAGCATGTACCTACATGCACTCAGATAATAGGACATATAATAGGATCAGACTTTAAGAAATGCCACTGCTTGAAAACACAGAGCCTTTTAATTTAGATTTTTATGGCCTCCTGGTTCAGTAAACGGGAAATGCTGATGCATGCTACAAGCATTTTTTCCTTATCACACATTGTCTTACTCAAAGATCAGCTGTATATTGAAACCAGTTAAACAATTAAGTGCATGGTGACATATAAATTCTGCATGGAAACTTGTTTTCACTGAAGCACCGTCTCTTTGTTTCAGTGTATAAACTGAATTTCATAAACTAAAGAACTAATAAAATCTGCTCCTAGGAAAATGCATATGAGAATGTTCATCTTCAAAAAGCATACATTAAATAACTCACACTAGCTAAGGAAATGAATTTTCAGATGCAACTCCATGATGTTCCACAATAACCAAAGACCAGATTCTCCTTGGAGATTTACTTCTGAATGTACAAACATCACATCCACAGCTGAAGGATGTACCTTCTTTAAGAGGCATTGTTGCTCCACAGCATATTTTCTGCAGTTGCAAACCTGACTGTGTCCTGAAGGAGAATTGCGATATAGCTGTAGGTCTTCTACCCAACACTCTGAGCTTCCCTTACAATGAGCAGGAAATTTTATTTTACAACCCATGGTTTACAATTGGAATGGAAGAGCCACATGATATGCTTTATAATTTGGGGAGCAAAGTATAAGAAAAACCACTGAGTTCAGTCAATTTCAGACTACTAAGAAAGTAGAGAATCTTAAGCTTGAAAGTAATTAACCTTGGAGCAGCTTTTGAGGGGTGTTATACTTTCCATTAGCCTTTAGAATAAACAAACAGAAAGCTTGTCTGATTTTACAAAAAATAATTCTGAATTTGAGTTTTCTGTGGTCAACTGTCTATATTAGTCTGTGAGGACATAAAAACTTAATTGTAAGGGTATGTATTATTAAGTCCTACAGCTGTTCCTGAACCATCAGTCCTCAAAATCAACTCACAAAGTTGCTGCTGTCTATTCTTACTTCACTAGTGATAGGCTGGTAGAAGGGGAGACTATAAAGTGCAGCTATCTTAAAGACGCACAAAAATCTAAAGCTGCTTTAGATTAACAGTTGAAAGCAAAGGTTGTTGTATTATCTGTTCATGGCAATAACAGTTTTAAAGCAAAATAATGATAAACTGATTTTTTTCAGTCCTAGAAAAACCACTACATTTCCATCAGCATATATATGTCTTAAAAGCAAAACAGCAGAAGTGATCCTCACTAAAAGGAAAAGAAAAATTAAGAAATTTCTATAGAGCTGGGGCTTTTGCCTCTTTTATAAATTATCAGCTTCCTCTTATGCCTTCTACTCTATCCCTTACATATATATTACACTTAGGATTGTGGTTTTCTTGGTTTCTCAGAAATAATAAAATACCAGTTTCCAGGTACACATGTGATCTCTGAAAAAAGTCCACAGCAGAATGATGCTGAGGTTTCTTTAAAAAAAAAGTGCCAAGACAGGAAGAACCATTCTCGTTTCTTCAATGTTTCTGGCATCTATCCTCCTTAGAGCTGTAACCTCTGTCAGACACAAAGGGCAGGGAGGGACAGCAGGGGATGCCTCTAAGAGCCCAAAGGCTCACTGCTCTTGCACTTGCTTTAACCTTCTCTGGGTCCTATTTCACAACCACATCACACTTGAGGACATAAAACAGATCTTATTTCAAGGCCCAGCAGCAGAACTCCAGATGGTGCCAATGGAAGTGCTTGCTAAGGCCACGAGGATTTTCCTCCACAGAGATGTAAAAGTTACAAGTGAAACAAACAAACAAAAAGCCAGTTTTAGGCAAAATATCAAATCTCAAAAACCCAGAAAGGTGCAGCACCGCTTCTGAACTGAAGTCAAAGTAATGCTTGTGTTCCCCCTGCTGGCTCTGTGCTCCAAACACAGCTCGGCAGCAATGCCTGCATGGATGAAAGTCTTTGAGTAACTGTAATAACACATACAGGACTTCATTTGTTTCAAACATTTAACTTTGCCTTCATACTGTATTTAAACATGACCAGAGTGAGAAAGCACTTCTGAGACATGAAGGACAAAAGCTGGGAGTTGTTTTGATCTAAACAAAAATAAATTTCTAAAACACCCATCCTAAACAAAGTGTTATACAGGCACACGTAAGATGATGAAGTGACACATACATAAATGAACTAAATAAGTAAATAAAGCTTACTCTGCTCTTGAGAGACCCCATGTGGAGTCAGTTCTGGTGTCCCCAACCTAAAGAAGAATGTGAAAATGTTGGAGCAAGTTCAAAGGAGACCACAAAGTTGGTAAGAGGACTGGAGCACCTCCCCTACAAAAACAGGCTGAGGAACTTGGGGCTGTTCAGTCTGGACAAAGTTGCATGGAGACCTCATAGCAACCTTCCAGTATCTGAAGGGAGCCCACTGGAATCCTTTCACAAGAACTGTAGTGATAGAACAAGGAGTAATGGGTAAAAACTAAAAAAGGGGAAATTTAAGGCTGAATATTAAGAAAAAATTATTTACTGTGAGGGTGGGAAGACAAAGAAACAGGCTGCTCAGGGAAGTTATGGATGCCACAACCCTGGCAGTGTCCAAGGCCAGGCTGGATAAGGCCTTGAGCCACCTGGTCCAGTAGAAGGTGTCCCTGCCCATGCCAGAGGGGGCTGGGACTAGATGATCTTTAAGGTCCCTTCCAACCCGTAACATTCTGTATATTTAAATTCACAAAGAGAAGCACCAGGCACAGCAATCTGATCACAAATCTCACAGACAGCACTGCTGGAGGCTGCACGTCTCAGGTGTTCAGGAAAACCTGAAAGAACAGAGAGGCCAAGCTCCCTGACGGTGCCCTGCTGCTTCCCAACCCCCTGAGGTGCTCCTCAATGTCACCAGCAGCTGCCAGGAGCCCCGCTGGCAGTGCCCAGACCCAGCCTCAGCACTGAGCCAGTCTCCATCTCTATGGCTCTGAGAGGACCCCAACAGCCTCTGCTCTCTGCCCGGGGGATTTATCAACATCAAAATCTTTAAAATGCTTAGAGAAAAATGAGGGTTTCTGCAGCAATAAAGGTAAAGAGCAGCTACCTGTAAAAATGTCAGGTATTTAGAGAAATCCTTAGGGCTTACTACTGGTTTGGCCATATTAATTGGCTTCAATTTTCTGAAGTTAAAAAAGAACCCCAACAAACCAGCAAAAACAAGCCCAAAAAACCCAACACAACAAAAATTCACCACACCACCAAAAAACAAAACCAGATCACCATTAAGAACAAAACTGGATGTTAAGAATCTCCAAACTTGTCATTCTTTTCTTCAATATATAACAGAAGAAACATCAAAATCTAAGCATAACTCTTCGTAAATTACTTAATGTATTTCAGGCTGAAGAAAACAGGAAATCTGAACATACAACTAGATTATTTCTAATCAGATAACATCCTAGTCTAACTCTAAGATGTCTTTCAGACAGATTTATATACTGTAAACTGCTTGGGATTTTTTTCTCAAGCCAAGCCAAACTTACCAACACAGGTAAACATGAACATGTGGATTTTAAATACTGCCTTCATTCACAAAGTGTACTTCCCCATTAGGGAAACAGCTAGAAACAAAGACTATGAATTGCCATATTAGAAAGGGTTACCTATCTCTTAAAACTAGGTGCTTGACATTCTCAGTATGAAAATATTTCAAGTATGATGCATCAACCCCATCTATTACTTTATTTAAATAAACCAGATTTTTTGACTACTGTTAGTTGATTTTAATTTGTTAAAAAACAAGCAGTAATATTAAACTGAATTCAGTTTTTAAGTGCTAGGCATAATGAGACTGAATCTTCATTCATTCAGTAGCAGTACACAAAAGTCATTCCTATTTTCCTGAAAGTATAAATGCAGCGTCTTTGTAAGCCCATTCAGATCAAAATACATTCACATTTCCCCCACTCTGCAGTTACTCTAAAACTACTGAAAAGGCTACTTTATGAATCTCTTCCCATGCCCAGCTTCAGATAAAGATGTCAGTCCCACGTGGACAGGCACAATGAACCAGAGTAAACTGTAAGCAGACAGCAGAAATACAAGAAAATTCAACAAACAACTACTACTGAGAACCAAGCAGCAACATCCCAAATCAAAACTTAAAAATACCATCATCCGGTTAGGAGGACCCGTTCCCTTTCCTGTTTCACTACAAACTGTCTGTAACTCCTCAGGTATAACACAGGATGCCACACGATGGCAGCAAACACCAAGCTTTAGCCTCACCTGCACAGGCTGGTCACCTGCCACTCTGAAGTCCTCGAGCTGCTGCATGTGCCACGCAGCCAGGCCATAGGGCTCCTCAGCAGGCCTGCAGTCCAGGGGATTGGCCCGTAGCTGCTCCTTGAGCCACATCTGAGTCCGCACTGCCGGCTGGATGGGAGCTCCGCTCACAGCCTGCTGCCCCAGCGTCGCGTATCTCTGGCCAAAAGCGTCACAGCTGCCTGCCATTGCTTTGCTCTCAGGTAAGGCACTGTAGGTCAAGTCTAAGGCGTGTCTCCTGCCTGGGGAGTCTGAAACAAAGTCATCTTTGCTGCACGTTTCAAATTTGTATTTGCAGTCCAGTAGAGAGGATCGTTTTTTTCCCATTTCTTTGTCCTCAATTTTTAGCAACTCCATGCTGTCATGCAAACAACTTGGCCCATTTGTCCTTAATTGAGGTGGCATGGCTTTGTCTGTACCAGCCCTGTATTCCACTGTATGACTGCTTCCATCTTGGCTGAAGTTATTTGGTGAGCTGAGTTTAGACAAGGAGGACCATTTTCTTACAGGTCTTGCATCTTTCATGTCAAGAGAATTGTCCAGGGCTCCCTGATTTCTGCCTCCTCCTGACCGTACAAAGCTTGTACTCCATTTTGAGCCATCAGACTTGAAAGCTTCCCTGTGTTTGGAAAGTGAAGAGCTGGCACTAGACAGCATCACATGGGCAGTGGGAATAGAAACCAGTGATCGGCTGGGCTTAAATGATGATGTACCACTCGAAGTTGAATGATCTGCGAAGGGAAATTTATCACGTAAATAAGTGTAACACAGAGCTCATTAACATTCATTCACATAGGACAAAATATCAAATTCAAGGTGAAATTAAAAATAGAAGGAAAAAGGTTTCTTGACAAAATAGGGCCTTCTAGACCATTCTAAACCATGAGAATGGAAACGAATTAAAGTGGGAGATTTTCAAGTATATTTTGTTCAGGTGTCATGATTACAAAAAGAGGAGTGCACTAAGCACTGGAAACAGCAGCTCCAGATAGAATTCTCAGCCTGTGAGCCACAGAAACCACTGTTCATTTCCCAGCTTTAAGGTGGCAGGCTGGATTTCTCACCCACCCCACATAATACTGAGGAGCTTCTATACCACAAATGGTAGAGGTGTTCAGGAGCCCCAAAACTGGTTCCTCTTCCATTGCCCCTCTTCTCATTTTTTAAAGGCAAAACAATTCAACAAATGCACTTTGTAAAATGGCAGTGCCGGAGACAAGCCAGTCAAATAATGGTCACTTGGACAGAGTTATTCATCCCTTCTGGATCTCAGCAATTTCCAAGTACGTTTCCTGTGATGTGTTTGGCTGAGAAGGAGTTAATTTCCTCCACAGTAGCTGATATGGGGCTATGTTTTGCATTTGTTCTAGTGATTTTAGGATATTATAGTGCCTGCTAAGCAGTCCTTACACACAAGGCCTTTTCTGCTTCTCACCTTCTCAGTGAAGAGGCTGGTGCACAAGGAGCTGGGAGAGCTGACCCCAACTGACCAAATGGATATTCCATCCCCTATGGAACCATGCTCAGCAATAAAACTAGGGGGAAGGCTGGTTTGGGGGGCTGCTGCTCAGGCAACGGTCAGCTGGTGGTGAGCAACTCTTTTCATTTGCAGCCTTTCTTGCTTCTTATTTCTCTGTTACTTTCCTTACAAATGTTTTTCTTCTTTTCAATTATTAAACTGTTTTTATCTCAACCTATGAGTATTTTCACTTCTACACTTCCAATTCTTCTCCCCATCCCACCAGGCGTGGGGGCAGGAGGAGTGTGTGTCTGTGTATTTACACACCCAAATACAATGCCACAGAGAAAATGTGTATCAGTTTATAAAATCTTTCCTAGGTCAAAATATCAAGAAGAGAGAAACCAGGAAGATGATACTCAGGAGGGAACAGTAGAGCAAAGATGAGACAGGTAAAGGAGAGATTACTGGGGACTGGCTGAGAGCTCTCACACACCCAGCAATATGTGCTTAGCATCACAGGCTATGGGCAACCAGAAATAAACATCTAATTCTCTGATTAGAGGATCAGCTCCCACCAAGTCAGGTTCATGGCAAATAGACAGAATGAAACTGCTCTAATTAAAAGATTCTTTTAGTCTCCCTTTTGCCAAAAAGCAAGACAGATACATTCTTCCTAATTCTTCAGTTCCCAGCCTAGAGAGAACCTCTTTCTTTGAGATTTGTCAGCTACTATATGAATTCCTGCTGGGATAATTTAAAAGTGAAAAAAAAAAAATTGCTCTACAAGTACAACTGGCATAACCAGTTCGATGGCTACACTAGGTTCATGTGATTTGGTGAAAGCCAGAACACATTTTTTATTAATTAAGGATACTGAGAAAGCTTGTATTTGACTCAATACACCACATCATAGACAGGAAAAGGAAGAGAGCTTCCAGTGGCGCAACAACTTGCAAAAATGGTAGCACTTCTTTTTCCATGTATCCAAATAAAAATATTCTTACCTGCAACTTGAATATTCCTCCCTATTTGGGATCAGACTTCCTTACTTTTTGCACTTGCAGCCCAATACAAAATAACACAGTCCCTCAGTCACACTCTTCATGAGAAAAAAGCATTACAACCCACACAAGAATAAAGAGTTCCTTGATTGTATTTATTACACAGTTAATGCCAGGACTCCTAGAAAGGCAGCAAATCCTGCTGAAGCCTCCCTGCCTCCCAATGAGTCCCTGCCCCACCACGTACCCTTCTCCTTTCAATGCACAAGCTCACGCCACACAGTGTCTTGCTTCTACCCAGCTGCCCACTTTCATGGTAGTTACAGAACATCGCTCTCTTTTAAGACCTGGCAGAACTGTCAGAGCTGGTTGAAGTGAATCAACAGTTTAAGAGCTATTTATAGGTTGCTGATGGTGGCCAGAGAACACACTCAGGAGCTGTCCTGTGCAAGGCCAGGAGTGGGACTTCGATGATCCTTGTGAGTCCCTTCCAACTCAGGATGCTCTCTGACTCTATGATATAGTTAGATGGAGAGTAGAATACTACCAGCTTGTTACCTGATTAATCATGCTGCTAATTTATGTGGGGGTAACATTTTTTGTATGCAAGATGAAAGATGTTCCTTCCTCCCTGCACTTCTTCCTTATAAATTCTATGCTGCAGAGAGAATAATTTCTATTGGCTGTTCTGTCTTGATATTGCTCAAGAGGTAGGACATGTTGAAGACAGAAGGTCACACAACCCAGTTCAAGAAGATGGAATCACAGTCTTCTGACCAAACACAACAGTGCCCACAGATATTGCAACACCGGAGATGGTGACATTGCAACACTATTCATTTCCAAATTGTGAAATGCCCACCACATGTAACCTATTTGCCTGTGCCAGGTACAGTATCAGCTTCTTTCAGCTCTGCCTCCTGTCTTCTCTCATGGCACATCAAACACTTACATCAAAAGCCACTACAAATTTGGTACCTCTGACTCTGCTGTGTAGCAGGGGCTGCAGCTTCCAGTCCTGCCCTGCAATGAAAATAAAGATACATGGCCACCTCTGTCTGAGGATGTCAAAGCTGTGACAAGAAAGCAAGAGAGGTATGTGACTGGATAGAGATGAAATCTCAAATATATATGAGATGGAAAGTGCAGGTTGGTGTCTTGCTTTCAGCGAACACACAGCAGAACAGCAGGAAGAGAATCCTTCTCTTCCCTCCTACCTGCTCAGTGAAAAGTAGGGGTGGAAATGCATAGCAGAAAGAACTGCATCACCTCTTGTACAGGTAACTCCTTAGCTTGATGCTGCTGGCTTTGTAACACTCAAGAAAACTAACCTTGGTATTGAGCCTTACCTAGAAGCTGAATCTGACAAAGCACAAAGTCAGTCCAGCAAAAGCAGCAGTCTCAGGCCTTTTTATATCCAAAGAAAATAAGAGTATATTAGAATTAAAAAAGAACTGATCTGTGTTTTAGGCTATGCAGATTTCTAGGACTAGAAATGTTACATCTGCAAGAGAAAGGGAAAAGAACTCCTGTACACATGTATCTGTAAAACTTAAAATAATAAAATACATTTAGTAGTATGTAATACAGCATTTTCAGTCTAAAATACTGACTTAATGTTGCCCATACATGGTCTTCAAACTAAAATTAAAACCACTAATAATTAGAAATGCATTATCTCCTTCATTTATTACAGTTATTAATATGTGGAACATTTTTATTTTTTTGTCTTCTATTCAAATTAAAAATTAATTAATTTTGAGTTAAGATTTAAACTTCTTTTCCTCACTTCCAATTCTAAACTCTTCAAGCAGATTTGAACTTGGAATGCCACTTTTATCCAAGTACAGCTGATGGATGTCTCCAGTAATTTGTCTCAAAGAGAAACACAGTAATTTTGGCTTCAAGCTGTCCTAATTAGTCTTCCCATTAACACTCACTGAAACATGAGAAAATTCACACTTTTTCTTAGAGCATATTGCTTAAGTCTGCCTTGCCTGCAGGCTCAGCTGGAAAGAGAACCAGGCTGCAATTCAGAAACATCTCTGAACACAAAAAGCAGGAAATTTGTAGATTTCATTGAAAACAGGAGAGAATACAGAAAGCACCATGAAACTTAAGAGACATTATTTCTTCTGCAGACACAGGAATAAGCTCCATCTGGACGAATCCCGCCAAGACTACTTTATCCAAGCAGCAGGTTTTGCCCTTCCATACAGGCAGGGGTAAGCAAATGCCAGTTGAGAACTGAAAGTGCTCTCTTCTTGGGATTATTTGGGGTTTACTTTACTGATCTGGTATTTATTTGAAGATTACAAACACTCTTAAACATGGCTTGTGTGTCTCCAGAGTCTTTCAAAGCTTAAAACTGGTCTCATTATTGAAAACTTAAAGACACAGGAGGATAAAAAGTAGCTAGATGCTACTGGTTTTCCTTTCAGCACAATTAGGATTATATGACAAATTTTTCTTTTCAATTATCCTAATAACTCTTTTGCGGGCCCACCGCAAAATGTCCTGGCGTACTTTTTCAATAGGCATGACATTTTAATACCTGATCCATACTTCCAAAGCCACATGAATAAAAGAATTGAAAATATGCTATTTTAGATACACATTACAAGGTTTCTACCACATAACAGGAGCAGATGGAATAAAAACATGAAGAACATTTCATATCGCTTTCTTACCATCCTGTGTTACACTTCTGAAATATTTAATTACTGCTTATCTGGCATAGAAAATAATGTAATAGAATCAATTTTGGTCTTAATAAAAAACTAATCACAAAGAGAAAGCACAGCAGGCACTTTCTTCTGGAAGAGGAGTAGAAGAAAGAAACTCTCTTCAATATTAAGTTAATGAACACCTCCTACTCATTTGCATTATCCAGTTCTGTTCTTTTTCAATTACTGAAAGAAAAACCTCTAAAGTAATTTCTCAGGCTGGACACACCACCCTCATTCAGCTACTTAAAATCCTTATCTGTTGCCCAACAGTCAGTCAAAACACACGAGTCAGAAAAGGTTTACTGTAACCCTAAACAACTTCTTAAGCTGCAAAATGAAAACAGTGCTATGAGAGCCCCCATCTAAGATATACTTCTGCATGGGACAAATTCTTCACTGCTCCTAATGATATATTATCAAACAGTAGCAGAGTAATTACCCAATATAGTCACCCAAAATTAATCAAAACCAAAATGCATTTGATACACATGTTTATGGAATGTACATGTATCTAATGCCATTGACAACAGAGAACCTTCCTTGTGTGAAGGACTTTGATATTTTATCCAGGGTATAATTAGAATGCCCTGATCATAGAGAGAAAATCCAGTATTAAAAACACCTGACCTTCTCCTCCTGTCCTCCCTTCCCACCTACCCCCCCAAAACACTGACTGAGTTTACCCCAGTCCAGGAAAATAAACTGAACTATTCTTATTAACTAAGCAGAAAGTAAATAGGGGAAGTCAAGCCTCCATTATATAAATTTCAGGTCTTGAATCTGGTTGCAGTTTAGTGAACAAAAGCTCTGACATTCATTATAGGATGTCAGTTCCTCTGACCTGTTCTGTAGCTCTTAACTGCATGGACCCCAGCAACAAGCCACAGACAATTCCAGCATCCAACACAAGACTGAAGGGGCCAGGAGTCTTCCATCTACCACTCAAGCATGTGGCTGCTTCCCAGAAATCTCCAAAACAGTGGCTTTGAACAGCAGAAGTGTCTAACTCTCCTGGGAATTGGTTGAAACATAGTAGGATGATGTGCCATGACAGCAGTATTGATGCTACATGTGTGTTCCTCCCTGCCTACCTACTCATAGACTGGACCAGCCTTAATGCAGCAGGGATAATCAGATGAGTCAAAATGAGACATTTCAAAGCTGCCAGGCAGGAGGACAGTCCCAGTAAAAAGCCCTAAGCAGACTGACTCATCGTTCTCTGGAAGCAAAAGCATGCCTTTCCAGGGTACAGTAGCAGTCACAGGGATGGTTGGGGCTTGGTTGGTTTGTTGGGGGTTTTTGGTACTGTCTAGAATTCTTCACCATTCTTTTTACAACTCCTCTTCATATTACTTCAAGTTTACTACGCCAAAATATGAGGTGGATGAAGGAAGGAAATCTCTGCAAGTAACTCTCTTCCAAAGGATAAATAAGAACACGCATCACAGAAGGCTGTGGCAGAAGCACAGAAGGAAGCACTGCAGACACAGCAGAGAACTGTTCAGTCATTTACCAAGTTTTGTATGAGAAAGAATTCTTAAATATTGCTTGTTTATAAAGTTCTGTGTTGGAACAAAAAGGAACTATAAAAGAATAGCTAACAAAACCTTATTAGAGGCAAAACATAATACTAACTAATGCTAATTTAAAATAATATTAAATACTAAAATACTTACTGCCAGTAAACTGAGATGGTTGTCACATCTATGCCTGCAAAGCAGAAAGAATCATGTGGTGTTCAGAAGCAAGTCAAATTAATGTCAATTGGAAAAAAGAAGGAAGTTCACTGCCTTCTACCATCACCATCTCTGTACTGCCGGTATCAATCAGAACTCTTTTACATAAGATGTGGATTGCAAACTCCAAGTCAGTTCTACTTTGTTTCACATTAATTGTATGGGATTTTCTGCAATCTACTGTGCTTCACACCAAAGAAATTCAAGCTCTACCTAAAACCTTCCTAGGTTTAGAAGTTGAAGGAATTTAAAAACAATATAATTCACAAAGAATTTGAGCAGTACAACACTAAATAATATGAATGTGAACTCACAAGGTTGCAGCTGAGACAGGATTTTCAAAATCTGAAGCAATTTTGTTGCTTTTAGAACTTTCCTTCAGATGAAATACTGGTAAAGCTACTATCTCTGAGCAATGCTATTACAGAGAGATGGAAGAAGGAATAAATGGTAGGACAACCTCATAGGCCCCCTACAAGATAGGAATAAAAAAATACTACAAGGCAAGTTTAAAAGATTTTTAGCAAGTAGAGCAGAAAGCCATGCTGGAAAAAGTATTAGCTGTACACATTAAGTACCAGAACGGCATAGACACTTATGCAAGGAAAGAAACGCAGAGGTAACAGTGAGTTCCAGCAAATGGCAAACAGCATCTTACAAACAAAAGGAATGCTACACACATGTGAACATACTTGAACACAAACTTGCTTAACATACCCCACCTAATTTATTAAAGACCTGGTCACCTGGTAGGTCTTCATTATCATCCTCCTCTAGGGCTCATGAATTTACTTTTCTCCATTTGTGACTTCTCATTCTTTTCCATGCCCTTCAGGCAAACACACCTTCTCCCTTGTTTGCTAGAGAGGTGATAAGGTAGCAACAATGCTACTCAGAATAAGTAATGAGGACAACACTGTCCATCTGCAAATAATATGAAAAGAGGAAGAGGGAAGTTAAAGTTAATTGAAGCTTAACACAGAAGCTGTCATCGCACATGAGAAAATTTCACCTCTTCACTGAGCAAAGGAAAAGTATTTACTCAAAGAAAATTACTCATATTTCCCTATTTTCACATTATTCACACCCTGTTTTCAGCTTACCGTGGGAAAGATTTTCTTGATTAACTTAGATTTACCTGAAAACAGTATTTTCCTAGAACACAGTACTAACAGGGAATGTGTCCTATAGGAGCTACTACTTAAGGTATAGTATTTCTGGTACTGAAATACTCTTTCACAAATCTGCTCTTTGATCAAGTCTCATTAGGGCACAGCCAACACTCACCAGCTTTGATTTATTTAAAGAGTGTTGTCCCATGCTTGAGAGGTCATCCCTGTACATTAACATTGGGTTCCCACCACACCTGAGACAGCAGACCTGGCAAAAACCTCAGTAGTGAAGTTCTTAAGATTATAGCAGCAAGAATACTCAACTAAGTGATACAGTGGGCCACACCTTCATATGATCTCACCTTAGCACTTTGAATCAATCTCTGCATTCCATATCCAATTTCAAGAGCCAAATTCTTAATTCCATCACTTGTCATCTAACTTAAGAGGCAATCTGAGCATCTTCCCAAAGAATAGCACAGGGGTGATCAAACCAGAATCAGTGCCAAAACAAAGCACACAGAGATCATACATTTGCTTTTTTGATCACACATTATCAGTTAAAAAGCCACTACACAGGAGACAAGCTCTGTAGAAAGTGTTAGTTTTCTCCTATATGCCACTGCAGTCAGATTTGAGGTCAAAGTTCCCAGTACTAACTGCAGTTAACATACATTCAGTAGAATGATCTGTCATCCAAAACACACCTCATTAAAAGTTCACACATTCCCCTGAAATAGATAGCTGGTTTGGGTTTGGATTTTTTTGTGCAAGAAAATATTGGGCAAAATGATCCACATTCTGCTTTAAAAAAAAATTCTTTAAACTAGCTGTTTGGCAGTATTAATTATCGTAAGACTCAAATAATGAAATTTTACACGTATTTCAACTAACAAAGCTTAACAAAAACATAGAACAGTATTTTGTGTTTTGCAACAGTTGACTGCAAGGAGACTGCACCAAGGCAGTGCAACAGTTTTTGATAGGGGAAAACAAATACAAACTCCACAAACAAACAGGAAAAGGCAAGTACAGGTGAGTAGTACAGAAAATATGAGGTCCTAACACTCATTAGGTATATACATGCAGAGAGAAAAAAGAAAACCCCTACGCCCCCAACATAATCAGTATATCTGTCCTGCCCAAGGGATCTTAGCCTAACTGATGTTTTAGGACACAAAAAAAGAGTACTGCCTATTAATATTTCTGTGAAGTGCCAATCTACCCAGCAATATCTAGGCTAATAATACTCAGATGGGGAATCCACAACTCCAAAAGAGAAGTGCCTTCAAAAAAATTTAGTAACTTCTACTCTTGAGCCTGATCTGGGTCAACTTGGCTCACTCACATGAAACCCAGATTCAGAAGATGATGTAACAGGGGACTGTAAAGGGAAGTAGCAGTGTATAGAGGTGGGATGCTGCCCCTCCAAAATGAAGTTAAAACATTAGTCCTGTGCAACAAGGGCAGCTTTAATGAACAGGCAGACAGTTCAAAAAGCAGCAGGCAAAACTTGTTTTACAGGAAAAGATTATTTGGCAGAGAAAAATAAGTTACAACAAAGTCAAGTACTGCAAGACTGTATTCTTATCTTCTTTACTCTACTCAGTTACTCCAGATGCCAATGTTAGAGAAATTTGAAAGTACAGATTCATTAAAAGAACAGGCGATAAATACAATACCATGGGATATTTAACTGAAGCAGAAAATATTTCAAAGATTTTATCTGAACAAATAGTCTACAATAAATAGCAGGTAAGCCCAAGAGCAAATTTTTACTCCGTATCAGCCACTGAAAAAAGTTACTTATGACTGCTATTGGTCCAAACTTGCAATGGCCATCTGCTAAATTAATCTGTAAAGAAAAAGGTTAACCCTACCTTACATAAAAATCTCTTTAGATGAGAAAACTGAGTATGTTAAGATAGAAGTATGAACTCATTTTTACCAGAATACAATAAACCTTTTGATTTATGTATTTTGTCTCTTTAACCAAGGATACCACAAACCAACAGCCAAATATAATAGCAATTTCTAGAAATACAACAGAATAAAGAATGCTCTGAACAACCATTTTCAAAAAGTTAAACTTTTCCAGCAGTAACTGCCATACACACAAAGAAATGCCCCATCCTCAGTGTGTTCTCTTGATGTCCCTCTCTATGCTCAGCTTCAGCTTTGGTGTTATTTTGCTGCTGTACATGTACAGTACCTGAGAGAAAACTGTGCTACAGGGCGTTCACAAGCTGCGGTGTGAGTACATGTGAGTTACATGCAGCCGGCCATCACAAAATAGCAAAAAATACTATGCACGCAATATGGATGCTCTATGCAAAAGAGCATAAACCCAGCAAAAGAGAAATTTGTATCCCACAGCATCTATCTTCTTCAGCCATCTAGAGCTATTTTTAAGAAACAGTTATATAACTAAGTAGAACAATTTTTAGATTAATGGGTTCTATTTTCAACCCCCCACATAAGAGGATAAAGCAATATTCCAGAACAGCAGTCACGTAAACAGGCAACTTGATTTCGCTGAAATAGAAGTATGAGTGAAAACCTATACTGCCACAGGGAGTTTCTTTTGTGGTTGGCTGTCTCATTTTTTACAAGTCTAGATCTTAACTTGCATTTGCCCTTTTATGAAGGCCATCTACAGCTTCCAATTCCATTTTCCAACAACAAGCACTTAACAGTGAAGACATGAAGAAATCAAATATCCCCCCAGGACCTTCTTTAAAAGTAATGGCTAAAGGGGAAAAATACTCTGTATGTCAGAACATATCTGTTCTCCTTCCTTTCTGTATCTGCAAGATACCAGTACCCATGCCACAAATACCATCTACTTCAACAGCCTCTAGATACCCTCTCTCGCTGGCATTATTTTTTCAACCCCAGCTAGGGATGACTCAAAAAAACTGGAGTAACTTAGCCCATCAGAACAGAAATCCATCCCTCCCTCCAGAGGGGGAATAATTTGAAGTATTTTTGTTCTCTGTAAGAGAACACCCAGTACCAGGTACATACCTACCCCTTCCTATACCAAGACAGATGCAAGTTGTCCTTTCTCAGTCTCCACAGCAAACTTTTTTGTTTTATCCCAAGTCTCTAACTTACCTCTGTTGCCATGTCCTACAATAGGATTCCCAGATTAGCTAGGCTGACACCTTTCAGCAGCAAAACCACCTCACCTCACCTAAGACATAGAGGGCAAAGCATGTGCATGTGTAGAGAAACTCACACAAGGGAGAGTTAAGAGACACCCTCTAACACAAGGGACTGGAGCAAAAACCGAGGGCTCCCAGAGAGCACTGTCAGTCAAGGGAGATAGAACTCTGCAGCTGATCAAGGTGTGCATCAATACCTTACATTTTCTTCCTAAGTACAGGTAGAAACAGAGCCCTCAATTCAATGTCAAGTAACTTTAGAAGGTTAAATCCTGCTTTGAAGGAGACTGGAGCCTCTGGCTGTGTTTTTGAGATAATTATCCACTAATGACAGTTTAATCCCTGCTCCTACTAAGATTGTCTTTATATGGAAATAAATAATTAGAAATTAATTAAATATTTAAATATTTAGATTCAACTGGTACCTGTTCTGCACACTACAGAGCAGTGGATCTCTTGGTTCACAGCCCACCAGGAGTAGCTCTAACAGGACCAGCACCCTCCAGTTTTATGCCAGGCTATGCAAGTGGGGAAGACAGAATGCACCTTCATTTTTCCTCCCAGTCTCACGCTTCAACCTCATTTCCTCCACTGATCTCGCCCAGCTGACCTTTACACACAGTAGTCATCCTCCTAGCATCCTCCTCTGTATTCCCACTTTGGAAGCCCCAGCCCAAATCCATAATCATAGAACAGAATCATTTAGATTGGAAAAGACTTTCAAGATCATTGTGTTCAACCATTAACCTGGTACTACCAAGTCCCACCATGGCCTCAAGCACCACATCTGCATGCTATCTTTTGAAAACCTCCAGGGATGGTGACTCAACCACTTCCCTGGGCAGCTTGTTCCAATATTTGACAGCCCTTTAAATGGTAACTCCTCCAAGTATCACAGACTTCTGTACAATTAGAACATATGTACATTACCCAAATGGAAAAAGAAATCCTTTTACAGGCAGAAGCAGGTGCTGTGAGCAGCCACAGCAGCGAGGCTGCCATGGACCCAGTGAGGCAGGAGGATAGTGCTTGATGCCTTTCACTGCTTCAGAGCAAGACTGTCCCTGTCTGACTCCTTCCTCCTGCTGCACACCAAGGTCAGGCCAGGTCGCCAGGCACAGCCAGCCTGCCGTGCTGCAGCACTGCCACTGCTGCACACCTCTTGGAAGCACTTAATGGGCCACAAGCAATTTACTTAATACACTTTGGGAAGGCCTATATCAAGCAGTAAGCCCTTCCAAGGGCCAGAAATGATCCCCAGCAATCCCAAAAATTCAACTGTTGCCTCAAGAATAACTTAACTCACTGGGAAGTCTCTCCCCTTCAGACGCTGCTCCCCAAACGGTAAGAGATGGTAATATGTAATATTGAACTGGAGTAGGTTTGTTGCAGACCTAACAGCCTACAAAATTACTTACCAAGATTTGGGAAAAACCACAATATTTAAATAAAATCTTGGGAAAAATTAAAAAAAAATCAAACAAAGGTTAATAAACCCCACAAAGTAAATACAGAAAGAAGTAAAATTCAATGTTGCCAAATTGGCTTTAGCACTCTATTTTCTAATGTTCATATTCCTAGCTTTGCTACTCTACCCTTTATTTACCATACAATAATCTCAACTTCCCTTGAAGTTTCTTGGACACATTAAGGCTTTGATAACAAATTAACAGCCTACTCCACATGTAGGTCACCATCTGGAACCCAGCTCAGGTCACAGAGGATTAACTTTAAATTGGATTTTAGCACAGCGCTATATCCTACAGAAGAAGTCACTTTTTATACTTCAAAAGTTAAGTGTCATTATCCGCACTTTCCAAACGAAGAACAGGAGACAAATGCTTACAACAACTTAGCATCACTTAGTAAACTTCATCTGCTTCCTTCCACTGCTCTTTACGCTGAGCAGAGCTGGCTACCCTGTTTTTTTTTTTTTAAATTTCACAAATTCAAGCAAAAAGAAGTAGTAACAAACTTAGGGCAAAGGAGGGTAAGACCCTCCTGGAACAGTCAGCACTTTCCTATAGCAACGTTCCTGTTAGTAACAGAAACATTTCTGAAAGCAACAGCAGCAACACTGATTTTGATTACATCCCACAAAACCGATCCATTCTACAAAACTGATTACAATATAATAAACAGATGTGGAAAACCCTTTGCTTTTGTGCACCATATGGCTTTCACCATTTTGACTCCAACTTTTAACATTACATTTTTCAGGCCCACCTGTGGAGCCTTGATACTAAGACTATTAAAAACAGAGAGTTGTTCCAATTCTTATACACAATTTACCTACAGCATAAAACAAAGGAGAGGCATCCACAGTTCTGTACTGGCCATAAACAAGTCTTTTTCCAGGACCCCCAGCCTTCACATATTCTGAGGACTTAATTTTAGGGGTTTTTTGGAGGGCAGTTAATAGTTTGAGCAAATGTGAATGTCACACAGGTAAAATCAGGAGTGTTAATTCTGAGAGTGTATTTAGAACCAAATCTCACACTCTTTGGAGGATTTCTGTATTGTAAAAAAACAAGCCTCCACTCTAGAAGGTAACTGTTACTTCCTTATATGTCCACCATCAAAGAAGCCATGAAGGACAATTTTAAAGGCTGGAGGAGAAAAAAACAAACTTCATGCATACATTAATTCTTAGGAGTGTTTTTTTCACCTGCTAGTAGTCTGTCTGTATCATAATGACAGTTACATACTATTAAAATATGTCACTTTTTAAAATAAATATCTTGAAAATTAAAGGTTATTTGTGTCCTTTGACAAGACTGGCTGAAAGACCTGATTTTAACTATAACCAATGCTTACATAAACTGATACTGAATCAGGAGAGAAATGCATAATGACCAGTAGAGTCTTTTATCCCAGCTTTTCCTAACAAAAATATTTAGCTTTGTAAATAATTTCTAAAATAATTTGTTTTTAAATTAACAGCAGTTGGGAGCTTCCCCATTCTTTCACTGGCAAACCATTTCTAAAGTTGTTTTCCTGCCCCGCTTCCTATGCCACAGAAAAGATAGTTTAGTGCCCTGACATTACAATGAGTCTAGAAAATTTTATTATTAGCACACTAATTAAATGAAAGCAAGAAATCCAACTAAATTGTAAAAGTAAATTGTAATTGTAAAAATGTAAGCAATTAATTATGAAAAATGCTTTAACAGAATGTTTCTCATCCTGAAAGACCAGAAGTTCCTTTGCCAAACTGTATATGTATCAGGCACCATTAGGTCCATTGAATTCATCCTCCCTGGAATGAAACACACTCACCAGCAATTGTATCAGTAGTCACAGATTAAAATACTCAATCTACTGCAGATAACAGAACTCTAACCCAACTCCAACTTGGATATGTGAAATGATTTCTGTAGTCATTTAAGATACAACATGCCAAAGTACTGAAAACAAAAAGAAGGCACTACACACACACACACAAAAAGAAGTCCTTCCTAGGTGCAGTTTTGGGATTTGATCACCATAATTCTAGAAATCAATCTGGTATCTCAATTCCCAACCGCAAGGTTTACCTAGAACCTGAATGGGATGCTGGGTCACTGCCAGCACACCTCCCTGAGTACCCACACAATCTCCAGCACTATTGAACACAACCCATCATGCTCACACAAAGCACATTACATGACATAAAAACTGCAGTTATTTTAAGTGCTACTACCTGCACAGCTACCCGGTTTTAGACTTTATCTATACAGAAGAGTGGTTCACTGTTTAAAGACAACTAACAAGCTTGAACACAATCTGAATTACATTTTCCTTCAAAGGGTTTAGTGATGACTTCTCTCTGCTCCCCAGGAAAATTGGAAGACTGAGTTTGTATGTTGTTTTTATTTTCCGGTGTGCAGTTAAAAGTACAGAGCAAGAGATGGGAGAGCAGAAAATGTTTCAATTGCCGCCTTTGATAATGGAAAGAATTCAGTGTTTACAAATTTATTTCCAGTTGTTAGCTCATACATTTGGATATTTATAGTACTTATCACTATGGCATCCAAGCACATTAGCAGTGCTCTGATCCCCACAAAAAAACCAAACCAAAACAAAACTGTTTCTTCTCCACTCTCCAGTCTATTAAGAAATACCTCAGTTAAGGTATTACTAGCACAGCATGTTCCAGAAGTTAAAAATAGAACTTTTTTCAAAAGGTAGACTCAATTTCAGATCTTATTTTTTGATTAGAACAAGCATGGACCAAAGTCTATCATAAAAGCTGGTGTGGTAAACTTGAGACCTGATCTCTGGCTCTGAAATAAAGTCAGTTCCATAACCACTAGCTCAGAAAGTCTGAACTGCATACTTAGAGAATGTATTTAAATTTAAAAAAAAAAAAAATTGAATCTGTCTAATTATGTTAATAGCTGAAATCATCTTCCACCCCAGAGAAACACAAGACAGCAATTTTGCGCAATGCGGTATCTACCGTGTTCTTCGGGGTTACCCAACAGCACCAGAAAATCCCTAACATAGCAAACTGCAATGGCATTCAGCCCACATCCTAGCTACCCAGATGAAATCTGAAACTCTGCAAAGGGTAGCAATTTTAGAAGCCACACACAGATCTTCACATCTCCACTCAAGTGGTGTAAGGTTATTGATATGCTTCAGCTTCAGAGAGGTCAACACAAATGATTTTTGATAATCAAAACTACCATGTTTCACCTTGCACAGAATATTTTTATAATCACACACTGCTAAATTCCCTTTTGCATCTTGGGCTAACGCTTACAGGCAAGTTTGACACAATTACAACATTGAAATAATGAAGCAGTGGAACCAATTTTATCAATAACAATTATAAACACTGAAGCAAGAACATCTTAACAGACGAATATCAGAATCCCAGTATCTCTATTTACCCTGTCTTTTTGTAATGCACTTTATTTTTAGATTTTAATTTATATTCTCAATTATTAAGGCCAAAAACATTAATGATGTTGGAAAAACAAGCATGGTAACTGTCGTGTGGGTACATACATACATACATATATAGATGCACATAGAAACTCTCATACAGTGTGTATGAACAAATCTGTTTATATAAGCACATGTAGTAAAATAAACTGATTTAACCAGCCTTACAAATCAGTAGGCTTCAGAAGGATAAAAAAAGAATCCATGCTCCTCCAAGTCAGGTATCAGACTTCTGAAACACAGAACTCCACCATGCATATCCCACTCCATCAAATCCCACACTTACTTCTCAACAGCTGGAATAACATCCATGTAAGCACCAGTCTAATTAATGTTCTTTAACTTTTACAAAAAATTAAGGGAATACTACTCTCATGAGAGTACAGTACTCCCAGAACCACATTAACATGAACTTTTGGCAGTAAGTCACATGTTTTATTAATTCCACTAGTCTATGCTACCTGCCAGGACTAACCGAAGTAAATATTCATATATAGTCATAATATTCCTACCTACTTTCAAATTTTCATTTCATTCCAAAACTTTAGAGGCATATAATTAAGGGATCCTCCATTTTTCACATTCCTTACCTCCTTCTGAAATAATCCATATTAATTTCCTTTAAGGATTAAATAAATGCTAATTTCCATTTTAAAAAGTAAATTCTACTCATGGGTAAACACAAAACCCTCAGTTTTTGTTATGTACTCATCATGTCTACATATATACCACATCTCCATATGCCACAAGAGTTTGGTTACGTCACTTACTGATATCAGTCTTAACACGTACTAAAACAAAGCAACTATCCCAGACCTCATTTCACAAAGGAAAGCAAGGAAAAAAAATCAGCAGGAATAGAAGGAAGAAAGTACAACTGCACTATCTCACAAAAGCATTCTAAGAGCTCAAATACTACCATTATAAATCGTGGACTGTTCCTTCTTTTATTTACATAAGCTACTATTCTTTTTAACTGAAGACCCAAGTGTTACAAGAATTGAGCCTTCTGGCTCAAGAAATTTGGCCAGAACAACCTTTTAGTCCTTCCCATTTTTGGATTGGCTTTTTTTGTTGTTGTTGGTTTTTTTTT